>VZTG01000009.1:0-22964 GCA_013397845.1 Melanocharis versteri
AGGGAGGGAGGGAGGGAGGTGGTGATGGTGTGGCAGACACAGCTCATCTGTACCGACCTGTAACCAACCATAACACGGTAACGCAGAGTAACATCCCCATGCCTGCCTCTGATAAGGAAAGGGAAGTCCAGTAGCATCTAATCCATTTCTAGTTCACTTTTCTGTACCTTCTGCATGTATATGTGAAGAGGGGATGAGATTCGTGGCAATTGAAGAATGTTAATTATCAGCCTAATTTCAACAAACTTTTAAAATAGTTTCATGTTTTTAATGCGGATTGTGTTTTGAATGTGTTAAAGATGTTCTGAATGTGTGTGGTAGGAAACAAAGTGATTTTTAGAGCTAACCAAGCCCCAGGTTGGGCTGTTGCCTCGGGAGGAACACGGCTGAGAGGGGAGGCTGTGGCAATGGGAAGGGTGGTTCAGACAGCAGCGTTGAAGGCTGGCTGCTTTTCCTCCTCATCCTCAAAGCACAAGCCTGCATTTTCCTCCAGAGTGTGTCTGAACTGAGTCTTCAAGGCATCTGTTTGCTTGGTTCCAGTTGCAAGTCTGCTTTTTGAGGCTGGCAGAGCCTTCACCTCCTGAGAGAGCCACGGGTGCCTCAGCCAGGCGCTGCAGGGTGACGAGGGAGCACTCGGGGGTGATGCTGCTCTTGGACCTGAGTAATCAAAGTGTTGGTGAACTCCCAGAGGGAAACTGGATGCGAGTGCAGCGTGAAAGTCACCCCTTTAAAGTCCTTGTGATGTCTGATTTATTAATTGCTGCATAAACCTACAGAATTGCAATAATGAGTAATAGAAAAGCTGACTGATGCTTACTGTCATTTTGCTTGGAGGGTGCTGTGCAACGCTTCAAGCAGCTACAGCAGCTGCCCCCTTCACAAGGATTCGTATCTGGGTGTGGAGCCACAGTTTTATGTTCTGTTTTTATCTTTGAACAGGGTTCTCTGCGAAAAGAATTCCCTAAGTCCATCGGGGGGAGTGACATTTGTTATTTCTGCAAGAAACGGGTCTATGTCATGGAGCGGCTGAGCGCAGAAGGCCACTTCTTCCACAGGGAGTGCTTCAAGTGTGAAATATGTTCTACCACACTCCGCTTAGGAATTTATGCCTTTGATGTTGAAGAAGGTAATGCAGGAGCTATTTAGGAGTATTTTGAAATGTCTGAGTATTGGTGCTTTTAGTGGAACTAGGGAGAAAGATCTGGCCCGGCAGCACGGTCAGGAAGAGGTCTGCCAAGTGTGGTGTTTGTGTCCGTGCTGATCTTTGAGGCCTTGTTCTTGCTGTCCTAGTCTTTCAAAAGAGTTGAGTTATGACAGACCCGAGCTTTAAATGAAGAAATCCTTAGTGGAAAATAAGCTGAGTGACCAAAACGTGCTTTGTCCGACCACAGGTCAGAGTAAGGGGGGGTAAAGGGGGTGAGGTTTCTCCAATAATACAGAGTTATTCTTATCTCTCGTTTAAAACTGGCCGTTAAATAATGTGATCTATGAGGACGAGCCGTAATAGTTGCAGATTTACGTGGATGCAGGGAAGGAATATAGGTTATTTAAGATGTTATGGTCAGGAGTTGAAAGCAGTAGGACTGGCCAAGCACAGTTTAATTTATTCCAGGCTCCAGGCTGCTGTAGAACAAGGGGTTCAGATGTTGGGTGATCAATCCCACCTAGAGCCTGGGGTTTGCCTTCTTTTTTTCTTTTTTTTTTTTTCAGTTTGGAATGGAATTATCACACTGAATTGAAATTCTTTTGCCCCTTGCAAATTACTTGAGTAGATCAGAGTATTACCCTGATCTCCCTTTGCAAAAGGATTAAAGATTCAAGGTCAAAGTGGTTCTTTTTCAGTGTGGAGAATCTGCAAAGATGTCTTTTTGAGCTGATTATTTGACTTTTTTTTTTCTGCTTGATGTCTTGTATTGGTTTGTGACTTCGTATTTATGGGATGTTGTTTTTTTGCTGTTTATTAATCTTACACCTGAGAGGTGGATAAATGACCTTGTGTTATTGAACTAATGTGCAAATCTGTGAAATAAACCAATTCAGAGCTGGTAATCAGTCAGTGCCAGGTTTCCCATTCCTTTTGCTGCCCAACCACTCATTATCCTGCTTTTTTTTTTTTTATAGATGCAACAGTTATTTTTCACTCCATATGTGTATAGATAACGTATCCTATAACTGATTTTTTCCCTCTTGTAGGTAAATTTTACTGTAAACCTCATTTTACGCACTGCAAAATCAGTACAAAACACAGAAAGAGAAGGGCCACAATACAGATCCATGGAAAGGTATGGATTGGTTATATTGCTAATGCAGTGTTGGGGCAGCTTTGTCTGGGGCAGGGTGCAATACTTGTTGGGGGGGGGGTAATGTTCTCTACCCAATGTGCAGTAAAATCAGTGCTAAAATACAAACCTTCTGATTCTGTGTGTTTGGCATATTTATAATCTGGTCCTCAATGGACTTTAGCTTTTCCTGTGCGAAGTAGAGTTGAACTTAAGAGCAGCTGGAAATGAAAATGTGTATAAAGACTTGAAGACCGTAGCAGAAACCGGACTCACGTACTTCAGCAGCATATTTAACTCCTCGTTGTTTCTTCATGCTTTCCCGAAGGAGGCGATGGAGGCGTGGCAGAAAGCGGAAGCCAAGGCCGCAGAGACGAGCAGAGAAAGCACTTTGTCCCCTGCTAGCAGTCCAGAGGACAGGTCCCCAGGTATCCTGCCTTCCTTCTTACGGGGCGCGCTAAGCTGGCCCCTGCGGGTGACCAGGGATCTGCTTGACATTCCCAGCCGCCTGTCTAACTGGATGCATGGTGTCCTGCACGCTGCCCAGCTCCATTTCAGGGACAATGCCTATAACTATACCTACCTGTACGAACTGCTGAGCCTGGGGGTGCCGCTCCTCTGCGCTCTGCTCGAGGTACTCGCTCACATGTACCGGGAAGCAGAGCTGTCACTGGAGAACGTGCTTGAAGGGGTGAAAAGATTCTGTAGGGTGTGAATCCTTCTGCGTGTCCTGCTCAGTTGTGCCTTTCAGGTTTTCAAAGTTAACGGCCTGGCTACTTTCTCGAGGGGGATTTTTGGTTTGGAGGGTTTTGTTTTTGCTTTTCATGCGATTTCATGCATGACTTCATTGAATGGTGTATTCCTTCTGACAGAAGCCAGGTACAATCCAAATTTTCAACATAAATGTACTGTACTTTAGAGCATGAAGGACAGTGTCCAAACACATTTCCAGAACATGGAGACAGATGAAGGATGTTTTCTAGATTATTTTCCCCCCCTGTTTTACTCTGTGATCAGACCAGTGGGGAAGATGGTACATTTTGAAACCATTTTTCTTCCTGCCTACTGTCCCCAGCTTTTTTTTTTTCCTTTTTTTTGGTTAGACCAAGAAAGAACATGTGTTCTTTCAGGAATATTTCTGACAAATGACTGGGGTTTGAAACCTGAGTATGGCTCGTAGCTTTTTTTTTTCCCCCCTTGCTTTCATCTTTGCTCTGGGTTATGAGGTTTATAACTTGCATGAGTATGTTTTAAAAAAATCATGTACATCATTCACATTGCTCCTAGTCATGCCTTTTACATTGCTTTACATGTGATAGATACCCTTTGTTGATAGTGGGTATTATCTGTTCTACTAATTTATTTAAAGTTTTCAAATAAATTTGAAGAGCAAATGTTAGTTGAGTGAAGGCTTGATTGAAATTTTAAGTCAAAGGAACTGGTAGAAAGAAGTAGACCAGACACTCCTCAAGTCAAGGCTTCCTCATTTGGTGGCTGATATGAGGAATATCAATTTATGGAGCACTCCTCTGTAACTCAAGTCACTCCTGTTGTGCCTCTGGACAGGCACTGCTCCCGGTGTCTTTTGGAATTTTTTAAAAATACAAGTTTAGGACAAACATCAGAAGCCTTTAAATGTATTCTTAGGACGTAACTTCTTATTTGGGTAATTCATTTCAACGTGTGCAGCTGGTGGCAGAAAGGTGAGATTCCATTATTTGGAGCAGCAGATCAGTAAATCTCTTTCAGGTGTCCCTCAGCAAGGTCTACCTTAGTCAGAAGGTGTCTGAACAGGTTAAATAATCTGTTAAACGGCCAGGACACAGTGACATCCCAATTCTGATTATTTTCAGCGAGGGTAAGCATGCTCACTGCCTTTCAAGTACTTACATATATCCAGAAGTTTACCAGGAAATAGGTAAATCCTTAAGCACGGCAATATGTGTAGCCTCACGTGAAAAGCATCTGTAGCATATATTTGTAGCCAAAAGAATGTGATGTAAACCATAGGAAATACTGCTGCATTCAGTTAGTACCAAAACTGAGGATCACCTTCCAGTGGTCCCAAATGACTGCGCTGCCTATGGGCTGGCAGGTCTTGGGGTTTGTTGTTTTGTTTTGTTTTGTTTTAATATAATGTGGGAAAAGATGATTTGGATTGTTTTGCCTCTTAGGTATTAAAAGGAAATGTGTCTGCTGTTTAAAATAAATGACAAACTGGATCTTTCTTCTAGATAGTTTGACTTTCTTTAAACTATGAGGATAAGCTTTTCACATTTTAGAGTGGTTATGTATTTTGGGAAAAAAAATGTTAATTTTATGCACGGAACTTGAAAAAGTGCTTGAAGAAAATTGTTAGATATAAGGTGACGTTCCTTTGACATAAATTGCCATTAATGCTCAAAGATGTATTCAGCCAAACTGTGCTACAGCACGGAGTGGACACAGCAATAATTACAGTACGTGGTGGCCATCTGTGTGTATGTAATGCATCTGTACCTTTCTCGCAGCATTTAAACAACCCGACTTGGAAACGCTGTAAGATTTTTAATTGTTTGCTAATGATAGTAACTGTTTCACCCTGGAAAGGAGACAGTCTGCAGTGCGATTTTTCATGTTACTCTTGCACCACAGCAAACTGCTGAGTGGTCAAGTTCTCAAATTTGGGCTGCCACCAATTGTGATTTCATTTTGTCAATAGGAGCGTCTTTAGGAACACTTTTTCCTAAAGTTTTCTCTTGCTGTTTACTACAGCAGAGTGAGCATAATGGTAAATTTAGAGAAAATGGTGATGTAGTAAGAAACTTGGAAATCTCTAGCCAATGAATTTAAAGCAAATTAATCTTACTAGTAGAAAGTGTAAAAATAAGATTAAAAAAAAATTAAAATATGGTATTGGTTTTATATAGATTTATATATGGGGCATAAAATCCCTAAATTTCCACAGCAGAATTCAGGAACTTGCATAATGAAAATATTTTCCTGAGGAATCTTAATTACCATGTGTATTCCACTGGGATTTTGCGGGTGATTCTGTTGGGTGGGTTATTTTATTGGTATCACTCCAACTGGTCGATTTTTTTAACTTCTTCATCTTACTGTTCTGCTGGTAATGTTCATACCTGCTTGTCCTCATCGATAATTGAATGACAAAAAGGCAGTTTCGTTTTGGCCAGTTCTTCTGTGTACCTGTGTAATCTTCCTGATGCTTTCCTACGTAACCAAGTGAAGTTCTGTGTTTTCTTCCCTGCTGTCTTCTCTGCCAATCTCCCTCGTTGCTTTTAGTCCAATTCAACATTCCGGTGCTGCACCCGCTCACTGGCTGAAGCCTTTCTGCTCTCAGGTGATTTTTTTTTTCCAGTTCCAAAATTACATGACTAACCCTTGTTGATTGACAGCATTTCATTGTGTGTTCTGGGGTTTTTTTTAACTGTTGGAGCAATCTGTGTGTCTGGTATATTAATGGAGCTTTGGCATGATCATTTCACCTGTTGCTGAGTTCACAGTTCTAGAAAATGTAATGTCCGTGTGCTTTGTAGGGAATGTTTTTCTCTCTGTGTCTGTGCATGTGCGCTTCCCTGTGCCTTTAAGGTAAGTTAGGCAAGTAAAGGGTTTCTTGAAAGAACTTGCTAAAGCCTTACTTCTTTCAAAGAACTGAAGGAAAGATTTAAAATAAGGTCAGGGTGTGATTACCCAGCTGATTCTCCCGGTTAACACGAGCACCTATTTCCATCGAGCTCACACACACGATGAGCAAGCAGTGGCTGAGCAATTCCCTGCTTTCCTACTGGAAAAGTGTGGTATAAAAAGGTTCTGTAGAAAAAGTAGCCAAACCTATGCAAATTCTAGTCTTCCACCCCAAGAGACATCGTAGGCAGGCCTGAAAGTGCGCGTGGCTCTCGGGCTGAAGTGCCACCGTGCCGAGTTCCGCAGTGTTCTGGTTTCGGTGCTTTCCTTGCCTGGGCCTCCTCTGGCACTCTGACACTGGGTTTGTCTCTCTGCACGGGACGTGGCCACCCCCCACTACTACTTTGTGTGAGTTTTTTACATAAGTTCCAGCTCCTATACTCACGAGGTGACAGTCTGGGAGGGGAAATGAATCCCAGCAAGAGCCGAGGGCTCAGGCTGCCCAGCGAGCGCACTGAGGGTGTGATGTGGTCATAACCCAGCCGTGCCTGCCCAGGGTCCCTCTCAAAGGGGAGGGCCTTTGGGAACTGATCTCAGGAGCAGTTTTAGGAGGGGCCAAGCGTCCTCTGCCCTTTGCCCCATTGCACACACCTCAGCCAGGAAGGTGGAAGGCAGCGGGGCCGGAGTCCTGTGCTCCTTATCTCGCTGGCCTGCACCTTGGCATGACTCAGCCAGCAGTGTTATTTGTGTGGCTGTCCTAAAGTGACTGGATGGCTTTGGAAGTCCCCACCCTGTGCCCACGCAGAATCTCTCTGTACGTTAAACATCACTTCCTGCACAAATGGCTGGGATGTGACTCCCCGTGTATTTCAGGGCTGCAGTGTGTTGTTGCAAAGCTCAGCATGCTTTAATATGAAGGTCGTGACATAAAGGTCTGCCATTTCAAATCACTTCCTACTGCTGTGTTTTTTACTCTCTGTTGCAGAGTCTTCCTTGCTCTTCCTGCCCAGTGAGGATTCTGTCCTTCTCCTCCTAAATCTTCTGTCTTCATTTGACTTTATAATCTTAACTGAATATTTTTATTAAATAGTTTTTAAATCTGTATTTAAATTTTCACATGGAAATTCTGTATTTTGCACACAGTGAAAATTGTTTTAGCTTTATTTATGATATCTGCTGTAAACAAAAATAAATGTAGTTCTTTATAAGTCTCCTTGTTTCATCTCTTCCTTTTATAAAAATTTCCTGGGTACAGAGACTTCGTAGTGACTTCACGCTGGTTTTGCACCTTCCTCTTGTGGTGGAGGCTGTGGTGTTACCCTGCTTGTGGCCTGAGCCAGAGGCCCGGGAGTTTCCCTGTGGTGGTGCCATTGCATGTGTGTCCCTTTGGAAGGGGTGCACATCAGGGTCCCTGAGTTGTCCCCTGGCGGCAGATCCGAGGTGCCTGGTGCTGGGATTCACCTGCTGGGGTGAGGAGCTGGTGTTGGTGGGCGTGGGGCACACACAGACAGCACCTGTCCTCCTCTCTGGCCTCTGCCGCCTTTCCTTACGCTGTTACTTTACGTATTGACATCTGTCATAAAGGTAATAAGTTAATGTGTTTGGGTTTTGTGTTCAGGAAAAGCAGGGAGTGACCCAGGATCAATCTTTACCTGTGCCACTCGCTCTGGAGTGCTGTTCCCAGTATCTTCTGGACCCCTGGAAGCTGCAGCTCATGGTGACCCATTGCCTGTTAACAGTTGCCTTGCTTTATTTAATTTTTAAAAAAATTTAATTTTTATATTTTAAGCTGGTGGTGGAATTCTTTTTAAACAGCAGGTTTTCCAAAAGAGCTTTCCTAAGTCTTCCTCCCCTTAATTTTCTTTCTTTTGCTTACTCTGCAATTCTTCCTGCTATATCTCTTCCTTTGCATTTCAAGAAAAAAACAAATCCCAGAAAGAATAGTCCCAAGAGTTTAATGGAAAGATTGTGTGATACATACTTTTTTTAATGAATTAAAACTGAGCCTCACTGGGGTTGTTTGAATGACAGAAATGAATTTTTTTAAGTTGTTGCTAAAGACAACATTGCCAAAGAAGAGCCAATGTTATTCTCAGTGGAGTATTCCATCTTCCCCACCCAGGGAAGAGCCACCAGGCACAGTAAAAAGTTTGCTGTTTGAGGGGGAGATGATATCCATAATGAAAACACAGGGCAGCAAATACCACTGAGGACAATACTTGGCACTTCCTTAATGGTAACAGACGAAGCAATTCTGGTAAAACTGAACTCGCTCTTTGCACAGTTTATGGTTTGAGGCAGTGGCAGGAAAGCATCAGAAGAGATTTTTGTGCCTGCAGAAGGTGATGATTTGTTTGGCTCTGAAGCGTTGAGAGGCATCAGATGTTCATGCTGTTCTCATAAAGTTTCACTCATTCCTGCTAAAATACCAGCACAATGACTTGGAACTGGGGTAATGTTAGAGTCTGGATTTATTTCTCAGAGATGCAGAAGGCCCAAGCAGTCCCATCATTGGACAATCCTGTCAGCAGAGGGATATACCTTGCAGTAAACAACACTGGTGGGCAAGACAGGACACGGTGTGTGGATAAGAAATAAAACAGACGAAATGATCGGCGTGAGAGGAGGAAGTTTGCGTTAGCTCCCTCACTCTCGGTCAGAATTACCGCACAATAAAAGCACGTGTTCCCTGTTCTGCTCCTGGCAGTGCTGCTGAAGGGAGAGCCTGCTGGGTTAAGGTCTGTGAGAATTTAACGAGCTGCCCTGGGACTCCTGTCCTCCTGGTGCTGTGTGAACAGAGCTCCCTGGGAGCGGGGACCTGGCTGTTCCTCTCGCTCTGCCCTGGAGTTCTCTCCAAAGCCGGGGTGCAGCCAGCCCCGTGCTGCCAGCCGTGCCCCAGAGCTGTGCTGCCTGTCCTGCTGCAGTTCCTCAGGTGAGGGGCAGGCAGGCTGCTCCTCCTGCCCGGGGATGGGTGCCTCCCCAAAACCTGGGCTTCAGAGCAGGGGTCACCAAGGCGCCTTTGCACACTGAGTGCTCTCTAACACCTGGTGTTACAGCTGCCGTTCTAGCCCGGAAAGGGCAGAGCTCAGGAACTGCTCTGTCTTTCCTCCTCTTTACGCTGCTTCAGATTGGTTCTGAGCTTGTCTGGTGCCACAAGGGCCATTTGGGTTGAAAATAGGTACAGAGATGTGCCTATTTTCTTTATTAAATTTCCTTTTTTGGAAAGCCAGGCTAACCTTTCATTCTCAAAGCCAGGCAGCATTAACTGCCTAGGTGTCTGTTAATGAAAATCAAACATGTCAGGATTCAGTAAAGGTAACTCACCTTTATTATAATTATGCTAAGCCTTTAAAATTAAAAAGATCTTGCAGGTTTTAAACATACTTGATTTGAATAGAAAAATACAGACAAAACTTCTTAAAATTGCTCAAACTCAAACACCAGCCTTTCATTAACTCTACCAAGAAGAGTAATTTCTGTTCCTCTGAGTTTCTTCTAAATTGCTACAGCTGTAAAATGCCAGTGAAAGTTGCTTCTGTGTGTCTTCCGACCTCAAGCAAAGACTATGGTCTGCATTTTTCCACGGCATGATGGCAATTAGTTACTACAATTGGCTTTAATTCACTTCTGGCTCACTCATTCCTTACATTCCAATCAAAACATTGAGTTGTGAAATGCACTGAATTCTGCATTAGTATTTATGTTTTCGAGGACATGACATGTTTGCAGATGACTTGATTTTTTTTTGCCTGAAAGATCACGTCACTGAAGATCAGAAGATGTTATGTATTAATGCCTGATGCAAGTATACATATTAGTCATGTAAATATTTCCCCAAGTCTCTTTCCTTTTCTTCGTGAACTGTGCTCACACAAAAAGAAGGGAGTCTTTCATCTCATCTCATCAGGTGGCGGGCTCCAAACTTGTTTGAAATGGATGGAATTTCTGAGATGTTTTTTTGAAATGTGAAATGATGAAGAAATTTCCATGTTGCTATAGTATTGAATTTTCCCTTTCAGCATTTGTTCTGCAGGTATTCATTCACTCACTCATGTCTTTGTTTTAAGGTTTTTGGTGCTTTGAATCTGTGTCCAAAAACACTATTTTGATAGACACTGGAAACTGGAAGTGTTGTTGCTGCACTCCAAATTCATAATTAATACATGCCTTAATATACCAGACTAACACAGATTGCTCTAAATAAATATATATTTACTCTAAAATTATAGAAGTAGTGTGCTATCATAGCAGGTTTTGTTTGAGAATCAATTTTTCCTAAAGATACGTATTCAGTAGATCTAATAGGCTTCCTCTAAGTTTCTTTTTTTCTCCTTTATCTCTATTAATTTTTGTTCAGTTTGTATTAGCCAGTTAATGTGCACTGACCCCTCAGATGCATTAAAACATCACGGGGGCCTCTGTCTGGCTTTGAGAGCTTCAAATTCCCTGTTTGCATTTTGTGCCAGAATTCAAAAGTGTCTGTTTACGAAGTAGGCGATGGAGGTTTGGAAAAAGCGTTTTGCTGCTGAAGAACTCGTGCAGGTGCTGGTCACAGGAGAGAGGGAGGGGATGGTCTCCTGGCGTGGGGGCAGGACGAGGGGGCTCATCCGGGGCCGTGGGTGCAGAAGAGGTGGCAGGAAAGCCCCTGAGTGCCACCCCACGGATAATGGGAGCAGCAGCTCCCTTTACTTTGCCGTGCGTTAGCCACAACAAGGTGGAAATCAGTTCTGTTGGCAGTGTGAAGCAGGCGTGAGGGAAAAGAAGGGGAGATGTGGCAAGAACTGAAATCTGTGAAGTGTCAGCCATCCTACCTTTTGTAGGGATCCTTTTCCAAGGGCAGAAACCTGCCTGGTGGTATGTCAGGTGAGATGAAAAGTCGAAGTTTGGACAGGACATCAGTTGGGGAATGCTGCTGGGAGCCTGGTAGCCTCCTAAGGCAGATCTGTGAAGTCCCTCAGTGGGATGGCTTCAGTTTCCACCTGACACAGGCAGTGCTCCCATGCAGCCTCGCGTGCTTTGAGCTCAGGTTACGGGATGCAGCTCTGACAGGTCTGAGCTTGGGTTTCGCTCCTGTGGGCTGCTGAGCCCTGTATTTCAGCAACACCAAGGTCTAAGTGAGCTGGAGGTGTTTCCCCATTCCCTGTCCCAGTCCCATGTGGGCTGTCCTTCCTTGGCCGGTGCTTTCTGCTCGGGATCTCGCCCCTGAGCTCACCGGGTTCATTTTGGCTGGGCTTGCGCAGCGCTGGTGTTAACACACCTTCCTTCTGTGCCCACAGCTTTCCTAAAGCGCTGCTGTTTTGTAAGCTGGACTCGGATTATGTTTTTGGTTTATTGCACAGTAAGAAGTCAGGCAGTCAAGTGGGCTGGGTGTGCTGCAGATCAGTTTGTGGTCTGCTGACTGAATTTCCTGGTGCCGGTTTTTGGTGCCAGCTGGTGTTTGCTTTCACCATCAGAGCTGCCCACGTTTGTGAGTAACGCCGCTTCAGAACTGCCCACTCCTGTCAGTGCCTGAGTCAGCAGCTCCCTACAAGGCCAGGCAGAGTCCACTTGCCCCGGGAGTGAGCGAGGAGGTGACACAGTTTAATGGCAGAGAGCCTCGGGATTGCCAGCCGGGCACGCAGGATGCCAGTGAGGCTGGAGCCTTTAACGGGGGCACGGTGCTGTGTGGGGCAGCTGCACAGCAGGGAGGGCCAGCCCTGTGCCAGCCCTGGGTGCCAGGCACCCACTCCCCGCTGACCAGAGCAGCGCTCTGGGTGTGGCTGGTGCCCTTCGCCCGAGGACCAGAAAGCCCTGTGCCAGTCCTGGCTGCCTGGGGCAGTTTTGGGTGAGTTCTGTTGTGCTGTTCCTGCTTCACGGCCCTCGGGTGCCAGAGGTGTCAGAACATCACATCCCCACTGCAGGCTGGGACAACTGCTCCCAGGAGGTTTCACACTTCTTCCCTATCCCCCAAACAAGGCCCACAAGGAGTTGATTGTTTCTTGTCTGCTTTTCCATAGCTGTGGAGCAGGGATGGAGCTGCCTGCCCCCGGGGCAGGGCAGCTGTGGCAGGGTCCCCTTTCACTGCCAGCAGCAGGTAGGGATCATTTCTTGTCCCCTCTGAGGGCCCTGCTAGGGGATCTCCACTGGTCAGCCACCAGACCTTGTGTTTGGTGTGGGGGGACCCCCAGCCTGGGCAGATCAGGAGTTCTTGGAGTTGTTTTCTGGACCAGCCTCTCTGCAAATACTTTGTTCCTGACCACCAGTGCCCTGAGTGTGTTGTGGGCCAAAGAAGAAAGGTAGATATAATTTTTAAACGTGTTGTTCCCTGGCTCTGTGCTTTTTATCTGCTTTTAGGGATGTTCTTTGGGTTCACGTGAGTTTTTGTACTTTGGTTTACTTGGCAAGGTTCGCTCCCCCTTTCTTATGTGGTGCTCTCCTTTGGTCTGACTCACTTTAGCCAAGAAATCCCACGGGATTTGCTTAGAAAGGAATTCCCCTCACATGACTGAAAACCAGCTAAAGAGGAGGAGGGAGGAGAAATTTGAACACTTCTGGCTGTTTGTGGCCCAGCAGCATTGACTTGATGGGGAGATGGCTGCAGCTGGGCTGGGGATGCTCAGCGGAGCATCTTTGACCATTTTTGTCCATGCTGGACAGAGGCACGTGGGGAATAGCCGCTCCTGAGAGGAGCTGATCAGAGCCAGCTGCCCCGAGCCAGCCGGCGTGCGAGCCTTGGCACGGCGCTCCTGCTGGGGAGCGGAATGGATTTTGGCAGAGCCCAGGCTTTGTGCCGCTGTGGGCAGCACGCGCTGTGCCTGAGGTGGGGAGGAAACGGCTGACCCGGCAGGAGCTCGGCTCTGCCCGAGGCTGGCTGGCTCCCAAGGCCTTGTCACCTCCTTGGCAGGTCCCAGCAGCGTGGCTTGGCTCGGCAGATGACTCGGGAGCAGCAGCAGCCCGAACGGAGTCCGGCTGCCCTGTGGAGCAGGACGGGCAGCACTGCAGCATCCCCTGCTGCTCCGGGGCTGGGGGCACTCAGATGCGGGGGCGATCAGTGCCTTACGAATGGTAATCAGAGAAGGTGTCAGGAGCCGGGTGGGTGGACGCTAAGCCCCATGGAAAGGGCTGCTGCTTTGCCACGGCTGCGGTGGCACGCTGCTCCTGGGCACGTTTCTGAAGGGGACCCGTGCCAGGGGCTCCCTGGGGACCGGGGGGTTTTCAGCAGCTCGGCAAAGCCCGTTGTAATCTCACCTCCGAGCACGGCGTAACTGCCAGCTTTCAGAGCTGTAGGAATATTGATGTAGCTCGTGTGAAGTGCTGTGCTTTCTCTCCACCGCGGTGCTGGACTCTCAGCTCTGCCCTCGTACCCAAGGAAGAGAGGCAACCCAAAGCATTAGCAAAACCTCTTGAGCTCCCAGAGTCCCTGATCCCGCATCCCAGGAGACTTCTCCCTTCTTGTTTCTGGGCGTTGGGATGACTTTGGCTCTCCCACTGCAGGGACAGCAGGTTTCACTGCCATGCTCCTGCCTTGGGCACAGAGCCTTGGCGGAACAGGGATGCTGCACGAAGGCCCTGTGAGATGCTGAAATGCATCCAGACCACTGAGGCTGCTGTCACAACACGTTATTTGAAAAAGAAAAAAGGCAAAAGTGCTTATTAGGTCATGATGGATTATCGCTCTGGGAGCATGTGAATTTTACAAGCTTGTCACTGAGAGAATCAGGGTTGCACTGAACTTTGAGCGAGCAGAGGAGCCGTGCTGAATTTGCCTGCTTTTGGTTAGCGAGACAATGCCTTGAGCCCGTGAGCTTCCTGGAAGGCTCAGCCAGAGAGCATCTCCAGAGAGATGAAGGGAAAGGTCTCTCATGATGTGTTTGTCCCTCACTGCTGCATCTCTAACTAACGTGAGGCCTGGTGCAGACATTGCTGTCTCAAATGCAAAGGTGAGCTGGCACAATATTGAATTAAAATGCTTGGCATGACACTTAATGGAGAGAAAAACTATGTTTTACTGGAAAGGGGTTTGTATCTGTGTCTGTCCTTGGGGTCTGCAGGGGCTCTTAGGCCCAGCCCATGAATTGGAGGGAGTTTTGACCAGCCCTGACTTCTGGGTGAGAGCCAGTGCAGGTACAAGCCCTGCAAGCCGAAGCCTTAGGAATAGTTCTCAGTTACAACAGGGTTTAGCTAAATCTTTGCCCTGTAAGGAAAGCAGTCGTTTCTCTGCCCATGTGAGGAGGATGAGGTGAGTTTTGAAATAGAGACAAAGGCGAAATTGTTTTTATCCACATTTTTCATCATGTTTGAGTGGGAAGGCCAGATGAATTCGTGATTGTTCTGTTCAGATCACTGCCTGTGTTGCTGCTGTTTAAGTAGCTGAAGGCAGCTAAGCTTCACTGCTTGCATTAAAAAAAAAATTTTAAAAACCCAACCACCAAGCAAACAAACAAAAAAGCCACCACAAACCCTAAAGCCATGTTATGTGCTCTAAATGCAAGTCAGTCAAAGACTGAGGCAGGGTTATGGGTGAGAAGGACCATCAGATGCGGGTGACAGCGGAGTAAGGAGGAAGTTACCAGCTGAAGGAGTGGAGAACATGAATTCCCTTAATCCTGTCAGCCCTTTGGGCAGCATGCTGGAGCTGTGTGAGCCCGGAGCAGCAGGAACAGCCCGAGCTGTGCTGGCTGCAGGAGCTGCGGGGCCGGAGGGCAGGATTTGGGAGTCAGCACGCTGGCTCCTTGGCTGGCTCGGGGAGCTCCAGCGCCCGGAAGGGCACGGCAGCTGTTGTCAGAAGCTTCCTCTTTGGCTGCTGCTAGGGGACCCTGGCATGTGCTGGCTGTCCCTGCGGCCGTGCCCGTGGGACAGACCTGCTCCAGCGGGACACAGCGCTGGCCCTTCCCGCGCGCTCCTCCAGCCCCCTTCCGCGGGCAAATCCCGGGTTCTGGCAAGGGACTGGTAGGGACTCCTGTGCAAACCGTGCTGTGGATGGAGCAGGCAAATTCCCTGCTGAGACACAGGGAATAGGAAACGTGGAGCCAGCATGAGGGAAGTGAAGTAAGGCCTTACGCAAATGCTATTTTGAGGGACTGTTTCCTGAGGCCTGGGGTTTCCTCTGACAATGCCCCGTGCTGCCACGCAGAGGTCAGTGGCATGGCACCCCTTGGCACAGGCAGGAAGCGGGGCTGGGCCTTTTCCGTCCTGCACACGGGATACCTCTGTAGCTTCTGCTTTTTGGAAAGCTCAGTTCCTCTGACTCAGGCTCTTGGCTTCTAATAGCAAATCTCCTGTCCTGGGGAGGGAACGATTCGGGCACTGGAGCATCTCTCTTAGAGGACAGGCTGAGAGATTTGGGCCTTGAGAACAGACAGCTGAGAGGGGACCTCATCAAAGTCCATCAGTATCTGAGGGCAGGGTGAAAAGAGGGCAGAGCCAGGCTCTGTCGGTGCTGCTGAGCAGTAGGACAAGAGGCAATGGACAGAAATTGGCGCATGGGAAGTTCCCCCTGAACATGAAGAAAAACTTCTTTACTGTGCAGTGGCTGTGCAGAGGAACAGGTTACCCAGAGGGGGTGTGGAGTCTCCCTCACTGGAGATGCTCAAGAGCCAGGCACAGATTTAGGAAAGGACTCAAGCAGTAGCAGCCTGAGGTCCTGGCAGTCTCAACCTGCAGTGTGGTGGGAATCAGGGCACTGAGGTTTACAGCCTGGATTCCACCCTGAAGTCAGAATTCCAGAGAGAGCTGTGACTCCTGCTCAGCCTTGCTGTGCTGACGTCTCACTGAGGACCTTGCTGGTGCTGCAAGGATGGGTGGCTGTTCAGGGAGAGCTGTGAGGCTGCAACTTTCTGAATGACCTGCTTCTAATTTAGCCTAACATCTGTTCAGGAGCATAAACGTGTGCCTCACCTTTGCGTAAATACCCAGCCTTGGGCTGGTTTAGCAGAAATTAGTTCAGATAGCCCTTCTTATCTAACTGTGCGAAATGAGAGCTCTAAAGGAGTCCCAGCTTTCTTTTTTGAATGCTTTGTTTGTATCAGAGCAGAACTTCTCCTTTTTGATGCTCCTCAAACGCGAGCGGCCGCGCTGGCCTGTGGCAGTGGCTGGCTGGACGTGTTTGCATTGCTGTGGGGAGCAGGTAATGATTGCCAGGTGGGATCCAGGCATGGGGAGCAGGTAATGATTGCCAGGTGGGATCCAGGCCTGGGGAGCAGGTAGTGATTGCCAGGTGGGNGATTGTTGGGTGGGATCCAGGCCTGGGCAGCTCCGGGCTGTTGTTTGGGTTGGCCACTCTTCCCCCACGGTGCTTACAGGAGGCCAGCAGCAGCGCATCCCTGCTGCCCGAGCCCGCTCCAGAGCCCTGCTGTCCCCAGGGACTGGAAACCCAGCTGCTTTTGAGGAGGGACCAGTTGTGTGGGGTGTAGCGTCCTCAGAGCCTACAAAAAGCCCCGATGCTGGGGCATCTGGGATGTCTCTGCTTCCTGTTTGAGCCTGTTAGCCGAGGCGCAGCCCTGCGACGAGGGACGGAGGTTTCAACGTTAAACTTCCCGAGTGCCCAGCAGAATGCGTGAGCCCGTGTCGGAGCTGATGTGCACACGTGGGTGTCCCACACCCTCCAACACCGAGGGGGTCCAGTCTGCTTTTGTGGAGCTGAGCACAACGTAATTTATTCCGTTTATATGGCACAATACGAATACTGATAGCATATGTTAGTGAGGAGTGGGTTGGCTTCCTAACCCCAGAGTGGTTTGGGAGGGAAGGGACCTGCAGAGGACTGGTCCAACCCCCTGCCACGGGCAGGGATGCTGCTGCAGGCTGCTGATCTCAAACCTGGTTGGTATCTAAACTTGTCTTGCTCAGAAAGGACTCAGCTATCTAACAGGCTCCTGAGAGACTCAGCTCCTGGGGGCGGAGTTCAAGAAGGGGAGAGATTGTGATGCCAGAAGAAATTTTTAAAAAAAGAAGAATGCAACAGAAAAAAAGCAAGCACAGAAATTTACCTCTTCAGAGAGGTAACGGTGCCATCCATCACTGTCCCCCGGTGTCCTGGATGGCACCCTGAGGTCCTTCACCAGCTCTGACTATTACATATCCTTAATGATTGGAAACCGGGTGTGCAGCAAGCTATTGCAGAGGGACGTGTTGACTGGAAATGTGTTCACATTCAGGAACCACGCTGGGAATCACTGTAGGTAGCCTGTCGGTCTGTCTGTGGGTTTTGATGGTCTCCAGCTGTGTGTCTGTTAGTCATAAACATGTTTTCTCCTCTTCCCTGTTAGCCTGGCAGGGAAAGCATCAGTGCGTGGGGTGGAAGGGAGCACACTGAGTGTGCAGGCAAATGGCAAAAGTGACTTTCTTTAGCAGCCACTTGAAGTGAGCTTGGGCAGTGCTTATTGCCAGCATGGGTACAGAATTTACACAAAGAGTTGGCAAACTATTATTTACGTTTGCTTGCTCTGGTTTTTGTGTAAAATGCACCATCTTTTAAGGAGAAAGTTGATCTGGAGGATTTGGGGTTTACAAATTGGCTCAAAGCACTGATTTCTGCTTAGCTGCTGGAGCCCACAGCATCCTTGGGTGGGTGGCCTGGCTAAGCCAAAGTAGAAGTCAGATATAAAAATCAGAGAGGTATGAATTTCTTCCCACCTCCCAGAGGAACTGAGACCTCTGCAGTCAGGAAACCCGTGGCTGCTGTGGTGCTGTTGAGCTGGATGTAGGGCCCGGGCACGTTCAAGGTAAAAACTCTTGCAAGGAGAAGGATGGGGTGAGTGCACTCCTGCAATAAATGGAGGAACTGCAAGTTAAATAGGAGTTTAATTGATGTTAACTAGGTGGTTTGCTCCAGTAGATGAGAAAACAAGTCATGTCCCAAGTTGGATTTATTTTTTCCCCACTTACACAGATGTAAATTAGAGGCACCAGCATTGGATTGGATGCAGTAAAAGCACCACACCTGGGCAGTGAACCAAGCAGAGCCACTCTCCTGGAGCTTGTCACTTGTCCCTTGTGCCCCGGGGAAACTTTGCAGCTGACATGTTTGTATTTGCTTGGGTGGGAGATTGTGGATGGATGAGGAATTGCTCAGGAATTAAGGATTTCACAGAGGGAGATGATCTCCTGTCTTAATCACCTGGGCTGAGCGAGGGAAACGTGGCTTTATTCTTTATCCCCCCTGTCTGAATGTGAAGTTGGGGATAGTGCTGTTCAACTGCTGGGGTGCTGCCTCTTTCCACAAATCAGGGTCTGTATTTGCTGTACGCAATCAAAAATAACTGGAGGGGTCTGCGTTTATTTTGCTCACTCCCACTGTCCCAAACTGACCTAAACTTGCAGCATGAGGCTGAAGGTTCAGCCACCCAAGCGAGGTTGGTTCATCTGCCTCCTGCCACACGCACAGGTCCACCAGGGGCTGGCAAAGAGCCCCCAGATCCCTACGGGTGTGGCTGGCACGTGTGGCACTGCTGCCAGGCTGATGGCCATCCCGCCGAGCAGCGCCAGGACCCGCAGCTGCAGGAGCTGAGGCTGCTCCTCAAGTTTCCCTCTCTCTGGACCCAAGCTGAGGAGCCCTGGCAGGGCTGTCCCGGGCTGGAGGGATGTTTTTGCCGTGCCAAGGACCCCTCAAGTGCAGGGCTGAGGTGGCCCATGGGCTCCCTCCTCCCCTAACGCCCTGCTGTCACCTTTGTGCCTTCCCAGGCTGCTGCCTGCCCGTGGCTGACGAGCCCACCTCCCCCAAGAAGGCGAAGAGCATCCCCCAACAGCAGGAGCTGGAGCGCTGGCTGCCACCCCCTTCCCCCGAGTGGGCCATCGTGAGGGTCATCCCCGAGGAGGAGATGGCCGAGCACAACCTCCTCGCCGTTCGGGTCATGGTCACCAGTGACGCCAGCAGGTACTTTGAAATACGAGTAATGCTAGAGAAAACCCGTGGGAGCAGTTTGGTTTTCCCTGGAATGCTAAAGACAGTCACACCAAAATGTAATGTTGGATGTACGTACAACTGGGGGTGTGGGGGAAGAGAACCACAGAAAAAGCCCCCCCCCAAATTCTCAGAATAACAATTGTTCTTAACCGCAGCCATAAATCCCCCCAGGGCACATGAATCACTTCGCAGGAAATCTTCAAACATTCCCATCCCACACAGGGGCCTGAATCAGAGGGGTAAACACTGCTGTGATCAGCTTGGGTTCAGCTCTTGGAACCGACGGTTTTTGGCACGCAGGGATTCGGGCAGTGGGTGTGTTGTGGCAAAAGGTGCATCCTGTGACGTGGCCACCTCCTACCTTGGGCACCATCCTGCAGCTCCACGCCCTGGGCCTCTCCTGGGTTTTGAGAGCCTGCCCAGCCCTAAGAAATCTGAAATTTGATGAACCTGGGGAGCTGTCAGAGGAAGCCCAATTTCCACGTACGCGTTAGAACATATTTGCTTTTGGGCAGGCTTCTGTGGCAGTTTGTTCCATCTAAAGATCAGATTGGTATCCCTTGAGTAAAGCACTTTTCCTTAGTGAAAACTGAAAAGTAAGAGGGGGAGTGAAAAACAAAAAGGAAAAAAGGCAAACCCAAAACCAACTGTTGCAAACACCGCTGCTCTGTAGGGAAGCTCATTCTGATTCCTGACACCCTCTAAACACCTGTTTGTGGTGCTGCGTGCAGCTTTTGGAGAGCAGCCTGCCTCTGAGAAATGCCACTTTCTGCTGCTCCCTGAGGCGGCTGTAAATGGGGTTTGTGCTCTGTGCGTGGCTCTGGGTGCTCCTACCGGGAAGGAACCTCTCCATGGGGAAGTGGAGAAGGCAGGGAAGGGTTTCCTACCTCTGCAGCTCCCCTGCAGAGGTGTGCCTGCATCCCCTGCTAACACCCCCGGCCCGTGGTGCGCCGGTGGCGTGCGGGCAGCCGTGAGAGCCGGCTAATCCCCCAGATCTGAGGGATCAGCTCCCTTCCCTGCGGCTGGGCAGCAGGGCCCCTGGTTCTCTGCCAGCAGGACGTGGCACGAGGGGTGACAGCACGTCTGTCAGCAGCACAGCGGCTGCCAGGGGCTCCCAGGTCAGCCTCCCGCTGACCTCCCAGCCTCGGGCTGCCCTGCCAGGACAGCCCCTGCCTGGAAACGGGGACAGGTGACAAATGGCCCTGCTGAGCTGGCTGCAGGGAGCTCGGTGGCACTGGGAAGGCGACCAGCTCGGTGACACAGCTTTGCAGTTCAGGCTTTAGGTGCTGTGAATGATGACCCCCGTTCCAGCAGAGATGAGAGCAGAAACCTCATGCTATAGCACTTTCCTCCTTGCTGGCCAAGGAAAATGCACATTTTGCTCTTTAAAACAGAAAGATATCAATCACAGTTAACGGCAGGGCTTTTTCCTTTTCTTTGGTGTGGCGCTCTGCCCAATCTCAGTGTGCTATCTCTCCATCCACACAGGGTCTCAGCTATCAAAGCCTTCACATATTTATATTTTTACATATATATGTTTCTGTACCTATCTGTATGGTTGACACTGCTTGAAAGTCAGCTTAAAAAGTAGGTTTTAGCACGGAATTCAAGGCCACTCTGATGCAGCCTGCTGAGAAAGCAGCGCACCTGGAGAGGTGCTCTCACCCCTGCTGTCTTGCCTGCCCTGGCCTCCCAGTACTGCTGGTTTGGTCTGGGTGAAGCTGGGGCCCAGGGCTGGTGGGCGCTACCCAAATGTGTGGCTTTACACGGTCTGCAGCCTCTCCTCTGCCTCTTCTTCCTCCTGAGCTGTGCCCTGTCTGTCACAACAGAGCTCTGCTTTCTGCTGTACAAACACGAAGCAGCGTTCTCCTGCCACGCCAGCGGGACTGCTCACGGTGTGAGCTCCTCTTTCTTTGAGGCACAGCTATTAATCATCACAGTAAATCCGAGAATTAGGTTGGCAGTATTGTTTGCATTCAAAAGAGGCTGAGTGGGATCCTGCTGCCCTCGTTTATGGCAGTGGGAATGTGGTCGCATCAGAAGGGCTGACAGCGTCTGTTCCCTACAGTCTGGACTTTAGAGATGAAAGAAATGGCCTGATTATTAGAAAAAGGGCTAATAATCACCTCAAACAGTTGTTCTGCCCTGAGGCAAGGTCAGGACGTGCATGTCATCCACACGTGTGTTTGTGTGGTGTGTTTTTAATTATGTTTACACAAGGGGATGCCATAATCTGCTGTGTGATCAGCTCAGGTGCCTCCCTGCGCTGCTCAGTGTTGTGTGGGCTGGCCCAGTGGCTCCCAGGAATGAGGAGTTTGTTTCCTTGTTTCCTACAGACACCTTTTGCACATTTGAAGGCTGCTTATGTAGCTTTGCTCAATCCTCTCTCTCTAGATTAATGCTTACAATTTTCTCCGGCTTCTGGACTCAGCCTTGCTTGCTGGGCCCATGGCTGTCCTCACACCTCTCCTCTGGGTTCCTTCCTCTTATTTTCAAAAATCTGCAGGAAAAATGTGAGCAGTGTAGAGTTTTGACCCTCGTGCATTGTTTCCAGGCCAATCACAGCACTGCAAATGCCGTTCCCCTTCCTTCATCCTGCTGCACAGCCTTGCAGGCAGAAAGGCCTGGCCTTGCTAAGTGAGCAGGGAGGGGTTTCACCCCAAATCCCCCTCAGCAGCACTTTGATTCCGGGTGCTGGATGTAGTGGCTGTGGGTGCAGATCCAGAGTCTGATGGGAATGGGGATAGCTACAGCAGATTACAGTCCTGTCATAATGGCGATGAATGAAGGAAAATGAGGGCATCAGCTCTGGCTGCCAAACACCTCTTCCTCTAAAACACCCACACTGCTGTCAGTGCCCGTGCCAGTGCTTGCTGCACCCCCTGCAATGTCCCACTTCCATCCTGCCCTTTCTCCCCGCAGCTCTGAGCTGGAGTCTGACTTCAACGGGGACTCCTCGAACTCCGAGGTGAGCGACGGCCAGACCTCGCTGCCGGAGCCCCCCGCCCGCTGCAGCCCCATCCAGAGGTGGGCATCGCTCATCAGGAGCCCCGTGGTGCCCGAGGAAACCTGCAGAACGTCCAAGGTCAACGATGGTAAGCGGTGTCCTGGCCTGGGGGTGCTCCAGCAGCCTCTCCTGAGGGGGCAGGCAGGACTGGGCTGCAGGCTGTTCCCTGCAGCACGGCCAGATTGTCTTTTTGGGGGGGTTTCTGCCGTGTTGGTGCTGTAACTGGAGCACCATCTCTGCGGTGCAGGGTAACCTGGAGGAGTTGTGCCTCATGCTTGGCTCGCAGGGGCGGGATGAACGTTTTCCCACTGGTAAAGCGTTGGGATGTTTTTAGGCAATGCAGTGTCTGCAGCACTGCCTAGGCAAGGGTGAGGCTGGGAGTCACTAGAGAGCTCTGCTCGGGACGGTTTGGGTTTCTGCAGGTGGCTGCTGAAGGGTTTTGTGTCCAGGGAAAGCACAGGGAGGAAAGGATATAGCCAGCAGGGAGGTGGGGAGAAGTTTGGGAACAATCTGCCTTCAAATGGAAACTCTTTGCTGGAGCTGCTCGTAGCTAAAAGATGTGCTCAAAACAGCCGAAGAAATCGTTCTGCAGAGAATAAAAGGCCATCAGCATTCGTTTCTTCCCATCTCCCACCACCCCCACATCCATATATGCATTTTTAATCCAAGCAGAAAAGAGGGGATTTCATACAGCAATTTAAATCAACTCTTGAATAACAGAGCCCTTGTTTAAGGCAAAAGGATGGCAGCGGACCCCAAAACCTGCCCAGCAGCGTGTGACTCCGTGTAGCCACAAAAGGATTTTATCCTTTTTCTTCCCCAGTTTCACGCTGTCACCCATCCCGGGCTGCTGAGGACGTTTGGGATAAGTGAGAGGGTTCCGTGTGGGTTTGGGATAAGTGAGAGGGTTCCGTGTGCATTTGGGATAAGTGAGAGGGTTCCGTGTGGGTTTGGGATAAGTGAGAAGGTTCTGTGTCAGTGTGGGATAGGTGAGAGGGTTCCGTGTGCGTTTAGGATAAGTGAGAGGCTTCCGTGTGGGTTTGGGATAAGTGAGAGGGTTCCATGTGGGTTTGGGATAGGTGAGAGGGTTCCGTGTGGATTTGGGACAGGTGAGAGGGTTCTGTGTGGGTTTGGGATAGGTGAGAGGGTTCTGTGTGGGTTCGGGATA
>VZTG01000009.1:23235-38055 GCA_013397845.1 Melanocharis versteri
AGAGGGTTCCGTGTGGGTTTGGGATAAGTGAGAGGGTTCTGTGTGGGTTTGGGACAGGTGAGAGGGCTCCATGTGGGTTTGGGATAAGTGAGAGGGTTCTGTGTGGGTTTGGGATAGGTGAGAGGGTTCCATATGAGTTTGGGATAAGTGAGGGCTCCCGAGCTCCCCGGTCGCTGCTCCCGCATCCCGCGGCGGTGCGCGCTGCCCTCTCCCGGCTGCAGGCTGCTCGGAGAACTGACCCCTGCCGCGGGGATTTGGGGTTTTGTCCCTGCACTTATCTTTTTTCCCCAGCTCCACTTTTGCTCTCTGGGTTTTGCTGCATTAGCTGACTCTGTCCCTTCTGTTTCTGCTCAGCACTCCAGAGAGCCAACAGTTTTCAGTCCACGGCTTTAAATAAGTATCAGAATTGGAGGAGGAAAATCCAAACGAGTGAGTAGAGCCTGAGAAGTGATTTTATCTTCTATTCATGCTCTTTTCCTGTCTTTTAGTTTTCTGTTTACCTTCCTTTCCTTTAGAATTTTTGTATTTTGGAGTCACTAGTTGAGAAAACAGATCTAAAACACACCAAAGTGGCCCTGATGGGGCCAGTGCTCAAGCAGAGGCTTTCGGCTTGCTTGCTTTGAACGCACAAGAAAGCTTTGAGATTACTTACAAGTACCCACTGTGGGATGAATTTTTATATCCCAAACAATGAGATTAGATGCATTTCCCCTTCCTGGCATCAGCCTTGCCTTCAAGTCATCACTCTTAGGGCACTGTCACTATCCACCCACAGCCCCTGGGAGGTTTCCAGTGCCTCACATCTGGGATAACTCAGAAAATCAACTGAGAATTGGCATAGATATCAGAGTCTGGCTCCACTAAAGGCCTGGGTTTAAAGTCTTGCCTTAATTGATCTTGGTTTTCAAAAGATCAATCAATAATGATGCTTGATCCCGGTTTGAGTGCAGGGTAAGAAAGACTGTGAGAGAGAAAAGCAGGGGAGACTGGAGGGGGTGTCACTCTTAATTTTGACTGATTTTCAGCTTGTTCCCAGCCAGGGCATTACTTAATGGTTTGCCAATGAATTTTCCTATCGTTTTGTTTTAATCTTCCGTGTGCCTCAAGGGCTCTAGAGGGAGCTAAAAGCCTTTGAGAGGGAAGCAGTATGTTGCACGAGTCTGCCTGAACCTCAAGTATGCTGTTAAAATGAGGTGTAAAGCACAGTCAGCATATGCTGGGAGCAGAATAAAGGCTTTTTTTACTCTCTGGAGGAAAACTGTAAGTCGTAGTTTCTATATTTAATCCAATTTGATTACAGGAATTCATATGATCATCAGTCACGTGAAAAAAAGATCTGTCTCCTTTTCAGACATATTTCCCCAAACACATATGTTTCATAAACAGCGCGGGGTCCGCAGCCAAGGAGAGGAAATCGGTGTCACGGCTGTATGGGCTGAAAGGCTCAGAGCAGGATATTACCTTTCAAAACCTTTAATCCCCATCGCACAGCCACAGGGAACGCCGTGCTCCTAATTTATCCTGGGATTTTGGGCCAAGCAGATCATGATAGTGCCCTAGGGAATTTTTTTTTTTTTTTTTTTTTTAATTCTGTTTTGAAAGCGAAGCTGAAAATATAGGTTCAGCATCTTGGTGGGAACGAAACCATTTTCCCTGTGACAGACGGGGAGCTCTGTGTGGAGCAATATCCTCACGTGTGCAGGCCCTGTCCCTGTGAGCACACCCACAAGAGCTGGGGTGGGAAGCAATTCTCCCCAGGGGCACGAGCAGAGCCCTGGGCTGGGGGTTTTGTGCCCTCACCAGTGTCCTGAACCATGGCATTTGCTCGTGTCAAGGCTTTGGTGGATCAGGCTGAACCCCCTGGCTCGCTCATGCAGGGGGTGGTGGTGGCTCTTTTATCCTGATTGTGGATTCTCATGTTTCCTGAGCTCAGGTACAGAATTTAAAGGCCAGCCCCTGGCTGCCATCCCTGCAGGAGCTCCTCAGCAGGCTCCAGCACAGCGTGTCCCTCCAGTCTTGGTCAAACACAACAGGTTGCACCAAGGTCGGGTACAAATAGGTGAGACACCGACAGGAAAGGAAACTCAGCCTCCCTCCCCCTGGCTTGCTTTTGCTGAAGTCCACAGCAGGAACTGTCCTCTCTCTCCCTGGAGTGTTGCTTTTGTCCGTGTGCAGCTTTTAATCCCTACGTAGAAGAACCAAAGTTTGCATGGATTTCAGAACTAATGGTTGGCTTTGGGAGTTAATAATTGAGCTGTAAATATACTTGTCATGCTATAGCTGGACATGATGATACCTTGGATCAGGGATACTTCTTTCTGTCCAAAGATTATTTATTATGTAAAATTCCCATAGGTACAAACATTGGAAAGTTCTCCTGACTTCCTTCAGGTGCAAGTTGCTTTCTTTAGCAATTGATTACCTTGCCTGATCCTAGGAGAGCCCCCATCATTTTGTCCTGGCTTGGGAGTCTTTTCCTGTCCTTACTGCCTGCAGGTGGATGCATTTCCCCTTTTTTTCCCCATTCTGACGGACAGCCCTCTCAGAAGTCATCCATTTTCTCCATTTCTTGGAACTACCCAAAGTTCAAAAGTCACAGGTTGTTTTGACTGCCTCTGTTTCTGAGGCCTGAAGGCCCTCTAAAGAGGGCTGGTTTTCCAGAAAATTTCCTGGAACTCAAAAGCTGCTTCACTACGTCCAGCCAAGAAGTGGAAGCAGTTCAGGTCCACCGCTGAAAATATCAACATGTGTTTGGCACAGCGTGCACACACATATGTGAGCGAGGCCATAAACTTCAGGGCTGTGGGTCAGTTCTTCAGGTTTAACTCCATCCAGGGAGCTGTTCAGTCTTCTACTCTTGTTCTTTAATTGCGGACTTCATTTAAGATGAAGTAAATACCAGTGTGGTGGTAAAATCTCTGTCTTTGACAGGCTTTCCCCTGCTGTCGAGCAAGAAACCTGGGCTGCACGGGAAGGAGAGCACAGCCAGCTGTCAGGGTGCTGCTGCAGAGGAGAGCTCCCCGAGCCAGGTATGCAGGAGAATGGCACAGAGCAGAACCACTGCCACTGCTCCTGGGGCGTGTCTGCTCCCAGCAGGCTGTCCCTGCTCCTTCAGATCGTTCTGGTCCTCACGGGAACCCCCGAGGCTGGAGTCAGACTTGGATTTGATGTAATCGTCCCCAAACCCGGCGGCTGTGGGACTCAGGCCTCAATCACACGAGGGGTTAGACACTAATCTGTTGCACCAGTCCTAAAATCACAGAATAGTTTAGGCTGGAAAAGGGCTTCACAACTCCCACTGCTCAGGAGCATCTTCCGTGTCCTTCAGGACCTAGGATTTCCATGGCATTTCCTGTTTTATTTTTAATTTTGGGGGTTTATTTTAAGGACGAGGAAGGGTGGGCCTGCCAGAGTGCAGCCCTGCAGGAGGAGTCGTGGCTGACCATCCCGAGCAAAGGGCAGCACGTCCCTGGACGCCCGGAGCCAGGTGGAGCAGGCACCAGCCCACATCCTCCACGCCCTGGACAGCCGTCCTCACCCTTGGGTTACACATGCCTAAAACTGCTTGACCTCAGGGCCTGTGCTAGGGAAAAATCCACGCTCCCACATCCACGGTGGTGGCTGAGATCCGGTGCAGGACAATGGGGCCAGGAAGGGAATGTCCCAGGGGAGCAGAGCTGCACAGCGCTGCCTGGCCGTGAGGAGAGGTGGCTCCGTGCAGCTCCTGCTCTACCAGCACTGCTGTTTTGCTTGCTCTGAAAAGCGAGGATTAACAGGGTGCTTGTTTGTTTATGGTGTTTCTTACATTATTTTTTTATCCGAGATCCTGGCCAATAACAATTTTAGTCATCAAACAGAAGCGTGAAACGAAGTGGAATCATTATTGCCTTACTTCTGATGCTTCTGGGAAATGAGAAGTCAGACAGATTAATGGCTTCACCCTTGTGAATTTGGGTATCTGGCACATAAGTGGAAGCAGGAATTCAGTCTTCACGCCATCCATTATCACACAGCACTGATGATAAAATGCCTCCCTTTTAAGAAAGAAGGAAGAACTATAGTTTTGTTCTGCTGGCTACACAAAGTGGGTGTTTATCCCTGTTACTATCTTCAGCAGAAGATTTTGGAGGCTGGAGTAATGAGTTTAAACCTTTACCAAAGGAAAAATAATCACGAGAGGGAACTAATTGAACTGTTTATAAAATGCAAGATGGTAGTTTTAATCTTTTCCTGGTCACTTCTTTCACTCCTACCTGCACTACATAAACATGCAGTGTTAGAAAAACATTTGGAGAGGACGGATAATGGTCTCTTGTGCTTGCTCAGAACTCTAAGGTGATGCAACTGGAACACACACGGGAGAACAGAGCACATCTGCTCTCGTCTGTTTGCCTGGAGATAGGACCGTTTCTTTCTAAGGAAAATATTAAAGGCAATTCATAAAGATATGACAGATTCTTTGCATGAATAACATTATTTTTAGACTATTAAAATTTCCAGTAGTATTAGATCTCCACTCCTAGAGAAATATTAGCCCTTTAGGGAGAAAAGCTTTTCTCACATTGTCATCTACATGTCTGTTTGTGTATAAATTAAATATTATGTTCATTACTATTATGTTAAGATTAAAATGGATTAAAATATTTTATGAAATAGAAGCTACACAAAGCAGTGTTTTTATATCCCTAAAATAGTCTCTTTTTTTTCATGCACTTCACAGTTGACTTCTTACAAGAAGCCACCAGAAACTCCAAGAGGACATTTCAAACCCTGCAGCCCAGTACTTCAAAGAAAACAAAAAGCCAGGGAGGTGCCTGAAGACACAGATCGCTGTGTTCCCCACTGTCCCTTCCAGAGCAGCACCTCAGGCTCTCCACGGACCCCTCTCGGGAATGGGACACTGGCTGCTGATTTTTATGAGCCTGAAGACACAGATGGTGACATTGGGACACACTCAGCCCAGGACTGGAAGGAAAAAACACGGAAGCACAGCTCCGAACCAGAGCGTTTTAACAGGAAGACAAAGGTGCCGTCGCCTCTGGATTTGAAAGAGAAAGACGGCAAAAATACCAGGCAGCCAGGAGAAAAGCTTGAGCAAGAGTTACAGGAGGCCAGACAGAGGCTGGGGCTTCGTGCTCAGCAGCAGCCCTTGCCTGGCTGGAGCAGGACAGAGCCAGGTGGGAGCAGCCCTGGGTGCGGGAGCAGCCCCGGGTGCAGGAGCAGCCCCGGGTGCGGGAGCAGCGGAGCCCCGCGGAGTCTGGAGAAGGAGGGTGCTGGCTGGAGAAAAGAAGGGTGCAAGCCATCTCCCTGTCCTGGGCCTCTCTTCTTTGCAGCTGCTGCTCCACCAGCTCCGTCAGTGGACGCAAAGGATGCTCTGAGGGTTCCAGAGGTGGCGTCCCGGGAGCAGGCAGCCGGCCAGCCAAAATCCCCACTAAGGCTCATAGCCAATGCTATCAAAAGGTCCATTTGGGAGCCTCTGACCTCAGCCCCGGAAGGATTAAAGCAGGACTCGGAGGGCAAAGTCAAAGCCTCTTCAGAACAAGCTTTCTTCAGCTTCCCCAGCACTCCTGGCTATTCCCTAAGCCACAGAAACAGGAACAACAACAACACTCAGTCACGGAATCCTAAAGTAAGGGAGTGGGCAGGAAAATATTTCGGAGATGGGAGCCCTGACTCAAATCTATCTCATTCCTGTGTGGGCTCTGAAGAGATATCTCTAAGGGATTACAGGGAACAGGTATCCTTCACACCCTACAGGCCTTCCAAGACAACCCATATACCTCAGACTAGGATGGAGGAAGTCCCAGGACTCCTAGAGAAGTTTACCTTTGAAGACAGTCCTCTAGGGGCTCCCATGGATGAGATGTTTATCCGTAAGGAAAAGTCCACTCTTCTTTCATCTCCAGAGCCCAAGAACGCCTTCAAGGACAGTCTGGATGACTCTGCTCCGACAGGGCTGCTCTTCAGTAGACTGAGAAGCAAAGCTCGTGAAAGGGAATGGGATTCCTTGGCGTCATCTCTGCCTGCCATGAAGGACCATTCTCCAGAAAGGTTGTGTTATCCTTTCACAGGTGAGGACCCGACTGGAATTACTTTGTTATTATTATTACTGTTATCATTATTATTATTACAATTATTATTGTGTATTAGCACTTAACCTTTAAAACACCCGTGCATGATCATGCAAGCACATACCTATTGTGCGTTATGTTTAATTTCTGGTTATTTCCTGCATAAGGAGACGTAATAAATACATTTTTTTGGCTAAAGTTTAGGAGGTGCTACAGATTTAAAGGAGCGGAGCAGATTTGCAAGCAGAATGCAGCTCACCAGACCCAAGTCTGGTTTGCTGCTTGCTGCTGTTGGGATGTGTTTGAGTCAGGGAATTGTCCTCAGGAGGTGGAAGGGGTGGTGAGGCAGCGTGGGATGCTGGGCAGAGCAGCTTCTGCAGTGACACTGAGTTGTGGAAGCAGAACTACAGCAGGCAAGCAGAAGGACAAGCACCAAAAACTTCAGTTTTTGCAAAGCAGAGTACATTTGTTCTCCCTCCCATGAGGAACCAGAGACTGAAGCAATGTGGTAGCAGCAGCAAGGAGCTTTGCTCTGTGTTTGTGCTTCCTCAGCAGGTGTCTCCTCAGCTCTGCTGTCAGACTGACCGAGCTGTGGACATACTTTTGGGAGCTCTGCAGTGTCATTAATATCCCCTTGTTCTTTAATTTGAGAGGAGAGAGCACCTTATTGACCTCCTCTGGCCTATTTGTGAGTCTATCTGGGCAGTGATTAAAAGGCATCAATTTTCGTGTTTGCTTGCAAGAGCAAGGTTAGCATTAAAACTGCAGACAAGTCCGAGAAATATTGATGTCAGAGCAAGAGCAATCTGAGTGATCTGAGCATAGGCTCAGAAAGAATTAAGTGCAGCACAGATTCGGGTGTGAAATATGAGGCATGAGAGCTGCACCCACCTGTCTTTCTCTGTGATCCATCTTCCCACTGCAGAAAGTCTCAGCTGTTTAACTAAACAACCTATTGAATTTTGGCGACATACCTGTTTGTCTCTTACTTTGTTAAACTGCACCCCAAACTGTAACCCCAAAAGCACTGCTGTGCCGCAGCAATAAATCCTGTGTCAAGAATGTAAAGTCACTGAAATGTTCCCAGTGAGCTGCCAGATCCTTTTGCACCCCTTCTGCTTCAGAACTGCCACACACTGTGAGGAAGGTATAGTGTGTAAGCACCGTGATCTGGAGCTCATCAGAACTGATAGAATAACTCCTGCTCTCGCTCCTGGATTTTCGGGTTGGATTCTTGGAGCATCCTTTATCTAACAGCTCACGAAATCAAGCGTTCCCATTGAGCCAGAAGATGTTGAGGACTGCACTGAAGCCACAGAGAGTTGCTAGCTCACCTTTCTCACTGTGATCTTTCAGAGTTTGTACCTCACTAGTGCCCATCAGCTAAGCCAACCTGACTTGCTCTTAACTAAATGCATTACAAAACTTGGTACGTTGTGCTCCTACTGAAATGGGAAAAGTTCTTGCAAGGTTTGAATAACGCTACCCTTTATTTATGTTGAAAATATTTTGAAAAAAACATGCTGGTGTAACATGTTGCATTCCTCTGCTGTGCAAGCCAAAAGTGAAATTATTAAATTATTACAATTATTGAAGATAGGCAATGCGAAGTCTGTTTAGAAAAAAAAAGAAAAGGAAGCTCTAATCTAGCCATTTGCCCAGTAATCTGTTATCTTCAATGTTTCAGCATTAGCTCTCTGAAGTTTTTAAAACATTCATATTTGAGTAAATCAAACTAGTAAAGAGCTAAGTCCTGCTTCGCTCTCAAAAATGGCATTTCTGTCTCCTACAGGCACTTGTCAGAGGCCCAGGCTTGGCAAACCTTAGTCATGAAGAGAAGACAAGCTTTAGTCCATATTTCTTATTTCTTTCCTCTCTTGAAATTTACCACAACTTTCAGAAAATTTCTTTAATGAAAAAAATAAAAATAGTCCCAGCAGCTTGCAGAAGCCAATTTAACGAGACTCCTTCCAATACTCCTCTTGGCTCTTTGCAGGAGGGCTTTCCTATCCTGCTTGGGGCCAAACTTGTTCTGTGCAGGTCTGGTTGGTATTGCATTACCCCGGTGTTTTCTCCCTCAGTGACTTGTGGATCCAGAGAAGGAGCTGGGTGATAAATGTTCGTGGGCTTGAGATGAGCCTGGGCCAGCTCAGGGCAGAGAAACCCCCTGGGGAGGAGCCAAATACTCAGAAACCACTCCTGATGTTTAATATGTTCTGTCCTCTCTACTTCAAGTAGCACAACCAATTCAGATGATAACACAATTTCATGTGCTGTGAACTCCCCTTGCTGATTTTGTGCACTTTTAGGCTGAGAAGGGATTGCCTGCAAATGTTTCAGGTTCCCATTGCTGCATTGTTGTGCCACGGGAAGTCTGTGCGTTTGCAGTGTTCTGCTCAGTGAGGACACTGCTCTTGCACTGATTTTGTGTCTTAGAAGGAGAACTGAGGCACTAGAAGATGAATTACATGCATAAGACCACATGAGGAATCAGTGGAGAAGCAGAGATCTGAAACCAAACAGCCAAGTCCTCTCTTTCTACTGGCCATTCTTTCCATTTCCTACCTCATGCCAGCTTCCATCTGGTTTTGCACACCAGTGCCCCAGGAGATGTGTGTAACTTTACCTCTCTCTTTTGTAAAACACTGAAGTTCTTACAGTGGTCAGGATTAACTCCCACGGCTTTACAAAAATATGCAGTCTTGGACAGTTACGGAGGAAGCCAACAGATTAATATAGCATTATGTTATCAAAACAATTCCTGCTGCAAGACATGATGTGTATTTAGGCTGCAGTCACTACCATGACACAAAAACACCCCAGGAAAGGAAGGGAAGTGAGCTGTGACAGGCAGCCTGACACCAGTGGTGGGTTTTCCCTATAAATCTCCAGGACAATCAGTAGTGCTCCCACATCTGACACAAGGGATCACCTTATCAGCCTCTTCTTGTTGCACCTCCCTCGTTTTTCGGAGGAGAGATTCCTGGGAAAATGAGTACCTTGGATGTTCGTGTTAAGGGAGAGGTTCTCAAAAGCATTGCACTTTCATTTGAGGTCCTGTTACACAGGGAGGCAAAGCTCTGGTATAACATATGCTAATTTGGAAATCAGGAGATGCTAGAGCACTTAGGAAATAAGAAATACGTAATAAATAACTCCCAGTCTGAAGGAATGAGATGCCTGGGAAGTGAAAGCCCAAGTCTAGAAGACTTGAGTTAATATTTGGAAAAAACCCTGTGTTTTTGAGATCAGTTCTGTAGCAGACCAAGCTCTAAGGCTTGGCATATTTGGAGGCAAATTATTATCATCTAACTTTAGTATCGCAGTTCTATATTTCAGATTTTAATGACTCAGTAAAAATCCCTAAGTTTGAACATTTTTATGTTTGTTTTGTCCAAATTCTCACAGCTGTTGGCCAAGTTCTGCCTATCTCACCCTGCTTGGTTTGAGGGGGTTTTGGGGTTTTGGTTTGGGGCTTTTTGTTGTTTGTGGAGCAGGCAGCTTCTCCTCCAGACCTCGTAACGCTTCCTAAATTATTGATGTCCCTCAAAGGGGAGGACAGGGGGAGCGCTCGCTTCTTCCCAGCACAGCTGAGAGGAGAAAGGGAGCGTGTAATTGCTTGTGCTTCCAGCCCCGCCAGGCTGCGAGGTTTGCCCTTTGCATTCCGTGGGATTGGATTTCTCCCGTGGCCTGGCCGCGGGGTGGTCACTGCAAACTCCGGGTGGCACAGGGAAAAGCAAGGTGGGGGAGTTTCCTGATGCCCCCCGCACTGGGAAGGGCTCTGTGACTGCTCCTGCTGCGGAAAAAAAAATGAAAAACCAATAACCCAGAATGAGGCAAAGAAGAAACACCTACACTGGGAGGAGGGGAGGTGGTTTTAATCTGAATACACCTAGAAAGCCAACTGTTTCCTTGTAGATACAAAGAAAAACTAACACTGTTAGCTTTAAATAATGTACATTTCCAAGATGCCCGGCTGTTAATCGTTAACCCTGCAGCAGGTTGAAGCATAGAGACAGATGTTCCAAAAGCGGTTTTATTTTCTGAAATAAAGAGAATGAAGCTATGCATTAGACAAATTAAGAAGAAATTCAAATATTTACACCCAGTTGAAACAAGATGCTGGAAAAACAGGCATGATAAAATTGCTGCAATTAAATGTAATTTAATTTATAATTCTGAAAGCATGCTTCTTCCAAAGGCAGACTTTGAGTTTTCCTTATGGAGTGTGTTGTTGTGATGTATGGATTTTCCTGACTTCTTATGGCATTTTAATCAACAGCCCAATGATGTGATAATATTCCTAAAGCAGAAAAATAAGTGACGTTTGTTTAGACATAATTAATGAAATATTTATGTTGCATGAGGCTGTGTGATAAAGCCCTGTTCTCTTAGTCCATTTGCTTCTGATTACATTTGTGATTTTTTTATATGACCAGACATTCTGACGCCAACTATTTTACACTGAGCAGATGTCATGTAGTAAAAATGGGTGCCAGATGCTACAAGCCACATAAGGGTAATTTGTTTAAGAGCTGGCTCAGACTTTGTGCATTCAATTACACTGTATAGTGAGCCTTACACAATCATTTGGGTAATATGGCTAACTTCAGATATACATTTTAATGAATGTTGAGTGCATTCAGAACAGCGTGCTACATGCACGGTGCTCGAGGAATTAATTTATTTGTTTGTAGTACCTAGAAAAAAAATATATATAGCCAGACAGTTTTTGACAAGGATCAAAAATTTAATTAGTGCTGTCAGCTGAAGTTCCAAATTGCTCTAGGTGCTGCTGATTAGAACTCAGGGCAGGTGCAAAGTGTCTGTTTAAGTTAAAGAACAGTATTTTTTGCTTCACTGACCATTTTGTTCTTGCGTTGCAGGATATGAACACCTACCTGTCAGAAAACAAGCTACTGAGTATTCTACTTCATCCTCCGATGAGGAATTTGAATCCAAGCCTTCATTAACTCACAAGGTAATCTTGACTTGGAAACAGAAAGGTATTTCCTTAGTTGGGCTGTATTTAAAATTCATCATATGATTTTGATCTAAAACACGCAGCAATTCCTCAAAGCGGGGTCAGAACGTTGGAGGTTACATGTCACGGAGAGAAAATACATTAAGACAGATGAACATCAATATTTCTTTTACCTCTTTGGATCTTTAATTCCCCCAGGTTATACCAGCGCTGACAGAGGAGGTCTTAATTTGACAAACAGACATGTTTCACTGAAACCACTTTGAAGCTGCATTCTTAAGTGGCCTTAATATGTAGCCCAACAAGCAAACTATTGAAGAAATTAAACCAAACAGATGCAGATTTCCTTTGGGGGACTACAGATTCATTTGAGAAGTGCTGCGGGCAGGTTGCCTGGAAAACACTCTGTTTATCCTAATCAGCACAAGTGTGTGAGCCACCAAGTCACAGGCAGGAGCAGGAGCTGGGGGTTACAGCACCCCAAACTCTCCACACCCAGCTCTGGCGTGAGGAAACACAGCTTTTACTGCCTGAACAGCTCATCAGAAATGTGCTTATCTCTCCCCTGTGGAGAGTATCAGTAAGTGGAGTTAATATTAGTGTGAGGTGGCCTTTTGATTTGTTGCCTTTGGGGGCAGGGGGAAGAGGAAGGAAAATAAAGTACTGAAAAAGACGGAAAAATATGAAAGCTACGTGGGACTTTCAGTGGCAACCCAGTTGTGCAGCTGCAGAGGAGCCAAAGCAGGGCAGTGTGTGGCAGCACTTGTCACCAGTGGCTCAGTGTCAGGAGGCACTGAGATGTCAGGATTCTTCACTCATCTTCCTTGTTACAGGAGAGACAACCTACAGTATGATAATGTTATGGTGAATTAAAAAAGCTTTAAATAAACTAGAGAAAAGCAGGGAGACACGGGAGCAAACTGGGCAGAAGCAGCCCCCAGCAGTTCAGGCAGTCCCAGGGAGGCAGGACCAGGCAGGGGGAAGGCAGAGCTCCAGGGGAGCTGCCAGAAATGGGAAGAAGGATCAGCTGCTGCACATGGGCATTAGCAGTGATCCAGTTTTGATGCACATTCCCCACGTGGGGTGTTTCTTTCAGCTGCCTCCTACCATCCCTTTTCGTGCCAGTTCTGGCTGCTATTTTGCCAGTACCACCATTCGTATCTGGCAAAACTCGGTGGGAAAAATTTTAGTGACTTCCTGGCTGGTTAATTTTTAAATTGTCTGGTCTGTGGTGCTCATGTATCCTGTCTCCTCAAAAGTGGGAACACCACGGCCTTGAGGCACTTCAGGACAGCCTGGGTCAGAGATGGAGCGATGGCAGGTGACTCCCTGACCAGCCCTGCAGCATGTGCTGTCCTGATCTCCCAGCAGCAGCAACAAGTGCCCCGGGGAAAAGCCAACATCTCTGTAACGCAGCACAGAAATGGCACTGGGCAAGGTTCCACAGGGCTTCAGGCAGTGTCCCGTGATGTGGATTTTCCTACTTTACAGCTACAGCAGTGGAGATGGGTTGAGTTTCCTCACGCTGGTGCTTTCCCCAGCCTGAGTACAGCAGGTATAGTGGGATGTTGTGTACAGTCAGCTTTGTGATTCGGACACTTCCATTGACGCAGTTCCCACCCACTTAGGCTTGCATTAAGAGCTTGTCACGATTTAAAACCAGCACAGCAAATGCACATACATGTTCCTACATGGATGTTTTCCTGTTCCCCGAGCACCCTGCAGCAGCTCACCCTGGTTTGGGCAGGGCATTGGGTCAGACCCTCTCCAGAGGTCAGTTCCAACCTCAGTGGCTCTGTGATTCCAGGGCAGCTTTGAGGAAAGCTGCGCTGGCATACTTGTGCTTTGATTGCCTTTTTCTTTCCCTCTGTGTCTTCTGTAGGCAAAAAGGGCTCTCAGGAAGAGAAGGAAGCTGGAGAAGGAGACAAAGCAGTTGATTAAACAAGAGGAGCTGAAGAGGCTTCACAAAGCACAGGTGAAAATGTAGCTCTCAGACGTCCCCTCTGTCTCCCGAGAGTGACTCGTGAGGATGGGGGTGCCCAAAACGGGCTCTGCACCTCCCCTCACCCCTCACTGTGGCTCACTGGCTTCTGTGCTGCAATCCCCCGGCCATCAGGAGCAGGAAGGTGCCTGTGGCAGGGCTCTGCATCTCTCTGGGTGACAAACCCATGTCGGTCCCCCGAGATCATCACAATTATCACCGTAATTTTGTAAATGTGGATGAAGAGCAAGAGGGAATAGTGACTGGCAATAAGAGAAGAACACACTAAAGAGGGAAAGAGAAAGGGGAAATAACATCAACCCCATAGAATGTAAGAAACTCAGCTATTACCTCTGTGCATTACAGGATACAAAAGTACAGTGATGGCTTTTGTTCTCTCCCTGCCACAACAACGAAAGTGAATCATTTTTTTGCCTTAATGATGGAAAGTCACTTCATTTTATACAGGCCTTGCTCTTCAGAAAATGCTAGGAAAGCTCTGGACTCTACTGATGTGTTATTATTTCCAATTACAGTTTAAGATTTGTAAATGCACTTCTGCACCATTTGATCTCAGATGTATCCTATTTAATACAAAGGAAGAGCAGCTATGTTTTAGTTTTTATCTGAGAATTGTAAATTAGCTTGAGGTAAAATCAGATGCATACGTGACTACTCTTATTTTACTGCCTTGTGGAGACAATCACGTCCAAACTTTTTGAGTGATCTTTCCTATTTGTTAGGCTGTTGCTGAGGGCTTGGCTTGGAATGCCCTAACACAGCCTGAAATGGGAACAGCTGAGCATCTGTCTTTGACATTTCAACCTTCTGAGGTGTTTCATGCCTTTTATCCCCACCACACCTCTGAAAATCTTATTTCAAAGGGAGTGGACAATGGATGTAGAAATCCTTCCTGAAGTGCCACTGAATTGTCACATCTTAGCTATTAGACCCTTTTCTTTCTGGGTCAAAAGCTTGAGAAATATGAAAGCAAACCAAACAAAATCCCACGGACAATAAAATAGCTAGCAGAGCTTTCTAGCTGTAAACCCTGTTTATATGAGCTTTACTAATGTAATGTCCAGAATATATGTCTCTGAATATGGAAGTACTGGCTTTTTATGCCCTGTGAGACACAGAAACGTGATGATCTCTTTTTTACACTGGGAGAGCTAAAACTCAGAAAAAACTGAGGTTCTTTTGGTACCCGTGATACCCACATAAAATTGTGAGAGACGCCTGGTGGCATATTTAACTTGCTTGGGTGCCTGGTGCACTCAAAGAGGTGCCAAGAGCCACGGCTCCTCCGAGACCTTTCCAAGCTGTTTCTCTAAGCACCGAGACCATCTTTTACTCTGAATTTCAAAGCTGTGTCTGTAGCTTTTCTATCATTACATTTCTGCAGGCGGTCCAGCGCCAGCTAGAAGAACTGGAGGAAAGACAGAGAGCTCTGGAGATTTTTGGTGTCGAACTGGAGAGAGAGCTCAGAGGAGAAGCAGGTACACAAAGCAGTGTCTGCTTGTTTGGTGGTGGGTTTTTTAACCTGTTTCAAGGCAGAGGGTTTTAGTGGTTGTCATGGAAATAGTTTGGTGCAAAATCTGAAAAGGAACAATAACTGGCAGGACAAAAATGATTGATAAACCTTCTTCTCAAACTCTCTGTTAGCTCAAGCACCTTTACATTGAACGCTTTAAGTTTTCTGTTGGTTATCACAGATTTGGAATTATTGGCAATGCTATTGAACCTGAATTTACATCTCCCCACCCCCTGCCCCTCTTTTTTTT
>VZTG01000009.1:38072-54615 GCA_013397845.1 Melanocharis versteri
TTTTAATTTAAGTCCCATCCTGAGCCTAATTTCATCTTGTGGAGGGGAGCAGTGAGGTTTCCAGGAGCTGTATCTCAGTTACCAAGCCAGCAGCAGCCTGTGCCTAGTAACAGAGTCCTTAATGACTTTCCCGGAGTGTGAAATGCCATTAATATGATTAGAGCCAGTGGCCATGCTATAGCAACAGCAGCCTGCAGGCACACACAGACCCCAACAGCCCAGCCTTTCCCCTGGTGGGCAGAAGGTGACAGGGATGTCACCTGGGCCGGCCAGAGGAGAGGTTTTCCCTCACCTGAGCCGACCCTCCCGAGCAGCCAGGGCTGTGGGATCCTGCCCCTGGCCCAGCACACACGGGGTGAAGCAGGGGCACAGGACACCCGGGGGCTCCTGCCAGGCTCCACATGGGGCTGGGAGCGTGAGCCACGCCCGTCAGGGACTTCATCAGAGCGGCTGTGGGTCTGTGCTGGAGGGACTGACAGCCTGATTGCAGACCTGTCTTTATTTACCTCCGCTTCACAAAACCGAGCCGTGTGTTTTCCTGACAGGCAGTTGCACAACGTGGAAAACCCAGATATGTTTTGGCACCTGATCTTGCTGTCTGAACCAGGCAATCCAGTCCAACCCCTCCACGCTGGCCTTTTTAATGCCATATTTCATAGCTGCTCTCACCCCTGTTCTGACACGGCACTAATCAGTTCAGCAAGAGAGCATTCGCCCAGCCTTTTGTATTTATTAATGAATTTCCTAGAATTGATTGTGTCAGTCTATTTCAAATTTTATTTAAAAGAAGGCTGACATCTATTTTTCTTAAATGAAATCATAACCCTTTATCAAACAGCGCCCGCCTTACTGTCCATGAGAAAGTCTTTGAGAAGGCTTTGAGAATTCGGAGAGTTAGCTTTTCTCTTCTGATTTGTACAAAGGTGGTTGGTTTTTTGGAAATCTCAAAAATAGAGAGGGACAAGAAGCTTCTAGCTCTTGGAATAGACACCAAATACCAGGATAAATGGCCTAGAGCCACTTCTTGTTGTTGCTGTTTTGACAATCGCATTTCCTAAAGAAGGCTGTCTGCCAAGAGATCGATGCTTCTCATTCTCTTACCATCCTTGGTAATTGGATTGCCCTCATTAAGGTGAAAGTACTGGTTTTTTCTCCCTGTTGATTGTTTGTGTGTAGGTGGCCAGTTACAAATAGGGCAGATACTGAAACGTAGGATGTTACTGTCTCTCAATAACTCTCCTGGTGCAAAAGCACGAAGCCGTGAGTTTCCCAGACAAAATGTGAGTGCTTTGTTGCTCATAACAACATATGTGTAATGATGCAGGAATCGGTGAGTTTAATATTCTGTTCAAGCTTCCTAAAAATAATGAGCATTATTGTTTAATGAATGACCAGTGTTTATTAGGTTAAGTTGCATTTAAGCAGGTCTGCGCTTATGCAATTCAAGTGATTTAATAGGTATTATTAAGGTAATTAGAAAACGATCACAGTTCAGCAATAATATTGAGCTGCAAAGGTTGTGAATAACCAAATTTAGAGGCAGGCCTGCAAACACCAGTCTTCAGTGACATTTACGCAACTCTCCTCTAATAATTCTGTAAGCCTGGGATGAATGGCCCCTTTGTTAGGGGGAGTTATTCATTAGCTCCTCAACTGAATTAGAAGAGAACATGCGTGGGTGCGAAACAACTGCCATGAAGACTGATGAGCAAAATGAGGTTTTGATGATCTTCTAACTGTAGTGACAACAATTCATGCATTAAAAAAAACCCAACAAAACCCCCAAAAAACACCCCCAAAAATGAGAAGAAATATATCAGTCCTATGAATAATTTTTCATGCTCGTTATTTCCTTTATTCTGCTTCAAAATACCAAACAATAAATCACTGATGTACCGTTGCTTTGTTTTCCACTGACATGTGTGAAGGCTTATGGAGAGCTTCTGCCTACAAGAAAATACAGAAATAAAAATCTCAAAACATGTTTTCCACTGAAATTAGCATAAGGGCTCAGTTGACTAAACAAGTAAGGAACAGTGATGGTAAAGAAGAAAACCTACGTTGAGAGAATGTTAAGAAATGGCTCCATGCTTTGGAAGGTGAACAAGTATCTGCACATGTTGTAGCTGGTTTTTTGATTTCATAAAAAACATATCCAAGGTGTCTTGGAATTTTCCACAGAGTCAAAAGAAATCAGTTGCAAGCCTGTAGAAATAAGGAATATGGGGTTTAACTGTACCTAAAAAGGTGCAAACTGGCCAAGACCCCTTTACTGTGTGATGGCTGTAAGCAGGGACAGCGTAGCATCAATGTGGAGAACAGAAGGTTCAGGTTTTGAGAGGAGTGTTCAGTAAATACTCCTCCACAGCCTGCACGATTCCCTCACAAGTGATGAAAATAGAAATACCTGTGAGGTAGTTAGAACAATGTCTGACTTTCAAATGGATCTCAGTCAGAGGAGACTCGGGTAAACCAGGAGGAATAGTTTGCTTTAGCAGTGCTGTAGGGAAAAGCCAACTGGGCTCACAAAACAAACTCACAAACTGTTTTCCCTCTAACCTTTAAAAAGATCTGTTGAACTGCATTATGCAAAATGCTTCCTTGGTTTGTTCTGCCTTTGGAAGGCATCAAGCACTCCATCAGACTTAAATAACTATTAACATTGGTAGTAACAAACATTTGAAAAGCTCAGGGAAAAAATGCCCCTGGGAACACTTAGGAGGCATTCTGTGGGATGGAGGAGGAGGCAAAACAAGGGCTACTTTTATTTCATCTTGCACTGAGGATTTTGTGACAATGAATGGGTTTTTTACAAAGTGCATTATCTTTGCTTACCTCAATCAACCTACAATACACAGGCTTTTAATAGAGACACAGAGATTTTAAAGTGCAAAGAGGAAAAGTTGAAAGGAGGAATATTTTTGCCAAAACAAGGAAACAACAGAAATGGAACAGTAACCTTTTGTGTCTGTGCTGCACTTATGCATAACAGCAACTGCAGTGTTTTTACTGACAGTAAAACAGACCAAATTTTGATGATGCCTTCTCATGGTGGCATACAAAGACCTGGGGCTCTGAATACTAATGCTGCATCCCTGGATTGGATCTGTGAGAAACTGGCATGTTCCAGCACGGACTGCTCCTGCAGTCACTCTGAGAAGACACTTTTTATCACCGCTTGCTGACCTGGAAGATCCCACAGGAACACATCCATTACTGCCAAGTTTTAATGGAATCAGGCAGAAATTGAAGAGAGATTGCTCTGCCTTCTCCTGCTGTTTTATCCTCCTGTTTCATGGTAATTTCCAGTTGGGGTCAGGTCCTGATGACAAATTGCAGACCTGCACCCAGCATGGCTCCTGTCCTTGGTGTGGGGGCCCAGGTAACTCCTCCAGCACTGGCAGGAGGTGACCTGGGTTCCCTGGGATGAAGGTGCCTGGTGAAGGTGTGCAAGTGGGCTGGTGGTCCCAAATGCCCAGCAATGTCCCTCAGCTCAGGAAGATGGCTAAAGGCTTATTGGGTGAGATCGTTGCTGCCCCAAGGAGATGGGCTTTAAACTGCTGCTTTTGAGCGGAGTCAAACCCTGGCTCTGGCCTTGCAGTGAGGGGCAGCTGAAGCAGCAGAGACAAGAGGGTAACTCCTGCGGCCAAGAACAAAGCACGTTTCAAAATGACAACAGAAAGGCACCAGGAGCACTGCTGAACTGCCCAGGACTCTGTCTCTCCCCTTGGTAATCTAGTTTAATGATACCCTTGTAATTGGTGTCTCAGGAGCCTTAACCTGAGACCTTTTGGGTTAAGCTTCAGTGTTCTCAGTCATATAAAATAAAGGTGCAGTCCTCTTAAAGTAGGAGAAATCATATAAGCTTCCACTCATAGGAAGCAGCCAGGCTGGTTTGTGGGGATTTTATTCTTGGTTATCTAGCATTGTGACATAAGGACTGAGGAGGAGAGAGCTTGTTTCCCTGCCTGCTGGCAGCCCTCCTTTTGCTTCATCCCGAGCCTGGCCATCCCTGCTTCCATGTGTGGTGGGGAGTGCAAATACCCCAGAGTGTGCTGGGGCAGGAGCACGGGCTGGCTGGTGGCTTTATGCTTCTGGAGGTGCCCGTGTGTCACTCAGATCGTTGCCTCAGCCTGGAGCAGTGAAAGATGTCTGCTTCCCACAAGTGATCACCATTTCGTGGCACCAGAATGGGCAGAACAGATGTGGGAGGTGTGTTGGCAGTGCCAGCACTGTCGCTGTAATTCTGCATCAAAGGGAGGCGGGGTGGCTTTGTTTTGAGAAAAAATGAATGGAAAATGTGAGGTCATGAGGACGCTGAAAAGGACAGCAAGGAAAAGAAATACCTATGTGCTCTGACTTGCCATTTGGAAACACCCAGGGGTTCTTTGTTGCCAAACAGTTTTGTAGAGGTGGTATTTTAGGAGAGTAAAGGTCCTCACCTGGTGGAAAAGATCCACCCCTTTCTTCAGCAAGGCAGAGTCAAGCTGTGAGCTCTTTGGAAGAAAGACTATCTACCAGTGATGCCCTGGCCCAAAGTGTTATAAAACCACCCCGTAATCATAGATTTGTCATTCAAAGCAGAGGCAGATTTAGAGGCCAGTTGACAAGGGAAGGGAAATTTGAAGAGGGTTTGGTTGTGTGTGTGATGTCCACTGGAAGCAGGGATGAAGCTGATACTTGCCAGCGTGTGCATCATCCTGAAGGCTGATGGTGTTAGTGGAATATCCACTTAGACATGGTTCAATTCTGAAGCCCAGTTTCAACAGAGAAACTATCTTACCAAAGGCAGAGCTGAGAGACAGAAATAGTGCCCAATAAAGTCTATGTGATTGTTTGAAAAGAAATACTTAGAGACAAAAGTGCTTTAAAATCTAATGCATCTTTAACTGCAATAAGCCACAACAGTCAACCAAAAAGAGACAAAAATGTTAAACCTGTTGTACTCAGCCATTACTGGTGTAAGTTGCATACAGCAAAACCATCTGCATTTGAAGTCATGCAGGCTTACACAGGAGGACTACTGAAAGAGAACTTAGTTAGCAAAAGCGTTGGACAGCCTGCTGGTAAAGCACACTGAAGTCTCCTGTTTTACACAGATTCAGGCACAAAGGATGAAAATCAGTTGCTGCACGAATGGTTTGAGCTGGTCATGGAGAAGAATAAATTGATGCGTTATGAGTCTGAGCTCCTGATTATGTAAGTAAGGACAAGCATTAGCATTAAAGATGGGGAGGGGAGAGGGAAAAAGTGTACTCACAACTCGCAATACACCTGAACACCTTGCTGTGTGCTATGTTTGAGACAGTTGAGGGATAAAACCCAGAGTAGCTACAATCTGTTTTGAACATAGATTTGCAGCTGAGGCCTCCTCATCCTTCCCTCTCGCAGTGGTTCAAACATTTCAGTCCCGTATGATACTCAAACCAATGTGGCATTAGAGGTGCCCTGCCTTCACCTAATGTGGTTCCAGTGAACACCAGGGCACCTTCTCCTGGGAAGGAAAATAGTCTGACAAATTCTTCTGTTTTTATTGGACATAGGAAAAAATATCTAGAAATTCACTGCAGCCATGAAACAAGCAGATACACCAACACAACAAGCGAATAAAACCCCCCTCAGATGCCCCTCAGATGTTGTGGTTGATGCTAACAATGTTTGCTGTGGCTCCCCCACCTCGCCTCCCCGCAAACACACTCCAGACAGGCGGAGGTGACTCTCAGCTATCTTCTCCACTCCTGGTGGGCAGTGTGGGGAGGCGATGGGAGCCTCAGCAGCCCTCACCCACCCCTGGATTTCCCACCCGTGCAGGCTGCTCACTGCCATTTATCATTTCTGTATCACTGAGCCCAGCCCCGAGCTCCAGCTGCACCCCAGCTGCACCCCAGTTTCTCCCCAGCTACACCCCTGTTTCTCCCCAGCTGCACTCCAGTTTCTCCCCAGCTACACTCCAGTTTCTCTCCAGCTGCACCCCTGTTTCTCCCCAGCTGCACTCCAGTTTCTCCCCAGCTACACTCCAGTTTCTCTCCAGCTGCACCCCTGTTTCTCCCCAGCTGCACTCCAGTTTCTCCCCAGCTGCAGTCTCATTTCTCCCCAGCTGCACCCCAATTTCTCCCCAGCTGCACCCCCATTTCTCCCCAGCTGCACCCCCGTTTCTCCCCATCTACACCCCAGTTTCTCCCCAGCTACACCCCTGTTTCTCCCCAGCTGCACCCCAGTTTCTCCCCAGCTACACCCCAGCTTCTCCCCAGCTGCACCCCAGTTTCTCCCCAGCTGCACCTCAGTTTCTCCCCAGCTAAACCCCAGTTTCTCCCCAGCTACACCCCAGTTTCTCCCCAGCTGTGCCGATGCTGCCAGGGCTGAACCTTTCGTGCCCCTCTCACTGTCACCGAGTGCTGTGGTAGCAATGCTTTCCTCTCACACTGTCGGAGTTAAAAGGGCAGCAGTGGGCTGCTTTTAGCAGCACAGGACACAAAATGGTGTTGTCTGGATGTGTTCGTGTGTTAATTCCTCTGCCTCAGGACCTGCTCTGTGCAGAGGGCCTGGTGAGGCCCCCCACGTGTAGATTCAGCCCCATTCAGAGTTACACTGTGGGTGCCACCAACAAAGCACAGATGGTTCAGCGCCTGAAGCGTTGCCGTGTATGGGGGATTTTAATCCCATACATGATGTAAAAGGTGGCAGGGGTACTTCTGGAGCTGCTCTGGAGGTGTTGGCACAGGCAAACCTTTCAGCCTTGGCTGCCCATGAGGAGAAAATACTGGATAAACAGAGCACAGAATCTCGTAATTGAATTAATATTAACATACATGTCTTCATTGAAAAACAACTTCTTTAACATACTTTTTGCTGCACCCAGAGCCCAAGAGCTGGAACTGGAGGACCACCAAAGCAGGCTGGAGCAAAAGCTGAGAGAGAAGATGGCCACTGATGGTAAGTGAAAGGGGACAGTGTGCCCACAGGGACAGACCCTGTTTGCTCCACCACGGACCAGGCTGGCCGAGGCTCCTGCGCTCCCTCTGAGTGCAGCTCAGCCAGCAGAATGTGAGATCTGCTCATCTGGCTGCCAGTGGAGAGGGCTGCCCTGCCCTGCCCTGCTCTGCCCAGCTGGACACTGACCTGCGTCAGAAGGTGCACTGTAATTACACTGATTGTGCTCTCCAGGCAGCAGTGGCCAGCTGCTGAGGGCAGCAGTGGGAAGAAACTCCTGCAGCCACCTAAACAAAGGAGGTTGTCTCCTCTCGTGTAGCATTGCCGGTTACCACAGTATTTTGGAACTGCTTTGAGGTACTTGGTGTTACAGCTGGGGCTTGTCCTTTCATTTGGGATCTGAAAAGGGAATATGGGGAGGAGCAATGCAGGGAGAAGAGTGGTTCCACAGCACTGAGTACCTCAAAATATCCTGTTGTGTTCCAGGCATGTGGATTGCACGTGACGGCAGTTTTCAGTACGTTTAGTGAAAAATGCTTTCCATTTTCTTACAGGTACTACATTTCATGTTGGGATTTTTACCTTATAAGCTAAATTTAAACTACAGCTTAATTGTTGCTAAATTAAGTAGTGCTTTTCCTATCCCTTCCAGTCTAAATTTTGTTAAAAGATCTACTCTATACCCTAGGAACCCTAATGGTCAACTCCAAATGGCCCAAATCCAGGAGAAAATTTCCCTGAACTGTAACTTGAAAAATACTAACTGCTATTAGTTCATTTGCCATTGACTGTAATGTTAATTCAAGCTGTGCACTAGCAGTTAAAATGCAAACAGTGATCTGGTTCTTAACCTCTTTTTTTGTGACCTTTTAGACAGCCTTAAAGATGAGATGGATCTGAATGAGGAGGATGAAATTTTTACCGAGATGATGAAAGTGGTTGAAGAAAGGGACAGACTCGTATGCACCTTAGAAGAGCAGAGAGTGAAAGAAAGAGCAGAAGACCAGCACTTCGAAAGCCTTCTATTATCTACAGGTTATCAGCTGAGCAGGATTTAAACAGCCACGTGCAAATAAACATCCTTTCAGCAGTATTCCCTACCACGGAGATCCAGTCTTCTGGAAAATGAAGGAATTCACATTTAAAATCAGCTTATTTGGGAAACACGTCATTTTGTTATCAAAAGCTTTAAAGCAGTTCTTTTGCTCATACCAGAGGCAGTGATTTCACTGTCAGCTCAGAGGATCACTGGGATACAGACTGGGACTGAATCTGCCTGTCTGATGGGCACCAGGGCCTGTGAAAGGGAAATCAGAGCTCCATTATGCTCTTGGAATTTTATTTTAATGCTGAGAGTAGAGTTTCTGAGGAACATGATGACATCATTTAGTATTTCTGAGACAGCCTTACTTTCCATGTGTTTATCTGAATCTCTGTGTGGCTTTGTCAGTATTTTGGCACAGCCAAGCCATGGTCAACTATAGAAACGTCAGAAAACAAGCATCTCATAAAAATAGGGTTAGACTTTATTTCTGGTGGAGGAAGAGTTGTTTGACTAATGACTACATATAAGCACTTACTGAAACTACTGTAAATGCAATGCCAGAAATTAATTTTTCAGGCATTTATAAGTTGCACTGTGTATTTTTGAACAAGAAGTTAAAGCAATATTAAATCCCTGCATTTTGTAAAATGGTAGGGGATTATCAAAGGGGTGATTATCCTTACAGCTGTTACATGCTCAAAAAAGTTTCTGTATATCAGAGATTAAGGTCTTTAAAATAAGACAAAAGATAATTAAAAAATTGATATGTATAGGGCAGACTTTACTATGGCAGACTTTACAATTTCTTCATAAAACACATCACAAGTTGTATTGTTGGGTGGGATGAATGGTATAGCAGTTAAAGACCTCCCCGAGAATAATCCCTTAAAAGGACTGCAAAAAATGTCGAGTTTTTAATATCAACATTTGATAGAAAATATTGTGAGTATATTTAAATTACATTTATCTTGCTGCTTCAGAATATATGCATATTTTTTGCTTAAAGGGACCATCTGCTATCTTTTTCGTACATGCTTTTGTAGATATTGGCAAAACAGCGTGCGGAAATTCTCCTGATTTAAGCAACTTCTTAAATCTGAGATGATTCTGCAATTTAAGCTTGGTAAAATTCCCAACTGTATGTGTGATGCACTAGATTTTCAAACTGAAAGAAACAAGGGGAAGCTGAAAGACTGTTTCTTTTTGAGTATCATTTTACCTCGTGCTCTGAGAAGATTTGATGTTCTCAGTATTTCGTGACTGGTGCTAATTTGCAGCATCTGCCTATGGTACAGCCAAAGATAGAAGCATTCCTGTTAAAAAAGCTTTAAACTGGAAAACCTCTTGGTGAGTACTGGTGAAGTAACAGACACACTGGATCCTGTCACAATAATTTATGAATCATCTTCAGGGTTTGGTTTTTTTTTTTTTTTTGCTGTATGGCAAGAAATTTGAAATACCCTTTCTAAAGGTAAAAGCAAGTTTTTGTATTGGCCACAGATAAATAATAATATACCTCTGTTTGTGCAAGCTTTATACTATTGCTCTGCAATATTTATTCATATTTATTTATTAGACTGTTTAAAGAGGGTAAGAGTGTCTGGTTACATTTTACAGTTTGGATGTTGTCTCTGATTTTGATTGAAAAATGTGTATTTCTAACAGCTGTGTACAGCAGAGCTGTGCATTGTAGAGTAGACAGCTTTATAGATTTGGTAAATAATTAGCAATAAAATATGAATTAAGATTTTTAACAATGTTCTCAGTGACTGTAACTTGAAGGGAGACCCTTAAAACACAGCATTCAGGGCTTTAACATATAATTTGTCTTTCATCACAATGGAAAGACATGGAAGAGTCCTTAAATATGTTCCAAAATAACCACCAGACTTTTTTTTCCCCCTCTCATTCATAGGCTAAGCATACCTGATCTTCAGGTGACATTTTTACTGAGATGGATTGCAGTGACTGATTTTTTTAAACTAAATCTATTACTTAAGACTGACACAAAGTAGGAGAGGCAGAGCAGCAATAAATATTTTAATTTTCTCTGTTGAGGTCTGCTGGTATTTCCAGTTTTGCAGAGAAAATTTCTGGGTTTTATCACTGCCTCATGCAGTCCTGTAGAAAAAGACAGTCTAGAAGATCTGTCATAGTTTTCTGTGAGAGTCACATTTTCAAGGTATTTTTAAGAAGTTTGAAAGCAAAATGCTTAGAGCTTTGCACAGGAGGAGAATTCTGCAGAAATCTCCAGTTATATCAAAGACTGGTTTTTTTCACCTCACTTTTACAATTAAAAAGTCCATTCACCTTAGTGTTGCTGTTGCAAATAAGCCCTGAGATTTCAGTTTACAGCAGATGCCTGTTCAGCTATAAAACCAAACTCCGAAGGGTGCTTTCCCTTTAGCTGCAAAGATTTGCAATCTTGAGGGTGTCAGAGTCCACAGAAGCTGAGGGCCATCAGAACTTTATGGACATCCAAAATATTCTTTGCTAAAGAAACACTCTTCTGGATGCCCTGTGGTTGTTACACATGCTCCACCCAGAACTGTCTGCTCTCAGGTGGGAAAACCTGTCAGGCTACTGTTCCCCTGCCTGATATTAAGTACCTCACAAGATTAGGTCTAAAAATAAACCGTGCAAGTGACTTAGAAAATCATAAACTCCTAAGTCATTTAAAGCAGGTCTTCGTGTATTGTGAGGGTAGAGAAGGGGGTTAAAAAAAAAAAGAAGCTATGTGCACTGTTCATAGGTCAGTTTCATATGGTTGGTTTGTACTAGAAATGTATTTAAACACTGGTTTGGTTACAAGTTTTCTTGCTGCTCAATCTTTTCTGTAACTTGGCTCACTAATTTATAATAGATTTGTTCATTTTTAAGTTTATGGCACTGTCATTTCGGGGTATAATGTGATGTGCTGGAATGTACTGAGTGTGTCTAAATGGGCTGGTTGCGAGAAATTTTCTATTTGAAAGAATAAAATTCTGTCTCACTCTTTGAAGTCCTCGACTCATTTCCATAGAAATTTCTCTCCACTGACACCTACAGTGTGATAATGTGTGATGAGGACAGATCTATAGGTAAGAAATTAAATTATCTTCTTGACTCATGTACTGGTAAGTAAATTGCACCATCTTGCAGTGCACAGATTCCTTTTGTAGTTCAGAAATAATGACACTGTGAGGTTAGGGAGCACCTTTAACAGAAGAGATTACAAACCCCATGAGACCAACAGCTCCCACACGTGCTTACACAGGAATCCACCAGCTGATTTCCTTAGGCCTGACACACAAATTATCACAGCTCCTTGAAGACTCGAAGGAAAAGTGTTGATCAAATGGTGATCAAAACCTTAATTGCCCATTAACTGTCAATTTTCAAATGCCACTAACTTTACCTCTAGCAGGTCATCTTGTTTTGTTGCTTTCTAGCAGTGGGAGAGTCTTACTGCCCAAGACAATGTCTCACTGCCCAAGACAAAGTCTCGCTGCCCAGAGCAGAGAAGAGGATAAGCAAGACCAGGGCCAGCACGATTGCCCCCTGCTCAGGGACTCTGGACTGACTGACTGGTGTCTCCTCCTCACAGGACAGGTGGACAGCTGCTGCTCTTCAGAGGTCAAGGTAATTTCTGGCACCTTTGAACTGAGATTTTCCTTCTACTCTCATGTCCTTTCCCTTTCATCTTGTGGATGCAGGGCAGAAATGCCACCACAGGAATTTACCGAGGTTCTTCTAATCACAGGGCATGCACACACCCTCCTTGTCCCTCTTCAGAAGATCACAGGTCTAAAGGAACTCAGTTGGTGCTTAGGGACATGGTTTACTGGTGGATTTGGCAGTACTGGGTTAATGGTTGGACTTGATCTTAAAGGCCTTTTCGAGCTTAAACAATTCTGTAATTCTATAAAAAGCTCGGGAAAACAATTTTGTAAACCATTTTTGAATCAAGATCAATCCATTTGCCTCCAAGGTAAAGGGACGCCTCACTGAGTTTTAGTGTGTTTGACCAGGTTTCTCTGGGCATAGGAAACAAATTTAGAGGTCTTGTGCCTTGAAACTTCTGCTTTGTATCCCAATGCATATCTGATTTCAACTAAGATTTTCGCATTAGTTTAGCAGTCTTTTTCCAGAAATATACACTTTTTTCCTGCTTGCTCGAGCAAGTAACAGGATGTTACAGCAGATTGGAGACCCTGTGTATCTTTGCAGACTTTGCTTCTGTTAAGATCTAGGGCTGTCCCTGCTGGGTTTTGCAGGGGCCGTAGATTCTGGCATTGTTTGGCACAATGGGTTTGCCATGGTAGCATGCAAATACTGTTCCTTCAGTTTTCATGGCAGCCACATCTCATGAACCTGGATCCAGGCAAACCCTTCATGATGGGCAAGGTATTTGCTGGATTTCACCCAGATCCCTTTGCTGATATTTATGAAAAAATGGTGGTTTCTTCTGTTGCTTCTAGTGAGCTATGAAGGGACCTGATGGCCCTGCATGCCAGTACTGTGCTTGCTGGAATAGCCATGTAACACATCTGGACATCTACAGGCCCAAATGAAGGGTACAAGTGAAGCTTAGTAAGGAAAAAAAATCATATATTGAGTTTTTTTCCTAAAACTATCTCAAGAAGGACAGCAAGTAAACCTGGCCCAGTTTTTATAACTAACTAATTGATGTAACAACATGTTACCAGAAGTAGTGAATACTAGGATGACGTTCCCATTTTACCAAAAGATTTTAAACTCACTTTCTTTCCTTTGAAACTTTCAAATTATTAATTTCTGTGGCTGTATACAACATGTCATCTTTTGTCTTTCATGAGTATTTTTCCTCATCACGTCTTAGTCTATCTTTTTTGCTCCTTGATGTACAACAAAAATTCATTTTACGTTTTAAGAATCTGTTCGGAAATACTCTTACTTTCATAAAACTATGTTATTTTGTTATATTATTTAAAGAGAATATTCTTATACCAAAGAAGTTAGAGCAGAAAGCATAGCTGTGTTTTAAATTCAAGCATATCCCTATGCCCAATCTTAAATTCCCCTTGTGAGCTGGGAAACAAATTTCTCCTGGAGCGTTGAGTTTTAGGCGATGCTGGCAATGAGAACGTGGAGCTCTTTTATCCCTGACAGGATGCTCTCTGCTGTTGTAACGCAGCCACGCTGAGCTGAAGGTGTGGAAACACCCTCTCACCCAGCAGGTTCTTTCCTGGGCTGTTGACTGTTACTCGGGGAGGGTGGGCACGTTCAGCAGTGGAGTCTTTGGTCTGGTTCTCCCCTTCCTGCAGTCAGCAAAGGGTGTTGTTGCTGTAGGCAAGCACAGCAGTAGCAGCAAGTTGACAAATCGCTTTTAGAAATTCCACTTCCGTTCTTTAAAAGCCCGAATGGTCAAAAGGCTGGAGCAGAGCTATGCCTAGGAGAAAAATGTTAGGGGAACACTCTAAGGCAAGTGAATGATTTATTGCGTGTTCTTAACCAGCTTGGCTGCTCTTTCTTACTAGCCTAGCCCGTGGTTGGGATATTACATACCTTGCCTCTTCTGTTTCGTTAGGAAAGTAAACTCTGCTCCTGAGCATTCTGAGTCTCATATTAAAAGAAATAAAAACCAGCTGTGCATGGACAGATATGCAGGTGAATAAGGATTATTTGAAGGGTGGAGGGGAGGGGACTTAGCCACCTCTTACTGCCTGGCAAAAGCACATATGTGAGCAGGATACAATTAATTTGATGTAATGTTTGGCTCATCTGTCCGAACAAGGCGCTGACAGGGAGCGTGGTGAGAGCTCTCGTGGTCTGCTCCCCATTTCTCTGTGCCAGGTGCAGCAGGGCCAGCCTGAACAGCAGCCTGCTGACTGCTGTGTCCTGTGCTGGGACTGTGGAGCACGATCCTGGATGTACTCCATCATCAAATATAGAGCAGAGCAAACCCCATCCCCACAGCTGCCCTAACTCAGACCTTGTGTGTATCTATAAAGCCTTTTGTGATGAACGCAATATTAATTTAAGGCCGTAACTCAGACCTTGTGTATATCTATAAAGCCTTTTGTGATGAACACAATAACAATTTAAGGCTATATGGTCATATGTATTCCTTGATCAAAAGGCAAAAAAAAGGTAGCATATGTAATTCTAAATTTAAAATACAGCGGGTAAAATGTTGTAACTATCCTCAAAGAGAAACATCACAACTGGAAACACACTGCAATAATGGTACACCAAATGAACTGCACACAAATCCTGAAAGAAATCCATTAAAAAACCCAAAATCAAAACTGTAAACTTAGGGTCTGGCTGTTGCTTTAGCATCGTTACTTAAAGCACACGGTATTTGAGTTTCCAGATCTGATAAAGTTCATCTTAAACACATTGTTTCATTCAATTTCTTTTCCCCTTGTGACGTCAAACTCCCATCGTTCGCAAGGCTATTAAATAAGTAATACTGTATTTATCATTAATTTACACATACTGAGTGCTGAGAAATGGAAAGATTCTGGGTCTTTTCAGCTGTTTTGTGAGGGACTTGGCAAATGCATGTTGAATTCTGACTACCCCGTACTGCAGAGCCCAGTATCCATTGCTCTTTGTGAGGCATCTGGCTTGTTCCTTCTGTATTTACCACAAACATAGGGCTACAAAGGCAGGCACACCTGTGCTTGCCAAAATGCCCTCTCTTCTGCTGTGCCCACAAAACCCTGTACTGCCATCCATGTACAGTCACTTGGCTTCAAATGGAGATTTAGCTGGGTCACTGCCCTGTTTGTCAATGCCACAGATTTACAGGCATATTTTTAAAAGCGCCTGATGTGCGTATTTCTTCTTTTGAAATTCTCTTTTATTATGTTCTTAAAAATGATTCGAAACTGTTCATCTCCTAATACATACACTGTATAAGCAGCCCTTCTGCAAAAAGAGAGTAAGATGTGAAATTCAGGCTGAAATTTGTAGACAAGAAGCTTGAGACCTAACTGGTGCTACGAACCAGAGAGCAAATGCAAGGAAAGGATTGTGCTGAGGCTTGGGCTCATTCCTGCTCATAACTGATGGCAGCATGGATAAATAAAGTTTTTCTCCAGGGCACATACTAACTGCATGCAACAAATAGGCATTGATGTCTACCCCTCATCAGCTAACCAATGTTACCGGCTTGTAAAAACACAACAATTATTAGCTGATTTAGAAATATCCTCATGGTAATTTCATTTCACTTATTATGCCTAATGGATAGCTAGATATTTGCATGAAGTGTGTGTGGCTTTTTGCCTGAATTGTTAATCAGGTGATTAAGTGGTAAGTGAAAGTAGTGCATCCAGATGACATTAATGCTGTTCCAGTCCTGGATGCCTCCTGAACCAGTCACAGCAAATTATCTGTTTTAAACATACTTCTCCCTTAAGCCGCTCATCTGCAAATCAAAGCAGGGTTGGTATAGGCAATCTATCGTGTTAAGTCACTTCTCCTTCCGCAGGCTTTTTATACTGGTCTGACTACAATCGTTGTTTTGTTTTGTAGAAGTGGATATGACGATGGCCACTGCTTCTCACCACAGTCACAGCTGGAAACTGCAGGCAGAAGAGCTTTGCAAAATGTTACCAAGTCTGAAATGTACGTAGTGAGCTTGAACTTTAACTTGTAGGAAACTATTTAGGGACACTTTATTACTTCATGAATTCTTTTGTGTGTCCAGATCTGGGGCCCCCGACACAAGAGAGATGAACTTGTTGGAGTGCTCAGAGGGCTGGAGCACCTCTCCCATGAAGACAGGCTGAGAAAGCTGAGGTTGTTCAGCCTGGAGAATGCTCCAGGGAGACCTTCTAGCAGCCTTCCAGTACCTAAAGGGGGGTTACAAGAGAGATGGAGAGGGACTTTTTGCAAGGGCGGGTGACAGGACAAGGAGAAACAGCCTCAAGATGAAGAAGCGTAGGTTTAGACAAGATATTAGGAAGAAATTTTTATTGGGAGGGTGGTGAGGCTCTGGAACAAACCCTCCAGAGAAGCTCCGGACTCTCCATCCCTGGAAGTGTTGTAGGCCAGGCTTGATGGGGCTCTGAGCAACCAGGACTAATTGAAGGTGTCCCCGCCTACGGCAGTGTGTTGGAACTAGGTGATCTTCCACATCCCTTCCAACCCTGACCATGATTCTACTTTTCTGTCGGTGCTGAGCATAGGATGCAGAAACATCTGCTGGCAGCCGTGACCCTCCTATCCTTCAGGCCCTTCACCTTGGGGTAGCTGAGGATGAGCTGAGCTGCGTGAGCCCTGACATTTGTGTCCAAGGTTGCCTTTACCTCTCAGCACCCAGGCTGCCCGGCGCCCTCCTGCGCGGTCACCTGCCCTGGGGCGCTCACCCAGCCAGCCCCAGAGGCGCCCGGGCCCGGGGCAAGGGCGGAGGATGAGCGGGGCCGAGGCGCTGCCCCGGCTCCAGGCGCTGCCCCGGCTCCAGGCGGGCCCGCAGTGCCGCTCCGGGAGCGGAGGATGAGCGGGGCCGAGGCGCTGCCCCGGCTCCAGGCGCTGCCCCGGCTCCAGGCGGGCCCGCAGTGCCGCTCCGGGAGCGGAGGATGAGCGGGGCCGAGG
>VZTG01000010.1:34938-52789 GCA_013397845.1 Melanocharis versteri
TCCCAGGCTGCTCCAGGCCCTGCCCAGCCTGGCCTTGGACACTGCCAGGGATCCAGGGGCAGCCACAGCCTCTCCTCCCCTCCTTCCCTCCCAGCCCAGGCTGTGATTCCATGAAATTCCCGCAGCTGGAACCCCCGGATGGAAATGTCAACACTGGCTGGGGATGATCTGTGGAAGACACTCGCTGAAAACCCCAACACTGACTCTCCACTGCAGCAGCCTGAGGAGGTTCCTGTGAGAGCCCACGAGCATCAGGGCAGGACACCCAGGGGGGTTTAATTAACTCTGCACAAACGACCAGAGTGGTCAGAAATCACAGAATGGGAACGGTCAGAAATCACAGAATGAGAACAGTCAGAAATCACAGAATGGGAACAGTCAGAAATCACAGAACCAGAAATGGTCAGAAATCACAGAATGGGAGTGGACAGAAATCACAGAACCAGAGTGGACAGAAATCACAGAATGGGAGTGGTCAGAAATCACAGAACCAGAGTGGACAGAAATCACAGAACTGGAACGGTCAGAAATCACAGAACCAGAAATGGTCAGAAATCACAGAACCATAGTGGACAGAAATCACAGAATGGGAACAGTCAGAAATCACAGAACCAGAGTGGACAGAAATCACAGAACTGGAACGGTCAGAAATCACAGAACCAGAAATGGTCAGAAATCCCAGAACCAGAGTGGCCTGGCTTGGAAGGGGCCTTTTCCCAGGGCCTTTCCCTGCCCTGAGTCCAACCACCACAGCGTGGGGACAACGGAGGAACCTCCAGGGGACAGCTATGGATGGCCTTCCACAGATGGGCTTTCCTGGAATCATGGAATGTCCTGAGCCCAGCCCAGCTCCTGGCCCTGCACAGACCCCCAACAATCCCAGCCTGTGCATCCCTGGCAGTGCTGTCCAAAGGCTCCTGGAGCTCCGGCAGCCTCGGGGCCAGGACCATTCCCTGGGCAGTGCCCAGCACCCTCTGGGGGAAGAACCTGTCCCTAAAATCCCTCCCAAACCCCCCAGCACAGCTCCAGTCATTCCCTGGGTCCCGTCCCTGTCACAGAGAGCAAGGTCAGAGCTGCCCCTCAGGGAAAGCCGTTGACACCTACAAGGTCTTTCCTCACTCTCCTTTTCTTCGGAGAGGGGTTTGAGGCCCCAGACTCTCAGACAAGCAGAGCTGGGTGAGCTGAATCCAGCCCTAAATGGTGAAATGAAGGCAGCGTTAAAAATGTAAAAAATACTGCATAAGAAAATGGAAAAAAACCCATAAAAGCTTAACAGCTGATGTAAATTATACATGAAGAGTTTTGAAGAGCTCCAAGTGATGAGAGAAGCTAAAAACCTGGCGGAGAAAAATCGTGTCTGGCAGGGCTAAAACCACTGAAAGTGAGAGCTGGAGATAAACACCAACATCAGGGACAAAACAGAGCCCGGAGGCAGCAGTGGGGCCGGGGCTGAGATCCCGACCAGGGAGGAGGGAGGGATCCTGTGCCTGCCTCGTCCCTTCCCCCCAGAGTCTGCACCGGCAGACAGGGAAGCTCTGACACCAATAATGAGAAAAGGTGTCAGAAGTATCTACGAGAAATGGTATTTTTAGCTCAGCAGCCTGGGGAACTGGCAGCTTAAAATAATTACCTGAGCGAGGAGCTACCTGGGGCGGGGCAGGGAATTTGAGATGGACCTTGGAATGCCCGGGACTGGCTGTGGATATTCAGACAGGGAGGTGGGACAGCTTAAATGAGAGAAGCTTTGGTGTGACCTAACTGGGACCTTCCAGGGCCTAAAGGGCTACAGGGAGCATGGAGAGGGACTGGGGACAAGGGCTGGAGGGACAGGACACAGGGAATGGCTTCCCAGTGCCAGAGGGCAGGGATGGATGGGATATTGGGAAGGAATTGTTCCCTGGGAGGGGGGGCAGGCCCTGGCACAGGGTGCCCAGAGCAGCTGTGGCTGCCCCTGGATCCCTGGCAGTGTCCCAGGCCAGGCTGGACACTGGGGCTGGGAGCAGCCTGGGACAGTGGGAGGGGTCCCTGCCATGGCAGGGGTGGCACTGGATGGGCTCTGAGGTCCCTTCCCACCCAAACCCCTCTGGGATTCCAAGATTTCTGTGATTTTTAGAAGTCAGACATTAATGGGCTGAGCAGGAAAAACACAGAGCAGAACCACTGGCTCAAGGGAAAACAGAATTCCCGAACGTGGAGAGTGTGTTGTGCTCAGGTGCACAGGGAGGGGGAATAAACCAGGCACTGCTGAGGGGAGTCTGATCATCACCTCCTGTATGGACATCCCTGCCCCAGGATAAAGGGCAGGGTAGGAATTCCTCCCCCAGGATAAAGGACAGGGTAGGAATTCCTCCCCAGGATAAAGGGCAGGGTAGGAATTCCTCCCCCAGGATAAAGGACAGGGTAGGAATTCCTCCCCAGGATGAAAGGACAGGGTAGGAATTCCTCCCCCAGGATACAAGCCCAGGCTGAGGAGTGATGGCACTTTTGAGTCACAGACACTGGGAATTCATTGTCCTTTCCAGAGAAGCTCTGAATTTTCCTGGAACCATCCAGATGTGCCTACAGCTGTCCTGCCACCCCTGTGCCACTGTCACCCCCTGTGCCACCGTCACCACTGCCAGGTCTCCCCCTCCTCCCCACTCCCACAGCACCTTTGGGGCTCCTTGTGTGGCACCAAACCCCCCAAGGCCAAGGCTTTGCCCTTTGCTTTACAGGGGAGATTTGTTTGGTTCCAAGCAGAGGAAGAGCAAAGGTGTGACAGAATTTCCCCCTCCAGGCACAGCTGGGAGCTCATGGGGGGCTCCATAAAAACCACGAAGGGCCCTCACGAGGAGCTCAGAGCCAGCACCAGAACCCTCAAACAAAACCCCCGGGCGTGGCAGGGGCTGTGCAGGGCCAGCTCCTTGTCCCTGGCACTCACATCCTGCCCTGCTCCCAGCTGATTTCCCAGTGAGAGTGGGAAGGACCGAGCTGCTGCCCCAGTCACCAAACCAGACTTCAAACCACTCCAGGTCTCGGGTTCTGGATATTTTACCCCCACAACCCTGGAAAACCATTAACCCCCTGCACCCCACACAGAGCTGGGGTGGAAATGGCTTTTGGCAAACCCGTCCTGCTCCTCAGGAAGGGTTTTTAGGGTGTGACAGCAGAGCAGGGATCCCACAGCAGCCGGGGAAGGGAGGGATGTGCTGCCTTTCCAGCAGGAGATTCCTTACTTTGAGCAGCTTCATCAGCCCCTCCAGCTGCACCATCAGCTCTCTTCTGCTCTCCTGCAGGGCTGACATCCTCTGCTCCAGCTCATCCTTCCTCTGCCTGTGCCAGGGACATGGGAGAAAGAGGCAGAAGATAAACTCGGGGCGTTTCAAACCTCCTCAGGGAATTCTCCCGTGTAAAAGAAGCTTTGTGTCCCATAATTGTCCTGCTCCCCATCTGAAAACCCGGAGTGAAGCTCAGCACAACAACCACGAGCCTGGAGGTGACAACTCCCTGCTCCCCCCAGACCCAGAGATCTGCCCCAGCCACGCAGAGGGCAGCCCTGCTCAGGAGCAGCGAATCTTGAGGAAAAAACCCCATTTTTTCTGTCTCTGAGCATCAGAGCCCGGCCTCCTGCAGAGCTCAGCCAAGCCAGGATGAGCTATGGGAGGAAAGACAGAGGGAGAGGAAAGAGGAGGAGAGGCTGCAGGTGTCTGGGGAGGAAAAGCTGTGCCCGTGTGGGGGGAGACAGCAGAGCTGCTCCTGGAGCCACAGAGCAGCGTCGCCTGCAGCAGCACCCAGGTGACAACAGCAGCAGAGGAGGAGTGACCTTCCCTCCCCTTGGCTGCACAAAACCTGTCTGCAGCTATTTCAGGAATCGTGACTCCGAGGCTGCCGTTTGTACCCAAAAAAAGAAAGGAGTGAGTAATAGGAGGAGAAGCTCAGAGACAGACACAGCCTGAGGAGGTCCCGTGCCCCTGGGCCTCACAGATCCCAGCCCTGGGGGATGAGAAACGACCTCAGGGAAAAGCAGGACGGAAGGGAGTGTTCATCCATCCACAGGGATTCCTGGGGACACCAGACTGGCTCAACCCCACGTTAAAACATCACCTATTTGACCCTTGGAGTGCCTTTGATGCTGCCTCGTGACACCCTGGGTAACCCATCCTGGGAATTCTAACAACAGAGCTGTTCTTTAAAGGTGAGAAAACTCTGGAATATTAACAAATATTAACCTCGCTGGGTGTTTCTCTCAGTATCTTTTTGTGTGTTGAAGACTGTGGCTCTTCACTTAGGGATCTGGAGGGGCCTACAAGGAAACTGGAGTGGGAATCTTCACCAGGGCTGGGGTGCCAGGACACAGGGAATGGCTTCCCAGTGCCAGAGGGCAGGGAGAGATGGGATATTGGGCAGGAATTGTTCCCTGGGAGGGTGGGCAGGCCCTGGCACAGGGTGCCCAGAGCAGCTGTGGCTGCCCCTGGATCCCTGGCAGTGCCCAAGGCCAGGCTGGACACTGGGGCTGGGAGCAGCCTGGGACAGTGGGAGGTGTCCCTGCCATGGCAGGGGTGGCACTGGAGGGGCTCTGAGGTCCCTTCCAGCCCAAACCCCCTGAGAGCCCAAGGTCCCGTGGTCCTGCAGGCAGGAGGAGCCAGGCAGGGCACGGATCCAGGGCCTCTGCAAGGTCACAGCTGCCAGCAGAGCTGCAGCTGACTCATCCCCACGGCTGCCTGCACACTCCCAAACCTGGGACACGGTTTTCCATGGATTATCCTTCCCCTGCTTCCACAGCCTGAATTCCACGCAGAACTGAGATCAGCAGAACTGAGATCATTCGGTGGCTGGTGCTCACAGACAATCACATTCCAATCATCCTGCCCGGGCTGGGAGGCATCTGGAGCTTGGGGAGCACCTTCCCATCCCAATCACCATGACCTCCATCGTGGGAATTCCTCAAGGAGCGAGGGTTTGGGGTGGCAATGCTGATGCTCTGTGTGCCTGCAGCTGCAGGGAGGCCACAGGCAGAGAGCCTCAGCATCAGGGAACCACTGAGGTGGGAAAACAGCTGCAGGATCGCCCAGTCCTACTGATTTCTTCTTCATGAACACCCTCCTGAACTCTACAAGCAGCATGCGTTCGAAGAGAGGTTTTTGTTTACTTCTAAACCCTCTGAAAAGCTCAAGGTGCTGCCCCAGCCCCCTGTGTGTGAGATGGCCCTGCCAGGAGCTGCCCCTCCGGTGCCCCCAGCCCAGCTAAACCCGGCCCAGCCCAGCCCAGCCCAGCTAAACCCGGCCCAGCCCGGCCCAGCCCGGCCCAGCCCAGCTAAACCCAGCCCAGCTAAGCCCGGCCCAGCAGCCCAGCCCAGGTGCCCCATTACCGCAGGAGCCGGAGCTCAGCCAGCAGGGTCGGGTTCTGCTGGGCCTTCTCGGGGGTGGGCTGCGAGGCTTGCTCGTGTTCCAGCCGGAGCCGCTGGATTTCCTGCAGGATCTCCCTGGGGAGGGCACAGAGGGGGGGAGAGGAGGACGGGGTCAGCGTCTGCACTGCTCCTGAAGGCTTCTGCAGCCCTGCAAGGCCCTCGTGCCAGTGCCCAGCCCCAGCCCAGGGTTCTGCTCCCGTGGGCTGGCACAGGCTCCCACCCAGGACAGGGGTGTGAGCACAGCCCTGGGAATCGCTGCGGGACGTGGGACAGTTGTGACTCCAGCAGGAAGAAATCGCTCATCGCAGTGTCTCTCCAAGCCCCCTGACACGGAACGGGCTCAGAGAGAGCTCCAGGAGGACAGAGCTCCGATGGCAGCACTCCCTGCCCTGCAGGAAGGGCTCTGGAGCTCCCACTCCCCTTCCCGCAGGAGCAGGGAGTGCCTGCTGGGACAGGAACAAACCCTCGGGTCTCCCGGAGGGAAAGGAGCAGGCAGCAGCATGGCTCAGGTCCCCGTGTCCCCTGCAGGGGTGGCCAGGGCCTCGCTCAGGGCAGCAGGGATGGAACCCTCCCGAGAGGAGAGTCCCCTCCAGCTCTCCTTCCCGGCAGAGCTGCTCTCCTGGCAGGGCTTCCTGAGCCAGAGCTCCCTTATCCAGGATCTGCAGGAACCTTTCCAAATGCCTGCAAGGTCTCTGGGTAGAGCACTGAGGCTGCAGCAGTGCCAGGACTGAGCTGTTCCTGCTCTCCAGGAACTGCTTCTGCTCCAGGCTTCCCTGGAGCTGCCTTCTCCCCCTGCTGAGGGTGCCCGGGGACAGGGCTGGGCTGGCAGCAGGCTCTCCATGCCAGCTGGGCACGGGGGCACAAGGAGAGCCCGAGAGGCTGCACAGGTGACCCTCTGGAGCAGCAAAAATCCTCTGGTTTGCTTTGGAAGGGACCTCAGAGCCCATCCAGTGCCACCCCTGCCATGGCAGGGACACCTTCCACTGTCCCAGGCTGCTCCCAGCCCCAGTGTCCAGCCTGGCCTGGGACACTGCCAGGGGTCCAGGGGCAGCCACAGCTGCTCTGGGCACCCTGTGCCAGGGCCTCCCCACCCTCCCAGGGAACAATTCNAGATCCCAGCTCCAAGGTCTGCTGGATGTGCTGAGAGCCGTGGGCTCCCAGTGTTGGTGAAGATGATTTTAAGAAGATTAGAGAAGATCAACCACTCCCTGGGGAACAGGGCAGCCCCTCCCCACGGGTAATTAACTAATGTTAATGACTAACTAATCAGTTAATGAGGCAGCTACCCCTCAACAAAAGCTCTGGGAAAGCGATCTGGTTAATGTGATCCAGGAGGGGCACAGGAACAAAGCCCAGGGCCCGTTCCCCAGCCCTGAGCAGAGGCTGTACCTGTTCTTGTTCTCCAGCTCTGCTATCAGCTGCCTCTGCTGCTTGTTGGCGTCGAAGCTGAAGCCCAGGTCTGCCGGCGGGCGGGGCTGGGGAGAGAGGGGTCACACAAATCACACAAATCACACAAATCACACAGAACAACCCCAGCAGGCAGGGTTTGGAGCCAGCCCCGCAGCCCCAGCCCCGCGCACACCGAGGGCTGCACCGGTGCGATGGCTCCAGGGCTCAGCTGCCTCCTCCTCGCCCTCCGCGGCAGGAATTTCATTTTGCTGCATCTCTGAAGCCCTTCAGAAAACAAGGCCTCCCCCCACCCACCCGCAGTGCCCCCAGCACCGACGGCTCCTCCTGGGCACAGACCCCTCGTTCCTTTCCCCATAAAGTCTGCAGGTGAAACTCTGAAGGACACCTCNGGTGAAACCCTGAGGGACACCTCCCTCTCTATCCCAACCCACCCCTGGCACGGCAGGGACACCTCCCCTGTCCCAGGCTGCTCCCCCAGCCTGGCCTGGGACACTGCCAGGGATCCAGGGGCAGCCCCAGCTGCTCTGGGCACCCTGTGCCAGTGCAAACTGCAGCCCCCACCTCCGAGGGCACAAAAAACATCCCCCCAAAGTCTCCCCAGGGCTCAACGAGTCATGAAAAAAATATTCTGCCTGTGGATTCTCCAGCACCATCTAAGCATTCCGGGTTCCTCAATTTCAAAGGCTCAGCCTGAGCATCTGCAAAGGGGATGCCAGATATCCCTGGCAGTGTCCCACGCCAGGCTGGACAGGGCTGGGAGCAGCCTGGGACAGGGGGAGGTGTCCCTGCCCTGGCAGGGGTGGCACTGGATAAATGTGAGGCACCCCCTGAATGTGCAAACACCATCGTGGGCTCCAGGCATCTGCCTGCATTTCTTCATTGAACCAACTCCTCTGGAACACACGGAATCACAGAATCCTTTGGGAAAACCCTCTGAGACACTGAGTGCAACCCTTCCCTGCACTGCCAGGGCCACCACTGGCCGTGTCCCCACGTGCCACATCCACAGGGCTGTTGAATCCCTCCAGGGATGGGGCTGCAGCCCTGCCCTGGGCAGCTGCAGCCACTGCCCAACCTCATTCTCAGTCCCCTCCACCACGTTGGAAGAATCTGGGGCTCCTGGGATTGTGATGGGGAATCCCATCCTCCTCATGAACCCGGGGATGGGATCCATTCCCACATTCACACGCTGCTGTTTGTCCTCCCTGGGAGCTGTGTGTGCTTCTCAGAACTCCAGCAGACCCACCCAAACCATTCCCTGCCCAGCCAGCATTCCCAGTGTTTGTGCGTGCCGGGATTTATGGCTGCAGTTCCGAGCTGGAAGAGCCCAGCTGCTTCAGCTCCCTGCCTGCTCAGCAGCAGCTCCAGGGGTGAATCTCCTGCTGCCCCACTCCTCAAAGAGGTTTTTACTCCAAACACTGTTGGGAGTCAACAGTGTCAGCCAAAATTACCAAAAAACCCCCCAACCAACTCAACTTCTGCTGAAGCCTCAGCAGCCCTGAGAGAGCATCCAAAGGGCAAGGCCCAGGTCTCTCCCAGCAGGAAAACCCACGGAATGGCCATCAAATCTTAAATTTGAAGGTACCCCTAACACCCCACAGGAGCAGTGAGAGCTGCCAGCACTGCAGTGGTTTTCCCAGGCAAGGCCTTTAATCCTGAGTGGGCCTGAAGGTGCAGTCAGGGATCAGAGATCCATCAGGATCCCTGAGGATCACCAGGGCAGCTCCTGCAGGACTGGGATCTGCCACAGGGAGCATTGGGGCTGGCCTCCAGCGTCCCTGCCTGGAGACAGGAGGGGGTTTAAGGATGGAGTTTAATCCAGCCCCCAGGGTCTGCAGCCACGCTGCTCCTCGTGGCCCTGCTTTGGGAGGGACTGTCCAAGCACAGTAAATCCTGGCTCTCCTGGGCAGCAGATCCCAGGATCCGGGTGCCAGGACCCCGTGGAGTCATGGAAAGTGTGAGCTGTGCTCCAGTGCCTGGGCCCTGTGCCACAGGGTGACCCACAGGCAGAGAGGAAACAAGACAAAAATGGCTCAAAAACAGCTCAAAAACCTGGTTTATCAAGGAGGGGGAGAAGGGATCCAAGCACCAAGCTGCAGATTTATCTAACAGGAGACCAGGATTACCCAGTCTTTATTTAAAAATTATGGATTAAATAACGCCCAAAACCTGAAGGGAGAGTTCCACGGAGGGAACATTCCAGCCATTCTTTGGGCTGTGGATGACAAAGGGCTTTCAGCAGTGCCCGGCGCTGAGGGAAGAGCAACCACACACTGCAGCAAAGAGCAACGTGGGCAAGACCTAATTGCTGCAACTCACCCACATCACTCACCCTAATTACCCCTCATCCATAACTGGCTGCTGGCCCGTGTTTATTAGGTGCTCGTGCCAGTTCTGCAGGGGTCAGCAGAGTCCTGATGGTCCCTGGTGTCGCAGTGACGGACACGGCCCGGGGAGGGAGGAGAGACCCGAACTCCGGAGGGACTCGATAGAAAAGCCCCTATTTATTTACATACAGAAGGGTTTTATACTCTAAGTTATGGAAAAGCCATTGGATCTTAGCTGACCACCCACCAGGGCTATTGGCTGGATCCTAAAAACACACATTTCCTAAACAGACCTTCAGTCCTACAATAACAACGTCCAAAAACATCTCACAGGTCCAAGACAGAAGAATTATTTACAAAAGCTCTCTAGCTGTTTTGCAGCTAGCTCCGTGAGAAAGTGAGAATGCTCACGGACACAGGCAGACACTGAAAAATCTCTCTGCCAGCAAGCTTTCAGCATCCACACCCTGGAGCCTCTGCCCCTGCCAGGGGGTCCCTGGGGCTGGGTCACTCCATCCCAGGTTCTGGGAAGGAACAGGAACATCTGGCCCAGGACTGGCCACCAACCTGTGCTGGTCCAGCCCAACCTGCCCAGGAGAAAGCCAGGAGGGTCTGGGGCTGTGACAACGGCAGAAAATGGGGAGCACAGAGAGCAGAGGTGGAGCTGGTGGGAGAGGGGATGGAGGAGGCGTTGCCTTGGAGAAGGGGAGGGGTTGTGTGGGACTCCGGTGGCAGAGGGCCTGCGGTTGGTTTCTCTGTGGCTGTACATTGAAATATTCACCTGAAATACACAGATCCCTTCCCTGGGCGTGCAGTGGCTGGATCTGCAGGATGAATTCCTGCCAAGCGAGCAGGCAGCACTGGGGGTCTGACAGGGACGTGCGAGGGGATCTGAAGGGGGAGGCAGATGGGGGCTGGGATGCAGATCTGTTCCATCCCACCTGAGATGGAGATTGTTCCCCACCTCAGGCTGACAATCTGAGCAGAGCAGCAGAGGGAGACAAACAGATGAAGCTGCGGAAGCTGTGATTTAATCAAAGTTTGGATCGTTCTGTTGGTTTCCCCATTTTCTCTGTGGTGCCCTCCTGCTTTTCCCTCTCCACGCTCCAGCAGAGGCAGCGTTTGGGCAGGGCCAGCGCTGCCCCAGCAGCTCACACGCAATAAAAGGCAGCTTTTGGCCACAGACTGGCTCCAGGGGGACAAGGGCAGCTCAGCCAGAGCTCCTTTAGGGGACACAGCCACGTGCCATGGGCTGCTCCATGTGCCATCACCGACAGCTCCTCCTCTCCTGTCCTGTCCTGTCTTGTCCTGTCCCATCCTCTCCTGTCCTGTCCTGTCCTCTCCTCTCCTGTCCTGTCCTGTCCCATCCTCTCCTGTCCTGTCCTGTCCTCTCCTGTCCTGTCCTCTCCTCCTCTCCTCCCAGGCTTGCTCCAGAAGCAGCAGAGCTGAATGTCCAGGATTAGCTCCAGACCTGCCTCGAGTGCTCTGTCCCAGCCAGACTGGGAGCTGTTTTCCCCGGGGATGTTCCCGGGGGTGTCGCTCACACGGGGAGGGACGTTTGTTCCAGCAGCAGCCCCTCAGGAACAGCTCCAAGGTTTTGTCCCGTTTGGGAGGCACAGACACGGATGGGCCGAGTCCATCCTGCATCCCATTGTCCATCCCATGGACAGTGCCAGTGACCTCTGCCAGAGACTGCCAAGAGAGGAGCAGGGAGCTTTGCCCCAGGCTGCCGGAGTTGGGCAGTGTTCCAGGGATCCTCTGCGCTCCCAGCAGGTGAACCAGGAGAGCCCAGCCCATCCCAGAGCCTGGAGAGCTGTCAGGAAATCACCCTGCTCCCACCAAGCCCTCTCGAGTGCTCCCAGCACACGCTGCTCCAGCTGGGTTTCAGAACCTCCGTGGACAAATATCCCATAACTCCTTTATGATGTTGGACTTTTTCCATTCTCCACTTCCAATAATGTCCAGATTCACAGAAAAATACAGGTGGGAAGGGACCTTGGGAGGCTTCCAGGCCACGCAAAGCAGGCCCAACTCACAGAAGTTGCTCATGAACTCGTCCTGTCGAGCTCTGAACACCTCTAAGGAGGAAGATCCCCGTTCTTCTCTGGCCGAACACTTGGACAACAACATCTGACCATCACCATGGTGAGAAAAGCCTTTATAATGACCCTGTGGACATGGCACANATGAACTCGTCCTGTCGAGCTCTGAACACCTCTAAGGAGGAAGATCCCCGTTCTTCTCTGGCCGAACACTTGGACAACAACATCTGACCATCACCATGGTGAGAAAAGCCTTTATAATGACCCCGTGGACATGGCACATTGTCCCCATGGACAGGGCACACTGTCCCCATGGACATGGCATGTCATCCCCATGGACACAGACACTGTCCCCATGGACACTGCACACTGTCCCCATGGACACAGACACTGTCCCCATGGACAGGGCACACTGTCCCCATGAACACGGCACACTGTCCCCATGGACATGGCACATTGTCCCCATGGACATGGCACACTGTCCCCATGGACACGGCACACTGTCCCCATGGACACAGACACTGTCCCCATGGATATGGCACACTGTCCCCATGGACACAGACACTGTCCCCACAGACACGGCACACTGTCCCCAAGGACATGGCATGTCATCCCCACGGACACAGACACTGTCCCCACAGGTGCCACCCCGTCCCAGAGCTCAGCAGGATGTCCCCCCACCAAGCTGCCATGGCCACCCTGGACAAGGAAGGGAGATGTGCCCTTGGCAGGGAGTAAGAAGGAGCTGCCAGGATTCAAAGCCCTTTGAACTCAGATCCCCCAGAACCTGAGAAACCCCCCCGTTCCAGCTGATGGGCGTTTCTGGACTGGGAATAAACGGTGCAGCCAGTAAATAACTCCCAATTCCCGGTGGAACCCCCCATTGTTCCCCCATCCCTGCCCCACGGCAGCCCCTGGCACTGCTCTTGCATCTGCCCTGGGATGGGGCTTAGGAAAGAAGAGCAGGAATTTCCCACGGGTCCTCAGGGAGCCTCAGCAAACTCCAAATGCTGCTCCCTGGACACCCAGAGAATTGCTCCAAGAGGCTGAGGTGATTTGTGGGTTTTTAACAACCAGCTCCTTCCAGAACCAATCTGTGACTCCTGAAGTTTTCATAACACTTTGTCTCCACCAGAAGAAGTCAAGTCATGAGTAAGAGTTCTTCCAGCACCTTCCAGCGTGACAGTGACTCAGCACTTGCTGTCTCAACAGCTTGGATTTTACATGGAAATTTCCTCCTTTTCCATCTAAACCTGAAACTTGGCACTGAGTCCCCTTCATATTCCAACATTCCTGGGGAACAGAATGACTCTGGACATGCAGCTGCACCGCTGGGCAGAGGGAGTGGGAACTGACAGCTGAAAATGTTTCAACAGCACGATTCTGTTTTATTAGTTTTGCAGAAATATCTGCCCACATCCCTCTGCCAAAGGCAGGTTCTGGGCTGAACACGCCCTGAGGGAAATTCAGGAACGTGGGAGATGGTCCCTGCAAAATCTCCTCTCCTTCCCTATGGAAAACCAGCAAAGACAGGGATCCCCCATCCAGCTAGCCTGCAAATATTCCATGGAATTCCAGTAAATCCTTATTGTGCTCCTGTAGCCACTTTCTGTCAGAGCAGCGTTGATTTTTACCAATTGGAAACGTGTTTGTGTTTCCTTTATTTCCTTCTGTAAGAAGCTGCAAACACAAACCCACCTCCCTTCCTTCCTCGCCCTCTCTCAGGCTGCTTCCCTCTGGAATAAATCCACCCCCAGCACTCGGCCATGATTTGTTTTCCTCAGGTATCTGCACATTTATCTCCCTCCAGCCTAAGCAGGATTAATCTCCTTATTCCCCCACTCCCCTGACCTCATTCCCAGCCGCCCGCGCTCCCAACCACGCCGGGTTCCCGCTGAGCCCGAGGTGCTGAACCAACAGGAACGGGTGATTCCATGCAGGTTTGGGAACCCAGCCCCTCTCTGTGCCCCCCAGACCCCCCGGTGCCCAGGGAGGGACGGGGTCACTCACGGCATTCCCGGCCTCGGCGGCCAAGCGCGCGGCGTAGCGGGCGATGAGCCGGTGCTCCTCGTCCAGGCGCCCGGGGCTGTCCAGGGCACTGCAAAACCAAACCACAGTCAGGCAGACTGCCCAGGGCACTGCAAAACCAAACCACAGTCAGGCAGGGCACTGCAAAACCAAACCACAGTCAGCCAGACTGTCCAGGGCACTGCAAAACCAAACCACAGTCAGGAGGGCTGTCCAGGGCACTGCAAAACCAAACCACAGTCAGCCAGACTGCCCAGGGCACTGCAAAACCAAACCACAGTCAGCCCTGGCAGGGGTGGGGGGAATGCACTGGTCCCAAAGCAGCCCGGGGTTCCAGGGCTGCCCCACACCTGCTGCAGCTGCCTTGGAAATGTTGCTGAAATGGGGGTGAAAAACCATCTCCAAGAATCATCAGCAATGCTGACAGAACCCTGAGGTGACAGAGAGGGACAGGGAGGTTTGAGACAGGAAAAGCAGTGACAGCAGAGGGGACAGGTCCCAGGGTGGGAAGGGAAAGGCAGCACCTGGATCTGGCTCAGGTCGAGCACAACATCATCCCCCTGTTAATCACTGGCATCATTAATCCAGCCAGGCAACACAGCAGTGCCTGCAGGGCTGGAGCAGCTCCTGCTGCTCCCAAATAATTCCCTTTTTAACTTTAAACACGCTGGGGGACGAAGGAGGATTTTTGGATTGTGCCAGTTGAAACTGTCAGGGCTGAGATGTGTTCCCAGCTGGATTTGGTGCCACGGCCTTGCCACAAGGAGCTGGGGAGGAACTGACAGCTGGAAGAGCAACTCTGAAAGTCAACACCCAGCTGCTGGATCTGGGAGCTGCTGCTTGTCCCCCTGGTGTGCACAGGTCCCTCACCCCGTCTCCCTTGGGCAGGGAAGCGCTGGCTCAGGCACAGAAACCACACTGGCATTTAATGGAAACAACGATGTGGGAATGAGGAATGTGCTTCCCACGGCCACCGAGCCTTCCCAGGGCCATTCCCGAGGTTCCAGGTGGGATCCACGGCAGCCCAGGGCAGGACCTGAGGGTGCTCCAGGGAAATTCAGCATCACCAGAGAGCAGCAAACCAAAGCAGACACGTTCCTGGTGCACCACAAAAGCCATTCCCAGCCCACATTCCCACCTCAGGAGACAATTTGCATTTCTGCAAGCCTAATTTCAAGGATTTGTATTTCCTGCATTCACACAACCCATCTATGCTGCGAATGTGATGGTTATTTAAAAATGCAGATTTCATTTCTTTTCAGCAACACCAAATTTAACAACTCGGACTCTTCCAGCCCCTGGAGCTGGCCAGGTGATGTCTGGGCTGGAACAGACCCACAATCAGCACAGGTGGGCTGGGATGACCACAAATTACACAGTGAGGCCTCTGCTTGGCTGGATTAAATCCTGGAGACATCCTAGTGCCCAGAGCAAAGGCAGGAGCTGGAGAAGGGCGAGTGAAAGCAGGGGAAAGCAGAGCTGAGAGTCCAGCGGCCTGGGGAGCTGCACAGACACCCTCACACTGATTCATTGTCCCACAGTTTCATTGTTAAAGGACAACAACCTTCCCCTAAAGGACAAAACCTTCCCCATCCCACATCCTGAGCCCAGTGTTGCTTTCCTGCAGCTTTGCTCTGCAATTGTGTCTGCACAAGTCTTCCCCTCCTTTTTTAAAGAGATCTCTCCATCCCTTGCACCCTTTCCACGATCTGGTGTCTCCCAGTTCACCTCCCAGCTCCTGGAACTGCCATCTCTTCCTGTCACAGTGAATTACAATATAGCTATTGACAATTTCTGGCTTTCTTGAAAACAACCTGTAATTTATAAAAGAAAGAATAATCCTTTTGCATTTGCTTTCAGAAATATTTTACAGGTGACAAGGAAGAGGAATTCAAGTTCATCTCCTGGCCAGGTTGCTCCAAGCCCCAGTGTCCAGCCTGGCCTTGGACACTGCCAGGGATCCAGGGGCAGCCACAGCTGCTCTGGGCACCCTGTGCCAGGGCCTGCCCACCCACTCCCAGGGAGCAATTCCATCCCAATATCCCATCCATCCCTGCCCTCTGGCAGTGGGAGCCATTCCCTGTGTCCTGTCCCTCCAGCCCTTGTCCCCAGTCCCTCTGCAGCTCTCCTGGAGCCCCTTTAGGCCCTGGAAGGGCTCTGAGCTCTCCCTGGATCCTTCCCTTCCCCAGGTGAGCACCCCCAGCCATCAAGAACAGGAAAGGGAGCAAAGGGGAAGAATAAACCCGGAGCTTGGATGGGGGAGGATACACGGAGAGAGTCCAGAGGGTTCCACAGCAGCAGAAGTTTGGAGAGGCCTGACACAGAATTCCCTGTCTTAGAAACACCGTTCCAGGTGATCCAGCCCCTTTTGCCAACGCTGTGCTGGCACAGGCACGGGCAGAGAACGGAATCAGGGAATTGTGGAACGGTTTGGGTTGGAAAGGACATCAGAGCCCATCCAGTCCCACCCCTGCCGTGGGCAGGGACACCTGCCCCTGTCCCAGGTCAGCCCTGATGGAAAGCTCTGCCCAGGGCAGGGTTCAGCACCTGCTCTGGGGCCACCTGGGGCGGTGACAGCGACACCGAGGGGACAGACCCAAACCCACTGGAGCCACAGCCAGGAGCCAGGGAGGGCTGGGGATTTCAGGCGTTGATGGAAAAAGGTGAGAACAGGCTCTGCCCTCCTGGCAGCAGCACCAGGACAGTGCGAGCAGCCAGAGAAGGAAATTGAATTGGCTTGGGATGGGCCTGACACAACAATAACAAGGGATTTGTGCCAGGACAGGTCCCTGAGCCAGCTCAGCAGGGACAGGACACAAGGGCGTCACACACGGCTCCTGCAGGGCAGGGGGACAGGGGACAGGGGACACTCTGAGCCACCTGATCCTGGCTGGAGGCTCTCACGGAATCACATCCTCAAAAACAGGAGAGAGAGCCGAGACTGCCCTGCCCTGCTGTGAAATCCTGGCAGAAATCCCAGCTGGGACAGTGCAGGTGTCAGCAGGACGGGCGGGACAGAGGCTGGTGCATCCCGGAATGGCTTCCCTCAGGCAGGGATAGGTGGGATATCGGGAAAAAATCCTTCCCTGAGGGTGGGGAGGCCCTGGCACAGGGTGCCCAGAGCAGCTGTGGCTGCCCCTGGATCCCTGGCAGTGTCCAAGGCCAGGATGGACACTGGGGCTGGGAGCAGCCTGGGACAGTGGGAGGTGTCCCTGCCCTGGCAGGGGTGGCACTGGATGGGGTTTCGGGTCCCTTCCCACCCAAACTCGTGTCTCTAAGTGGATGGGATGGGATGGGATGGGATAGGACAGGACAGGACAGACTGTTCCAGGGACAGGGGCCATCAGCACCATCNCCAGGGACAGAGGCCATCAGCACCATCAGGAACCACTGGGATCCCCCCAGCTGCCACAAAGACGCTGCTGTGTGAGATTTTGGGGAGCGAAGACCCAGAGGAGTGACAGAGGAGCACAGATGTCCCCAGCCCCTGGTGCTGCCTTGGAAGACACTCCTGTGCCTGGTGAAACGAGGATTTCAGTGATTCCCTTCCCTCTGGAACTCCCAGGAACCGCTGTTGCTCTGGCAACAGCACCAAGTGAGCTCCTTACATGTAAAGGCCGGAAAACCTCGGGAAGCTTCGCTGCAGTGGCAGTTCCGTGGCAGCTCTGAGCTGTGGGGCATCCCTGGAGGTGGCACTCAGAGCTCTGGGCTGGTGACGAGGTGGGAACTGGTCACAGGCTGGACCTTGGAGGCCTCTCCTGACCCCAGGGATTCCGGGATCCTGGGACACACTCGGCAGCTCAACCCGCCGTGTTCTCTTCGAGGGCTTGGCACAGTTTGGAGAGAGACTCCTCTGTACCTCTGGTGATTGCAGTGATTGAGTGGAGGTGAGAGCCTGACATCCCTTGGGTTTTTTAGAATCGTGGGAAACGTTTTGGGCTCTCAGTGGCTGCAGGTGAGAGCAGTGATTCACTGCTGGCCTGCCCCAGGGGTGCCCTTCACCCACACAGCAGCAAATAGGAATTTCTGTGTGGCAGAGTGATGAAACAGGGCTCCAAAAATACTAAAAATACTAAAAATACTGTCCAGAGGGTGAAGGCACGGACAGAGGGACACACAGAGCCCTCAGGTCCTGACCCTGCCTCTCCTTCCCAGCACAGCTCTGGCTCTGCACGGGCTTGAATTAATTGGGTCCTCGAGTGGAACTGGAACTGGAACCCCCGGCTGTGTGCTGGGATGGAACGGGAGAGCTGGTCTGGGGGCTCCAGGGGGAAATCCCCCTGCACTGACAGAGCCATGAAATATAAATAAAAAAATAGCAACCCTGAGATGAAAGGAATTAATTCTTCAAAGCACGAATGCTGCTTTCTGGGGGAAGGCAGAGCCAGAAACGGCTGCACGGAGCAGGTCATGGAAGAGCTGGGTCCAGGGGCAGGGGCAGGGCCAGGATGGGGCTGGGGCCGTGTTTGGGGTGGGGAGGGAAAGGCAGGGAGGAGGAAGAAGAGCAGGGATGAGTTCCAGGACAGAGCTGGGCACGAGCTGCCCGGGAAAGGAATTCAGGGGGAAATCACTGGTGAAAGATGGGATTCCAGAATGGTCATAGAGAGAAAAGTCAAGGAGTTAACCCACCTGGGACGATGAACAGGGTTTGTGTGAGG
>VZTG01000011.1:4391-32535 GCA_013397845.1 Melanocharis versteri
AAGTGTCCACGTGCCGCTGTCAGGAGCATGCTCTCGGATAGCTGAGCTGTTCTCTTCAGCGTTGCACTTTATGTAGGATGAGCTTGACTCACAGTGGGGTCTTTTCACTCGAGACAGTGTGTAGGAACAGCCCAGGTTATACCCTCTGGCTGGCAGCAGCAGCCATCAGGTCCCTACTTGCCTGTACCGTTAAATAATTACACCCCGTTCTTCATTCCCCACATGAGACTTGGAAAGAGCCCAGATGCCCTTGTGTGCCTTTGTGGACACCACCTTGGCATGTGCCACACTCCCTGCACTCTTAACTGCTGCCAGACATGGATCAGGGCAATGATGCACCCACTGCATCCGTGCGGTCAGATCCAGCCTTAAGCCACCTCTCTTGACTCTGGCCATGGCTCAGAATGCTCACCCGGAACCATTCCTGCTGAAAGCTGGGGCAGGAGGGCAACAGCCACTTTTGCTCCAGACTGTTGCTGGTGGGGAGGGGGGATAAGCGCAACTCTTTATCATTGAGTGGTTTGGATTGGAAGGGACCTTAACGGTCTTCTGGTTCTAGCCCTTCCTTGATGAGCAGGGACACTTCTCACTAGACCAGGTTGCTTAAAGCCGTATCCAAGCTGGGTTTGGACACTTCCAGTGATAGAGCAGCTACAGCTTCTCTGGGCAATATGTTTGAGGCTGTATTACATATCTGGCATGCAGGAGATCCATTTTTCCCTACTGCCTTCAGCTGGGGTTGGGGTGAAGTGAGTTCATTCCCTGTTGCTGCTGTTACAGGAAGGGTGTAAAAGCCAGGCTGGGGCAGGGTGCTTCCATTCTTCCTGTTGAAGCTAGGCTAGAATGCCATATGGCAGGATTGAAGCTTCGTGGCACCACAGGGAAGAGGAGCATATGCATCTGAGATCTGGCAGAATCGAGCTCATGATTAATAAAGCAGTCATGAAGATAAAGGTTTCCAGAGCTTGTGCCAAGTACTGATTCTCTATAATACTGGAGGCAGGATTTGAGGTTCCCTCTTCTTTCTGATGTTGCCTGTTGAGAACAGGCAGCTTCTGCCTTGCTCTGAGGAACTCTCCTTGCTGTCGCAGACAAGGTTGCACATGTAGTATGATACCTTGTAGCATAGATTTTGTCACATGGAGATGGCACCTGTCAAGTTGTTCCTAGAACTGGGGTTCTAGGGAGGGCATCTCTAGCTGCTGCCAGCCTCTGGGGCCACGGAGGCTGATGCAACTCCAGACTGCAGGTGTGTGGATCCATTCACCTGGCAGGGAAAGCCCTGTGGTAAACAAGGTAGGGCTTCTGGCTGAAAGTGGTGCTGGGAGGTATGACCTGAAAGGAAGAGAAATGAGAATGTTGTTGACCTTACCCAAAAGGTCAGGGCCCAGTACCCTTCTGCAGCCCTCATCTCTGAAGCAAAGTCCTTAAGGTAAAGTCTCTGATGGCTCATTGCTGAGATCCTAGAAGTTCATCTCTTCTGTGCTGGATGATGCAAGAAACCTTCCAACTTTACACCCTGTTCTTATATTTAATTCACAGTTTGAATTCTTTCCTTGCCCTTACTATGCTGAGGTACCACCCTTGCAGAGAGGAAGGAACTTTTTGATTTTAAGCACCTTGAATAGTAATTGCTGAGTTGATGTTCCCTGTTACATCACACCAAGAGAATCACTTTCATGTTCACTACCCACTGCTACAGTGCAAGCTCATGAGTCTGCTTGTTCTTCTGCCTGCACCAGTACCACAGTGTCACAGCACTGGCAGCACACATTATCCCAGCAAGTTACAGGTCACTTAACTTGCATTGTAAGATTTCGGAGGGGTGACCTTGTACTTGTACAGCTGGACTGCTGCGGACATGGTTCAGCATTGTAGAAATAACAGAATGGATTTTGTGTTTGGAGTTTTCATGTTCATGTTGTTGGTCTGGCCCCTGTTCTGCAGAACACCTCAGTCTGTGCTGTCATGATTTCAGCACTTTGGGTACAAAGAACTTGTGCAGATCAGCAGTCATCTTAAGATGGAATCTTCCCAAGGAGCCCCTCCTTCAGCCAAGAACTTTCAAGCCACCTATACCAGGACCAAAAGTGCTTAATTTACAGTCCAGACCCTCTTTCATACAATATTCTCTGGGTCCTCAAAAGAAGGCTGAAGCTCTTTTTCCTTCCTGAGACATGACTGACTTTAAAAGCTGTCAGATCAGTTTTGGGCCATAGTACAGCGTAAGCTATGCTTTACGCCCCGTGAAGAGCTGGATACGCCATGATCCCAGGGATGATGAGATTTAGACAATACTCTGGCTTTGTTTGCAGCTTGGCAGGTGGAGGCTGAACTTAGCCTTGATCCTGTTGTAACAGCTGTGAGCTGCTCAGGGCTTTGCCAACAGACCTTTGACTCCAGCTGTGTTACACCTACCTTGTCCCTTTCAACATCATCCCTCTGACTCAGGTCAAGCCAGAAGCAGTCTAAGAGCTTGCTAATGGCTTCTTGGCAGGTAATTATTTCCTAGTATTCCTTTGGAGAGCCCCACATGAGCCATGCTCATCCATGGCATGGCAGGGGCTGTACTCAGCTGCACCCCTGATGCAGCAGAAAACACTGTGTGCTTATCTCTGGTTGCAGCACTTAGCTATGGGTTGTACCTATCCTAAAAATAGGTGAGTGTCTCCCTGTGGAGCTTCTATTAAAAGCTCTATTGATTTCTTTGGGTTTCTACATGGCTGCCTGGCAGCCCTGGTTGTGTGTAAACTACACCCTTCTGTATCCAGCAGAGTGTGCTTTCATTCCTGCTCCCTCTCCCCTCACAGCTGTGTCAGGGTCCTGCTTAGGGATTTTGTGTTTTCCCTCACTATTAAATGCCATTTCTTCTACTTCAGCAGTACTTGGCTTCTTGAGAAGAATTGTAAACTGAGAAAGACTGCAGAAACTGAAACACTACACATAGCTTCCCTGGAAAGACATTCATGTGTGTGAGCTCAACATCATATCTCAGTTTGAGGTACTTGTAGTACTTTAACTAAAAGGATGGAGATGAGGAGAAACATCCTATATCTAATCTAAATTCCCATTTCACAGCTTTCTTAGAACTGTTCCATGGGCTTACACATACAAAACACATGTTAAAGCAAGTAGTTTTTAGTGTCTTTTAAAAGTAAACATTTTCCTAAATAGAAGGACATGAGGCTTATACTGCAGAGTCTTTCTTTTCCTCCTGAGTATGTTTATTGAACTGTAAGGGTGTCCATCTTCCTGCCTGCCCCTCTAGCCTGTCATTATTGTACATCTGTCACCGGCTCTTACAATTGACAGTGCTGTAGTTCAATTTGAACATGCAGGTGTGTTGGGTAGCACCTCAAATCTGCTGCAAGATGTGAGCTCAAGATGACGATTTCATCCTCTTCCTTTTTTAAGTAACTCAAATGTACAAACAAACTTACTTAAAAACCACTGTGAGCCAACAGCAGTGCAACACTGAGGTTCTTTTGCTTAAGATTCCCTTTGCAAAAGGCATTCAGAGTAAATAAGTAAGTTGAGACAACAACAAAACTCAGTCAGCATTGCTTCTTATGCAAGTTGCTGTGGTGCAAGCACTGCCCTTCCTGCCTGTGTTTGAAGGAGCAAAGCCCTCTCCCTGAGATAGGGTTGGAGAGCTCTTGCACACACAGTGTAGAAATACCACAAACTGTGCATAAGCAAAAGGGCAGAACAGAGCAGGACCACAGCACCCCTGTCCCCTGTCACATGGCAGCTGTGACCCCATGTAGATTGGGGGGACCTCCCTTAGGAGACATGGGGCTGGGTGAGGGCCAGCTGCATTAGCAGGGAGAGCTGGGGACAGCAGCTTATGTGCAGGTCATGTGGGTAAGATGGCCAAAGAAACAGGAGGTGGCTGGAGCCCAGGGAGGACTGCAGGGAGTGCTAGAAACTGCTGAGCTGGGGCACAGCACAAAAGAGCGAGGAGATAAACGGAGAAAGGAGGATGAGGGGAATGAACATAGGGATGTGGAGCTGGGAGACACCGCCTTCTCCACTCCACATCCTGAAGTCTAAGCCAGCAGAAACATTTGGCTGCTTCATGCTCATGACAACATTACTGCTTTGGGGATAAATGGAACTGTGATCAGAGATTCCTATTAAATATTAAACTGAGGGCATGAGTCACCCTGCTGGCTGTCCTGCAGGCTGGACTCTGCAGCCTGGAGGCATCCCAGATGGACACAGGGTACCAGGCCATACAAAATGCCATCTCTATCAGAAGCAAATGCTGCACGTGAAATAAAGAGCAGGCAGCATTTGTCCACCTGCTGGGCTCTCTCCTCTGTGAACAGGGAAAAAGTATGCCCTATTGTGTTTTCTACAACATGCGCAGAGTTAATCTTAGCCCTGCTATTCTGGTTGAAAGACTTTTTTATTGCCTTAGAAGACATCAGCGTGGTGTCTTAAACCAGGCTGTTTGCAGGCTGCAGCCCCTGATGACAGGCAGAACATGAGACTGGACAGGACTAACCCTATCTCTGCATCCTTCTTATTTTGTCTCAGACTCAGGAACAGGCTCCTGCACAAACTACCAGTGGCTGGTACTGCAACAAGGCACCCAAGTGATGAGAAGAGTTGTGGTGGACCATCTCTAACACCAGTTTTTCCCTTGCAGCGTGTTCCATGGGAAACAGCACCAGCCGGCTCTACAGTGTGCTTGCCAAGACGCTGAGCAGTGGTGCTGTATCTCAGCACCAGGACTGCCTGGAGCAGCTGAACTCAGCACAGCTGGATCCTATAGACCCCAAGGATTTGCTGGAGGAATGTCAGATTGTTCTGCAGAAGCGGCCACCCCGGTTTCAGAGGAACTTTGTGAACCTGAAGAAAAATACTGCCAGTAACCACCGCCCCATCCGGGTCATGCAGTGGAACATCCTTGCCCAAGGTAGGAGATGCTTCTGAGCTCAAGGTGTGACCTTGAGACCAAATGCAGCAATGAAAACCATAGCAGAGCAGAGGGAGAGGAGTGGACTACGTGAGACACAACTGACTGAGGGCCAGGGGGAATATTTTGAGCACTTGAAATAGTGGCTTTCCTTCTGTCCCTTAGGAAAGGAAAAAAAAAGGTCTCTCCTTGCAATTCTGATGCCAAAGGTAGCCCTGAATTCCTGTCCTAACTGAACGCAGTGTATTCTAAAAGCTGTGACCCATCAGTTTTAGGTGGTTGTTAACCCCAGAGAAGACTCATTCTTTTCCTAAGTTTTATTTGTAAAATTTCTCTTAAGTTTCTGATTACCTTATTGGTGAACTATCCAGAAATTCAGATCTGCTACAGGAATTCTTAATGCTTAACAAGAATTTTAACTGGTAGTTTTAAATCAAGGCTGTAAGTTGACTTGTGCAACAATCTCCTCCTAATATGTTTTGGGGTGGGAGATTTCCCTCATAGGGACTGCCTTAAAGTTTTGCAGTTAAGTCACTTTTAACCCACTTCATTTTATTTTGGCTTAAGCTGCAGCAGCCACATGTGGAAGTACTTGCCCTTGTGTAGTGGGCAGAGGAGGAGAAAGTCTTTAATATATCTTGTATCTGTAAAAGGAACTTAAGTTTTTTGGAGTGACTCCAGTGACTTGAGAAGGGGTTCTCATACCCACTGGCAAATCTAGTACCCTTCAAGTCACCAGCTACTCCTGAAAAACTTGCATGTAAACTGATAAAACCTGGAAGATGACAGGCTGTTTCAGCTGTTGGTAACTTTTGAGTTTTTTGTCCCCCCTCCCTGCTAATTCCAGCTCTTGGGGAAGGCAAAGACAACTTTGTTCAGTGCCCCATGGAAGCTCTGAAATGGGAGGAGAGGAAGTGCCTCATCCTGGAGGAAATCCTTGCATACAAGCCTGACATCTTGTGCCTTCAGGAAGTTGACCATTACTTCGACACCTTTGAGCCGCTTCTCAGTCGCCTGGGCTACCAGTGCACTTTCTTCCCAAAGCCGTGGTCACCGTGCCTGGATGTGGAGCGTAACAACGGGCCAGATGGCTGCGCCATGTTCTTCCTCAAGGAGCGCTTTGAGCTCATCAACAGTGCCAACATCCGGCTGACGGCCATGAAGCTGAAGACCAACCAGGTGGCCATTGCTCAGACGCTGAAGTGCCACGAAACTGGGAGACTCTTCTGCATTGCCGTCACCCACCTGAAAGCCCGCACGGGCTGGGAGAGGTTCCGCTCCGCTCAGGGCTGTGACCTCCTTCAGAACCTGAAGAACATCACCCAAGGAGCGAAGATCCCCCTGATTGTCTGCGGAGACTTCAATGCGGAGCCAACCGAGGAGGTCTACAGGGAGTTTTCGAACTCCAGCCTCAATTTAAACAGTGCATACAAGCTGCTGAGCCCTGATGGACAGTCGGAGCCCCCCTACACCACCTGGAAGATCCGGCCCTCTGGAGAGTGCCGGCACACACTGGATTATATCTGGTATTCCCAGCATGCCTTGAATGTGAACTCAGCCCTGGGTTTGCTGACTGAAGAGCAAATTGGGCCCAACAGGCTGCCCTCATTCAATTACCCTTCCGATCACCTGTCCCTCGTGTGTGACTTTAGTTTTAATCAGGACCCTGACAGACTGCTGTAATGTCTTGGAATGCCACCTGGTATTGCAGTGTCTGAACTCAGCAGTCTTTTATTTTAGAGAAACCCTTTGAAGCTAGATGCTATTGAAAGATGAGGAAATACTGTTGACTAACCATGATTTCAGGCACTTGTTTGGAGTTACACTTGCTGTTCAGCCCTCATTAATGTGCAGCCTTCAAGGGAGGAAGAAAGAAGCCAGTGTTCTCGTCATGGTCTTCTTGCCATGTCAGGGTTTGAAAACTAGAAGGCAAATGAGCTTTATCCTTTCACTAAGCCCCCTGTTTTAAGGATTTAATCCTCTAATGAATGTGGAGGCCTTAGTATTTAAATTAAAACACTTGTGTTTGTAAAACAACTTGCCCTGACAGCATGCTAATTTTATTTATTTCATGTTAAGCTTCTGCAAGTACCAAAGGGAGTGAGGTTCAACTACCCAGTGAGATTATCTTAAATCTTTTTCTGTTGCAATATGAAGGAAGTTTAATACAGTTTAGATAAAAAGCTAAGACCACAATGTGGTCATGTCATTTTTCCATGACCTGAGATGACAGATTCATTAGAAGTGTGAGGAAGGCTCCCTCCAGTAAGAGCAGGTGAGGAAACAGAGGCTGACTATGACCTAGAGTAATACCCTCACTTTTCCAGAACAATGTACATGTGTCTGTCACACACGTACAGCCTGTAGGCTGTACAGTGACTGTACCTTCAGCTCTTCTGTGCTTCCCTCTGGAGGACACAGCTAACCAGGGACTATTTCTTTCTCTGCTTTGAGTATTACTTTTCCAAATGGTTTAAATTTGTAGTCTTGTCAATCTTGCTGTTTCAGTAAAGGGCCAGTCTTAATGTTGAAAGATTTATTTATCTGCAGAATCTAAAGCTACACTGGAACCTGTTATAAGATAAAGTTTATTTATTGAGAGAAGTTGGTGATCCTGCATCTGATTGGAAATCGTACAGCGACAGTGTTCAGGAGCCTCTTCCTGTGACCCAGGGAAACTGTGGCAAAGCATCTGGGCTACAACAGAGGTGTGTTAGTATAGTTACTCCTGTGATGCTCATTGCTGACATAGGAATTGCATATATGGATTGTAAACATGCCATTATGCTGGAAAATGACGTAGGAAGAGAGAAGGGAAGAGGGACGACAGTTGGAGTTGGGCTGACATTTACATAGTTGAGGAAGATGTGGCAGGGCAAATAAAGCGGTATTTCCATGTGAAGTAGGGTGCATAATAACTCTTAAAAGTTCCAGGTGTTTATTAATAAAACTCTTTGGAAAAAAGTACTATCTCTGCTGCTGTCTTTCTCACTTCCCTGTCCCAAGTTCCTGTTGCCAAGGAGGTGACCTGTCTCAACTAGTTTGAGCTTCAAGTTGGTGCTGATGCTTCCCCTTCCAGACCTCTTTTCCCCCACCCCTAACCCTAATCTCAAGGTGGCATGGCTGCTTTGCCTTCACAGCACACACTCTTTCTCCAACTTGGAATGTCCAAATTTCACAAGTCTGAAGGGAAGGGAGTTACCCTTAGCTGTTAAGCTGCTCACTCTTCTAGTTAGAGAGGAAACCTACACTGTATTACTGTAAATATTCCCCTTTCCAACAGTTGTGTGGAGCTACAAACCTAGCTAGCCCTGCAAAGCGAGGTGCAAGAATTCCTCCCTGAGGGCTGCTAAGTGTGCCTGGGAAGACTGGCCCCTCACAAGATGGCAGCTGTATCTGCCACTTTCTTCTAAAACCTCATTTGAAGAGAAGAAATGCCACAGGTATGAGCTTTACACAGCCCATAAATTACTGAACTTGCATTGCTGAGAAGGGAAATATGGAGTCTGGTGACTGGAAGTCCCAAATTCTCCCACACACTCCTCATCAGGCAAACAAATTAAGTGCTGTTGCGCAGCTGTAAAATGCTCTGCTCATGCTCCTGACCCTTGCAGAATGAGGGCAATGGTCTGCTTCCAAGCAGAGGCTTCTTTAACCAGCCTGAGATTTATGTGGATTTGACTTCCCCACACAGAAAGGATTTTATAACCAAGGGAGACAATGGCCTTGGTGAATACTCTTACCAGGCACATGCAACATGCCAGCACCTCCTTTGGCTGGAATTTCAGAAAGAGCAAATTGTGTCCCTGGAAGCCAGAAGGGTGGCACTTTTGGGGGAGATTTTGGGCAAGAGATGCAACACAAAATCCCAATGCCCCACAAAAAGACAGGCCTTTGAGTGTTGCTGCCATGTTTAATACCAACTAGACACTGACAGCTTCCTTTTTATGGTGGTAGCTGCCCTCAGTAGTGCAGAGGGAGTTAGATGCAGTCCTTCTCCTTTAGGATTATTTTCTCTTAGGACCTTCCCTCAAATGGTCTTGCAAGGAGGAAAAATAATACAAGTGCCCATTGACATCTGTAGTCATCTGCAGCTAACCACTTCTAAAATCAACACCACAATGTAGACCTGTAAGACAGTACCTTTAGTAAGTCAAATCCTTGCTCATCTACCACAGAAAGTCACACCAGAAGCTGGAGTTTCCATCCAGACTCCTTTTGACACTTGTGGTAGAAAACCTTGACCTGAGAGCAAAGATCAGGTCTGTATTTAAAAACAAGCTAAACCATAACCAAAAACCCCACCACTCTCACCAAAAAGCCCATGATTTCATTTCACTTTCATATAAGCAGCTCCATTTTCCTCAGGCCAGTCAAGGTGCCCATCAGTGTGGCACCTTTCCCACTGCCAGAGCATAGAGCCACAGGCCCAATTATGGGAGGCTCTTTACCAGCAGGAACTGAACTATCTCAGCTGCAGAATTCCCATTGACACTCTCACAGTGAAGTATTTGGTATGATTCTTAAGACATTTTAATTCATACCTTTGCTTGCAACACTAATTCTCCTACACAAGAAACCAAACTGCTGAGAAAGAGCATAATTTGTATGATACTGCCATCACTGCAGAACCTCCTCTGACGTGGAAAGGGCTGGGATTCTTCTTTCATCCTCGACATGTTACAGTAGATATTCACTGCTTCAGCTCTTTAAAGGGTAATTTCGAAGGCAAGGGGGGGTGGAATAACTGAAAAGGCTGGGGATTCTTCCCACCTCAAGGCAATTCTTAATACTGTCGTACTCAGAAAATCCCTGCTACAGCCCAATGGTGAACCCTTTCTGCTGCTGCTTTCTCCTTTTATTTTAATAAAAGGTAGACAGGCTGCAGAAATTAATTGTTAAGTTCCCAGGCAGCTTCACCCTTTTATTCCAGTACATGCCATAATTTATTTTGCAGATAGACTCTTTTGGAAAACTTAAATGGATTATTGCTCTTGCTTTGTTTTATGCAGCAAGAGGCAAGCCTGCAGCACTGAAATACTTTTGCCAGCTATAAGTATCAGTACACAAAATATTTTTCAGAAGAAGCAGAAAGGATTTTTTTTCCTAGGTAGCAGTATGACTCTTACAATAAAAATATCTTCCAAGCTCTTCTCATGGCTGTATTCCTTATAAGCATACCAAGGCTAAAAAATGTCTCCACAGATCCCTTGCTTTCATCTTGAATAAAGGCTGCCTTTGCTTTAGCAGTGACACTTTTCCCTCAATTCTCAAGCAAGCTGCAGGAAGAACTGACCTATTTGTTTAATTTGGTGAAAGGCAGAAGCTGTTGCAAGCTTATTAAAACACTATCTCTCCTGGACAACGATTAGATTTCAAATACATAGTGTCATTTGGATCTTCTTAATAAGCGTAACACCTGCTATCTGAAGTGTCTCTACAAGGCAGAATTGCACTTAGCTTGTTCTGGCAGTAACCATCCTCACATGCAGCTGAGATCCCTGCTGCACATGTCATGCTGAGTGTGAACTTGAGGCTTCAGGCACCTCTCCATTTTCTCCTCAACTCCTGACTGCCCCTGGCTCACTCGTCCCTGATCACCTCAGATGTAACTCTCCAAAGCCCTAAAGTTGATTAAATCAATTAGCAGAGGATCCCAAGAGCTCAGCCTTCCTTTCAGCACACTTTACCCAGACAACTTGGGTTGTGTCAAGGCCCAGAACCCTTCACTCAGAAAGATGTGCAAGAGAGTTAACAAAAATAGTTGTCTCTGGAATGGGATTCCCACTTCAACTTTTCTTATTTTTGATACTCAGACATTTATTCTGAGTTGCAACTCACAGGTTTNTTTTCATTCTATAATTTAAAACAGTGGATTTGAAAAATAAAAATAGTTGTATTTATCTGCAAAATCAGTGATACCATGACTGTGTATGTCTCAATGCCTTCTCTATAAAGCATACTCACTTTACACAAGTTTCATTCTACCCACACATCTAAGAGTTACTGCTTGCCAAGGATGAGTTAAGACGGGACTCTTCTACATGACCTACCAGATTCAGATGTAAAAGGGAGTCCCACTCTCATACATGTACAAAACAACAGGTTTTTCGACAGGATTGCAAAAGCCTGGGAGTATAGCTAGATACTAACTATTTCAGTATTCTAGTGTTCCTTTCATCTGTTTCCCATGTTACGAACCTGACCAAAGCTCCCTCATCTGGAGGTCAAGTCCTCCAATACCACCAGTAAAAACATACTAATTTACAGAATCAGGTTAAGTCTCCTTTCCATTTCAGTTACAGCACATCCTCACACAGATCGAGATTCTCACAGCACTTCATGAACTGCTGGTAAATATCCTCTGGCAGCCAGTATCATGCACCACTCACTGGTGGCCAGGGGAGAGCCAAAGGACCATCACTGGTTCTGTGGCAAGACACAGCACTGGCAGTGTCTCAGAGCTGGCTACGAGCTGACTATCCCATCAGTAGTGGAGATGTGTGCCTTCATTCCTCTAGTTTTTGCTATTACATAATGAAGTCTTGGCATTAAGAGTTAAGGTCATCAGCTGGAGATCCTTATCTTATTCCAGGAAGATAGTTTGTCCCTATTTGACTTCCAGTGTATCTAAGTTAGGTGTCAGAAAGGTCTTAATTACAAATACTCGACATAGATATTTCACACTCTGAGATACAGCATCTCTTTCAGATACAATCAAGTAACAGCCATTTAGAATAGGGTTTCTTACAGACTGGACTTACAAATGTAGGTTTAAAAATGCTTCTCTCTTCTTGTCTTTTGGCTCAGATTTGTTCCACCTGCCTCTCTTTACACTGCTCCATTTCCCTTTACCCAGAACATTAGTGCCTCTCAGACTGCCAAATTAATCGAGTGATTGCCCAGCTTCCCCTACCTCCCTTTCCTACCTCTTTCTTAGAAGAAGTCCTCTTCTCTCTCCATTTCCTTGTGTGAAGGGGTCTTTGTCCTCTACCCCATACCAGAAACAGCGTTCATGTGTAAGAAGCTTTGATTCTTTGGATTGCTGCAAGTGGAAAGGATTGCTGCCTTAAACACAATTTTTTATCTGCTTCAGCTTCATTTTGTTCTTAAACTCCATTTCCCTGCTGGAGAGGATGAAAAACAATTGTTTTTCCAGAAGCCTTTCATAGTTCCCCACATACTGGCCTGGCTTTGTGGAACTTTTTCCACTTTTCTTACCAGTTGAAGGGAAGAATGGGCCTTGCTGCTAGGACTCTACAAGTAACCTGGTTCTCAGCATGTAAGTATTTAATTCTTGTGTCTTTTAGCATTACAGAAGACCTCAGTTCCAGACAGCTGGTAAAATTGCTCCTCCAGGCATGAAGTACTTAAACGATCATTTAGACTTCAATAATTTCAAGATTACCAAAGTTCCTGCCCTGGAAAGTCTTCAGGGCATATCACTAGGAACTGAGGGTCCACTGGGTACCTGACTACCCACAGCCTGATGTGCCAGTGTGGTGCCCATGAAACCAGGTTAAGCTACATTTCAAGGCATGCACATGGACTGGAAATACGGAGCTAAAATCTGGTGTAGCTGGAGGAGCAGTTAGGTAGTTCAGAGCTCATGTGTATGCTCACCATCCTGAAGAAGTGTAAGAACTAGACCCCTGTCAGAAGTTACTTTACCAGCTACAGCAAGCTTCACAGGTATTTAAACAACTGAGAGAGCTGGTCAGCCCTTTGAAGCAGTGAGGAGTCTCAAAATTTCACACTGTATCATCTACATTAGGATAAATGCCTGGAAGATTTCAAATAAGAAAAGAAGGTTAACAGGTTAGCAGAAAGGAAGAAGGAAAAAATAAAAAGCAGACCAAACACCATTAAATTTTCTTTCTGTATTTCAGTAAAACCTACTTGAATACACTTTGAAACAAGAGTACAACAAAATAGAATATACTTCAAATGTTGAATATATAAACTATTATAGTTCGTTCTGAACACTGGTACTTCCCTCTTAACTTCAACTAAAAAAATTTACAGGTTTAGAACTACCAGACAAAAGCTCATGCTGGACGTGACCTCTGAAGTGAGAGTAGAGCTGAAACTGAAATGTAAGCACAGATGTCAAGGCTAAGTGAGAGACACAGGCATGGTACAGCAGAAGGCAGAAAACCTGCTGCTACTTTGTCCACGATTAAGAAATTTAGACAGACTTTTAACTACCATACAAAATATGTTACATGTCATTCTATAACAATACTGTGCTAGGTACAAGGTTTTTAAAAATTTTGTTTTAATAAAAAAGCTTTACACAAACAAGCCATTAGCTTATTTCAAGAAAGATAACTGAAAATCAGTCTAAGGCTTTCAATTTGAATCTGCTTAAGCTGTATGATACAAAAATCCCTCTAGGCCTCTGTCTTCTTTTAGAAGCTCTTTAATCTCCTTTATGTCACTTCCTACAATACCTAGTAGCATAGTTTTTCACATAGCACCAGTTGAGTACTGTGGGCACACAGCAGTAATCTCTGGTATGCACATAAAATGCATTAAATTTGCGATTTGTGTAACAATGAGACTTTCCTCTCCCCCTGAAAACTAAAAACCAAGGCAAATCTCTCACACGGCTCTCTCTTAGTGTTTCAGGTCTTAGTGTAACTTGGTAACCGGTAGCGTAGTGAAAATGTTTGGTCCCTTTTCAGTCCCTCTCTCTTCCCTTCTCCATAGGTTCAGCTGTTTCCCAACTGGAAGAGGCAGTTTTTATCAGCATATCAGTGTGGTTTAATTCCCACTGAAACACAGGAAAATAATTTTTTTCCAATATGTCTTCAACATATGCATGTTTATTAACATTCCAAAACTCTCCTTTATGACTTGGTGGTGGCATATACATCCCTCCCCCAATTATGTCAGTATATTCAAAACCGTAACAGTTAGAAGTCCATGCTTGAAGAAACCTATTCTTCATTTCTCACAAGTGATGATTCCTTCTGTTTTCATTGTTACAGGAAGAGCAATAGCTGAGGGTGTACTAACTACTACTACGTGGGTCACAGTCTTGCTTCCATCCGCCGGCTTCTCCTCTTTTACCAGCTGCAGTGTTTTCACTTCGCATTCCTGTTTTGAAGCTGCTGTGTCTGATTTAACTTCTGGACCTTTGAGAACTGCACTAATCATCCTGGGAGGAGTCTGGCCAGAGGCCTGCTGAGCAGGCACCGACAGTCTCATTACTGGTGTCCCATGAGCTATGGACACTGGGGTTAGTGCTCTAACAGCCAATGGGGCTCCTACAATGTTGATACTTCCGGACCCAGACAGGCCCGTTTTTGTTTGCAACTGACACTGCGTGAGTTGCGCGGCAGGGATCGTGATGATTTTGGTGGGCTGCATTGTGATTTTGTCTCCATTTTCAGAAGAGGTTGGCATCACAGTAGGGATTGTCTGGATTACTACCTTTGGAGTTGTTGCTGTCGTTGGACTAGTGCTGGTTATTAACGGTGACCCTGCATTTACTGACTGCACTGCCACAGTTGAGATTTTCTGTCCAAGAGAGGTCATGACAACGGGCACTTGCATTGCCACACGAACAGTCCTACAAAATAAACGTGTGTGTTTAGGCCAAAACACAGGGCACCGTTACAGGTGACAAAAAGGACAGACGATTCTAAGAGAGACAGGTTTTTAATTGGTTCTTAAAAAAACCCAAACCAAACCATAACAAAAAAATGAAAAAGCCAAACCAGCAAGCAAAGAACCCAACCCCAAACCTTTTGCACATCTAGCAATAGGACTTCGGAAATTTAACAGCCCCATTAACACAAACCTGGGAGCTGCTGTTGCTGGGACAGTAGCAGTGGTAGTAGAAGGACGAGATGAGGATGTGTCATGAGCTGGCGAGGCAATATTCACAACCCTGGTGACTGCTTTTTCTGTTCTGGTACAGCTTAACGGAGAGGAATTCTTTCCTCCACGTGCAGAGGTTGCTGCTTTTAAAAGGTTTTCTGCAGATAAAGACACTCTTTCCAGGGACTTTTCATCTGTAGGCATTGACAAATCTTCATTGCAGGACTCACTTTTGTCATCATCTATGACAACTATATTTTTTGGCATCTCCTTAAATTGATATACAAGCCTCTGTCCCTCAACTTTTGCCAGGATACCTCTTTGATAGTAGTATCTGCAAGAAAAGTACAATTAAGTAGTAAGCAACATAGTGACAGATTTAAAGAAAACCTCATTCTGTGCTAACAAGAAAACCTGAAGTAATCACAGTAAAATCTACAGTGTAAGGAGGTATGGAAAGAAGCTGTTAGAACACACTGGCAAAGGATCTGAAGGATCTACCTGAAAAAAATCTTACCTTTCAAATACATACTTCAGGAATTAAAATTGCAAATTTACAGGTAACATAAAAAGTTATAGGGACTGCAAGACTGAAGGCTAAATCTGCAAGAGGGCAAAGTATTTAAAATTTCAGAACAGTTATATTTCTATGGGCAAAATTAAGAATCAGACTTTAAATTGTAGTAGATAACTTAAGGATCTAAGAGTTTTTACCTCAGAGCTCTTCCCATAGTCTCATAGTTCATGTCAGGTTTGTTTTTGTGTTTTCCCCAGAGTTTGGAGACAGCTTTTGAATCCACAAGTTTAAAGATTCCTTTCTCTCTCTGAGTCCATTTAATGTATCGAGGACATGTATTTTTGTCCTGAAGAAGGTCCAAAAGGAACTCCCATAAGTACGTTGTATTTCCTATAATCAGAAAGCATTTATGTGTTAGAAAACCACTTTTAAAGATAACAGAAAATTCTCCATATTTACGTAAGTCTGCATGACCTGCGTTACAAGCAATGTTACACAGAGGATGTAACCTGCACATATTTGTTCATTCTGCCAAGTTTAGTCAAGTTTCCATAAATATTTACATTCTGAAAGGAGCTAATCAAAGTGATCTGCTATACAGCACAGGAGCCTGTTCAATCCAACACCCATTCTCAGTTCTTGAAAAGAAGTATGGGAGGGTGTTCCAAGACAGTACCTATCTATTCAGCAGGACAAACGCTCAGAATCTGCTTCTCGTATTTGATTAAACAGGGCATGAAAATGCCAGAATATTTTATGACATTGCAGATGAGGAGGATATAAATAAGTAATTTTTTAAAGGCATACAACCTGCAGCAACAAACCATCTCAACTGTGGTTAACTTTGTCCAGGATCTGGAGCTCTCACACTAACTGGTGACAGCCCCATGCTCTGACCCTTCCCAAATGTATGTTGTGGAGTGACCAACATCCTCCTAGGCACAAAGCCAATCCAACTTCTTGAAAGCGAATATTCACAGGGCAGAAATCCCATGTACCTTTCTGTAATTAGGGGGATATAAAATCAAGTCAGGCTAAAGAATTTAATGAACTTGTCAGATATTCAAGAGGTGTACCATTTTCACTGGAGTAGCCCCAGGAAGGGGTTTGTGACAGCGACTATCGGGACACCACAGAATGTAACACAGGGTCTGTCTGCACTATGACCAGACCATGTGCATCTAGGAAGAGGGGAAGAGAACCCAAAGAAAACAAGCAGATCACATGCCGATATTTACAGCTGGAAAAGACTCCTCAAGTTTCTGAGAAGGGAGAACTAAGATCCACAAGAATAATAACCTCAGAACATTAATAACAATTCTTTACCTCTAAGGACATGGACCAAATTATATTTGTGTGTGTGTGTGAAAAAAGGTCATTAATTCCTGAGATTTAACGGCCTAGCATAGCACTTGTTATGCCATGCAAAGATAATTAAAATAAATTAAGGCAGATTAGAGACCACTGTTGCAGATTTTGAGAAGTTGGCTATCTTTGAAAACCTCAAAGGGTAAAAAAGATCACAGGTTCCATCTTCTGGAAAAGCACCTCAATAGAGAAAAACTGTACTTTACAATGTGCTCCAAACAACAGCAAGTACTGACTCAAGAGCTGCCAAAATCCAACTAGATTTCAGAGACATTTGAATAAGACCTATATGAGGAAAGAGTCAACAAAGATAACTGAGGAATCTTTAAATCATGCTCGATTTCAGGGAATTAATCCCTGGGGCTTTTTTTCCTTAGCTCCTTAGAAAGAGAATTTCTGGGTCGAACACCAAATGTTGTAGGTCTGCAACAGAGTTTTTGCAAAAATATAAGTGGGCTTCAGCATTAGAAAGCAAACAAGAACTTCAAGAGAATAAATAAACTGTAGGACACAAATCAGATTTTCAGCTGCCTCACTTTGCACCAGAATGCACAAAGGAAGGAATGCCAACAAGGGATCCCCTTTCCAAATGTGCTCCTTCTCCATGACTTAACTTTGATAGCACTGAACTGTAGAATAATTCCTGGTTTTCCAAAAACATGCTGCGTATGAAATAGCCTACCTTTGCAAGTGATTTTTTAAAATAAGTAATAAAAATTAAATCCAGTTAACAAAATATTTTGCAGGACATCAAGAAAAAATATTAATTTATTCCAGTTGTAGTATAAAATATGGAATGACATACTTCATGAGAACAAGAGACATATGTAGGTCATTAGGAAGGGCCATAGAAAAAAAACTTTAAAAGAAAGCTAAAAAATCTCCTGAAAACAACAAAGCAGTACCATCCCCCACTTTATAAAACAAGAAGCTGTACAGCTGAATTCACCAGCACAAAAACGAGAACAGAGAGAAATACAGGCCTCCTTTTTTAAATTATTTGTGCAGGACACTAGGACCTGGGACAATTGGAAAGTACTGTTCAGGTAACGGAAAGTTGTAATACTAAAATCTGAAATAGAAAGAAAGTTAAGAGTTCAAGAAGACTGCAAAAAAAAAAATTAAACAAGACGTATTTTTAAATATAGCAGATACAAAATCTGTCATCTCCACTGAAGTCCACTGCTACACCAAATCTAAAGCAACTGTGAGCACTGCAGGGAAGTTTAATTAGTGTTTGCACTGGTTTCCATGAGCAAACATCTCCATGAAGACAGTCCCATTCTTCCTTGCCCTACTGACAAACATGATGACTCAGGAGCTGTAGCCAGATAAGGAATTATGTAAACAGCAGAGACCTTGCTTTCAAACAAATAAAGTAACAGTGGAGCTGACCACTGCACACTCTTTCAGCTAGCATGTTGCTACTCCAAGTCACCAAACTTTGTTACTCCCAGCTATAGCAACATCTCCAAACGACTTTCAGTGGACTAAGTGGACAAGAGATCCAGACTTTTCACCTGCAGCCAAGGGAAGAGCTGATACACTGCACACCACCTGAAAGGTAACCTGTGAGCAAATGTCTCAATCTGTCTTCTTGCTGAATGAATAGCAGGGGCTTGGAGTCCAAGAAAGGAACCTCTATTTATCAGGAGAAACATTAGGAAAGTAGAACTCTCCTGCACATAATTCTCCACTCAACCAATACAAAAACACATCATCATTTGTTTTTCCTCTTAAACTAAACTGAACGTATTAGTCAAGGAATATATTCCCACTGAAGTTTGTCAATTAACTAAGAAATCATATTTCCAACCATCACCTTTCTAAATGCTCATGTGCTGCCTCTACTTGAAAGCAAGTCTTACAGCAGTAGCTTAAAAAATAATGTGTGTAGCACTAAATTTATACACAACAGAAAAGACATCACATGTCAATAATTGCAAAATAAAGCAAATAAAAAATGAGAAAGCCTACTAACCGTGGAGGGTACTAGAGGAGACCCCTATAGCATACATCCTTGTGATAGATCTTCTACAAACAAATTTGAAGACATCATATAAAAACCCAATTAAGTCAGTACAATTTCATCCATCACATTTTTAAAGATTTGTACATTTCCTGTGATAAATACCATGCACATACACTGCTTATTTTAAAGACTCAATGAATGGAAAAGTATACCTTTGCCTTCTCTAGGTTTCTTCTTTATACCTAGATCTGGAGATCCATCAGATAAAACTGATTGCTGGGTCTTGGGTTTACGGCCAGCTGCACATAAAACATGGGAAAAAAGAAGTATTAATCATATGCAGAGTAAAATTTTATAGTTTGCCTTTGCTGAAAAAACCAGTTTGTGTATTTTTCCCCTGCTGTCTCCTTGCTATAGGTATGGATAAACTTAGATTCTTAGATCACTACTGCACATCCAGTGTAACTATCATTTGGTTGCTTACTTCATAGGCAGATTTAACTCAATTGCAGACAAGTTATTGTGCATTTTTATTAAATCTAAGACTCACAGATCTTGGATTTGTATCATTTTATCACTACATTGCATTTGTTTCCCTCTAAATTACAAGTAAATATTCCATCTCAGCATGTCTGGAAACTCTATTAAATCAATATTCCTAAAGTTATGTGAACTGTATTGACGCCTCTAACAAAACTGCTAGACCAGAGAGAGCAACCTTACCAGGTGCCAGCCCCTCATTTGATAGCAAAATGCTTAGAAATCAAACACCGTTCTGAACTGTTTCTCCTCCAAGACATACCAATTAGACAGGAAAGACAAAAATTTCACAAAGATCTTACAATGATTTTGTAAAGTGATTTATGTTTTTTAAGTTAGTATTTACCCTGTTGCTTCATTGCATGAACCCGAAGTCTACCGTCTCTCCCAATATATCCATATTTCAGACACCAGTGGTTACCCACCACAAAAGTCCTCCACTTTGTGTTAAAATACACAACACAGAAACCATCTTCCTTTATGGCTTGCCAAAGCCCATTCTCTTGCTCCCTCTTTTTTCTTGATGCAGACCCATTTTTCTAAGAACTCACATTTCAGACTCCCATTAATCTGTTTGTATGAGCAAAAGAATCAGACCATCCAATCCATCCTCCCCTGTATCAACTGCACCGTCCACGGCAGCGGACAACAGAAGTAAAATTTTGAGATTGCTCCTATGAAAAGCCGTATGTACCCTTTTTCTTTTTCATTGGTTCATGGGTATCAGGGGAAGTTGGAACAGGAGATACATCCATTTGTTCAGATTCCTCTGTTGATACTTCCACCACGGTTTCTGTGATCACATCAGGTCTCATGGCTGCATGGATAAATTCTGGGGTGGACACACAAGGAGGGACAAAAACTTCCACTAAAAGAGAAGAAAAAAAGAATATCTGATGAAGTTTCTACCTGATTATTTTAATGTATCCTGCATAAAATTATTTTAAACAAAGCACATGCAATGGTGTAGCAAGTTTCTGCTCCAAAATCCTGTCACCTTGAAAATCAAGCCAACTCCCCAAAACATGCACACTTGTCCGTAGTTTTAGGCAAAAACAAGTACTGCACCAATATTCTTCAGAACTAAACTCAACTTTAATTTAAACAAATTAGAGCTTCATCTTTGATCATTACTCTGATCTCCATTTCCTGTTTTGTAGCTTTTGCATTTCAGTTTGAGCATTATTTCATCCAACATATATTAAGCAACTTCAGGAGGGACATCAGTTGAAGTAACCATCAACATTAAGGTTTGGTTTTTTAGACTGGTAACACTTCGCAACACATTGTTTTTGGGTATTCTTTCTAAAACAGAAAGATGAATAGAAATACTTTTCCTTTAAAATAACTCTTTACTTTAGCAATTTAAAATGCCATCTTCACAGAACCCAGAATGGCTGGGGTTAGAAGGGGACCTGGTCCAACTCCTTGCTCCAAACTAGGCCACCTAGAACTGGTTGCCCAGGATCCTGTACTTTTTATTATCTCCAAGGATGGAGTCTCCATGGCCTCTCTGGCCAATCTGTGCCAGAGCTCTGTCACCTGAACAGTGAAAAAGTATTCTGTGATGTTTAGGGGGAAAAGTTAATTTTAAATATGTCATTACTCAGCTATCTCTTCCCAACAACCCCTCTCAGATAAATGATTTAATCTGTAAGTATACTTGTTGAAGGGTGGAGAAATCATGGAAAACTCAAACAAATCAGTAGGTTTTAAATATGCAGGCAAATGTTTTAAACAGCATACAGCTCTCCACAGAAATAGGTTTCCTACTTTGCTTGTTTTACTGATTAGTAGAAGGAGAAATGGCTCCCAGAGCATCAACTGTGGCTGACATACCAGGACTCCGGGCATCTCTCAGGCAGGTAGGAGACTCCATATGAAGCAAGGCCTCTGCAGCTTCAATTGTCTTATCTGTGCAGTGCACATTACTGCCATGAACCGATGCTTCCACTGCAGAAGGACACAAAAAAATTTATGAGAACAGGTTACTTATAGAAGTCCAGATGTATCCCTGTACAACTGTACTTCTCAATCTTTAACATGAAAAAGACAAGATTATCAGATGTCTTCATACCTTTTATACCTTCCTGGCAACAGAAATATTTAGGGAAGACATAAGACAAGCAGAACTGAAATTGTTACTTCTTAGATTAGATTTCTGGTTCACAAGCAAGCTCCTCATTTCCATGAGGTGTTCAAGAGTTTACAGAAAGAGACTGAGATTTGTCTTCTGCCTTCAAATTAACCAGAAAAAACCAGATTGTGATGAGGATGATTAAAAATTAACGCAGCAGAACAGAGAAGTAGTACCATCTCCAACTATTATCCCATTAAAATCTAAAGGTCACCTCTCTTCAAATTTTCAGTCTCTACTGTTGGAAATACTTCAGTGAGAGCCCTCTATTAACTCCTTCTTTTAGGAAAAGAGGATCACAACTGGAAATTGATAGTGATAGGATTAAAAAAAAATCTTGGACATTTCTATTGCTAATTTATCTTAACATAATTTAAGATGGAAAGCACATCTCAAACCAAGGCCTCTCAGACCAAGGTCAATTTTGTATTTTACTAAATGATAAGAGACAGAGACAAGTGATTGTAATGTAATTGCACATCAACAGGGCTTACGTAGACTTACATATGTCTATGTATACACACATATATATATGTAAATACAAGGTTAGTTTCCAAAACATATATCCTGTTTTGATTTCTGACATTAAAAATAATTGTGAGTTCATTTTAGCTGCTTGGCTGTTAAAAAAAACCACAAAGCACAACAAACAGTCTAAAGGGTGTGCTTTATGCAAAAACCAAGGGAAGAAGGTAAAAATAGTTATTTTTTCAAGTTCTGAAAGTTTAGGAAAACAAATTAATTAAAAATAACGCAACTTCAAGAGAGTACAGTTAAGCTTGATACAGTGCAGACCACAGCACCTTGAACACAGCAGCAGCACAAAAAAACCTCCAACGTACCATACCATGTAAAACTACAATTCCATTCACAGCTAACTCCACATTCCTCACCCTTGTAAAGGTTCTGAAAAGTGGTGACTGCAGAAACACCTGTTGCCCATTATCCACACTCTGGCCAAGGTAGCTGGCTCTGTTCAGTTGCTCTTTCCATTTATGGCCATCTGCTCTAAGCTGAACCACTCCAGCAAGGCAGCCAGCAACCAGGAGATCTATCTTTAGCCTAAGCAGAGTCACCTACCCCCAGTATCACATAACTAAAGAGGATTTAGGAATAATTCTCTATGAAAACTTCAAGGCACCTATGCTGTTACTGAAAACGTCTAAGAAATAACTCGAGGTTTGTTTCATGAAAAGCAGGGAAAAATAACGCCAGAGTTGCTTCTGACTTAAGGAAACGCTGGACACACACAGATTCCCTGCAGGCTCGCATGGGGGTAAAAGCCTTCCAGCATACTGCAGTTTTTTCAAATGCAGGGATTAAAAACTTGAAAAACCTACTAGCCAGCAGATTAAACATATCAACCAGAAGCTGAAAGTGGATGAAATGTGGAAGATGCACAAATGCAAAATTATGGGTGACTGAAAGTTCTTGCTGAACCAGCCTGCTGCCCACCTGCTGACTGGCTGATGGGATTCCCACCACAGCCTGTTAGCTATGGCCTGGGATGCTGTTTAGACGGCTTTATCTTTTCGAACAGTAGATGCCTGTTAAAGCCGACATTCCAACACTGCTTCACCCCAGGCTGCGAACAATAAAGGCCTACCTAAGAGCACAGGAAAATCAGGAAGGGGTCTTTATTGTGCATTCTGTCCCTTGGATAACCAGTGGCAACCAGCACGAATTTTGCACCATGAGCTCTTTCCCCAGCTGCAAACCCTGGATGCTCCCCATGCTTGGCCTAGCATTTCCTTCCCAAGCAGCTGTTTGGGCATATCCAAAGTCAGAGACTGACCACCTGCACTGTAACAGAGTGGCCCTGCAAGAAACCCTCTCCCTAAACATTTCTCTTTCTAAATAAAAGTTTGAGTTGCACAAAATTTGATGACTACGTTACCCTCATCTACCTGATAAAAATTTTCACTGCTTCTCAGAATATAGGAACAATATTCAGAGTCGTTAAAAATGTATCAATTGTACAACACTACTGAAATTAGAAAGTCCAAACCAGTATTTAATATGTTATTACTCTAATGCATGCAATAAGATTCAAAGCATGTCAGCAAAGCTTCTCCAACCAGACAGCTGCTTCTCTGCCATTAGGTTCAGTATATAAAGGACTTTTGTAAAGAAATTCAAATTTCAGTTGTAAGAGAGTACTGAATTCACTACTCCTAAATGCTTGAAAGTATACACATTTTTCCTACAGAGAACAGTTTAAATGCTGCACCACAACTAAGAGGTACTTAGCAGAGGGCAGGAACAAGGCAACAAAGATTGCAGAAAGCCATCTATGTACTTTTCCAGTACTAGGGCATTCTGCTGAAGGACCAGAATGGAGGGAAAGGAAATACAACCAGCATTAGAGACTAAGACTTCAAAACCATAACAGCAGAGCAAAGGACCCACTCAACCTTCCCCCTAAGCAACCCCTCAATTTCCAATAAAAACAGCACTATCTACTCCACAAAAGCCTCTGCTGTTTGAAAATACACACTTCACAAATACTTTTCCAATGTGAGCTACTTGGGACTCCACTAAAACTGTCACCTAAAAAATATCAAGCAAAAAATAGTAACACTTCTGGCTTTGGCTGGAACAGCACATGCTGTCTGTCTATCACGACAGCTAACAAACTAACCTAACATCGCCAAAAGGACAGCTATTTAAACACTTACTAAATTCAGTTCTATTGCCAAGTTTCATGTCTTCCCAGTTAACTAATTCTCCTTTAATCAGTACACGGTTTTAGCCTTAGAGGCATTTGTCTACCCAGTGAACATCAGGAGTTTGCATTTGCTCACAGGCATTGTTTATTGCACCAACACAGTGGGAAGAAAAAAGTTAAAATTTGTATCTCAACACAAATTTATGTAAAATATCTTTCCGATATGCTAGAAAATGTCTAACAGAAGACAGCATGTCAGAGTGCTCAGGTAGAAGACGTGATACCGAAAAACACAGCTAAAAAAGACATCATAAAAGATGAAGCGGGGGAACAGGCTCTCTCAGAGAGGGGATGGGACAAGAAAAAAAACAGGTGGCTCTTCTTGCAGATGACTAGATCAAGTGTCATCAACTAAATTACACTTGTATCACAACACTTCTCCCAAAATGATGGGGGGAAAAGCAAACCAAAGGAGTAGGATTCCACAATTTAAAAAAAGACAACTTTCCAAGACTTTGATACACAAGTATCACAATGCGCAGAAACATTTCTAATCAAAGACTGAAGTGTATCACCCATTTCCATAAAAATGCCCAATTCTACTTTTATTATATTTATGCTATCAACTACATGCAAGATCCCAAAACTAAAATAGACTGTACCGTTTGAGTAAACAATATAAAATGTAGCTCTGTTATATTATACAATCATTTCAGGAAGAACTGTCACTTGCCCAAATGAAGCAAAGTAGTTTATGTGGATGGAAGTAAGATTTCCACACTTCGGTAACTGAGTAACATGAGAACTGCCATTTACTGATCTAGAACACATCAGAGCTAACACCACGACTTATCCTCCATTCTTTTAAACCAAATGTCATCTTACTGCTTTTATGAAAGAATCTGAGACCTTGGCACTTTATTTTAAAACATTTCATTAAAAATTTTTTATCTATTTACAGAAAAAAAATACCTCAGAAAACAAATTCAAACCTAAAGTGTAAACAGATAACTAGGCTAATTGATGTCTATCTTCACTGTTGGCCTAATGTCTTCTAGCTTCACTTTCTACCCAAACAGTGTGTACAGTAGATCATTCAAGGTTCTCAACAGCTGTTACAAAATACCAACCTTGGAAATTAAGTCTGACAGGGCTGTACTTTAGCTTTACAGAAAAAAACAGCGGCAACATATCCACTTGGTAAGAATGTCCCCCCTTTTAACATAAGGCTAACAAAACCAATGAAAGCAATTTATGAGACTGAAAAAACAGACTGAAATTTTCAAAATGGTACTCTTTTGCACTGCGATACAGCCCCCCCCTTCCCAACCTTTAGCCTGAATGTCAGGTTATCAATGTCTGCATTTACAAGGCCAACACTTAACTGTAGCACCTACAATAGCTTACCCTTTAATACTATCAGGCAACTAAAGCAACATTTTAATGAAGAATTCACAATTCCAAGCATGGAATTCAGTAAAGAGTGATTACACATACACTAACAAACCTCATTAAAGTTTACTAGCGTTCACATGCTTGTTTTATTTCAGCATTTAAAAACAGCAGTGGAAGTTAGTAACAGTGCTTAAACCACATCTTAATTAAAAGCAGTTGAATTGCCTCTATAGGTAATACCCAGAAATCTTTCTGTATGCAAAACCTGACTGGAAAAAAAAGCAGTCTCAGTTTACTGCTTGTTTTATGGCGGACATTTATTCAGAAACTGAAAAACAATTTCTTGGGTTTTTCAGTATTTCCCTAAGCCTGCCTCTCTTCAACACTCCCAGCTGCACACAATTTAAGGATGATGCCTAACCCATTGCTAAAGGCAAATCAATAACAAAGATGAGAGTGATCATCTCAAAACACTTGTTTCCTTGTGAGCCATACGTTATCAGCCCAATATTGACAGAAATATTAACTACAAAGCCAAAACATATATTTTCAAAGTCATTTAGGAGGTGCTCTTACAACTGGCAATTAAGAGAACACTAAGCAGTAACAATTTTGGTCCATCTTACTTCCTACAGTTATCAAACACTGAAGTTTTGTTGACACTGAAACCAGAAGCCATTGGAAAAGGTAAGATATAATTATCATAATCCCTTAGGATAAAGAATTCCTCACTGAAATCCGCGTGATATCATCTACATACAAAACTAAGTAAACAGATATGGGATCTTGATAGTATGATGATGGGAATACTAGACATGCACAGGTATCGCTCACTGCAACGCAAATATGGAAAAAGAAGGAATGAAGCTAGTTGGGCTAATGAGATCAGTATGACAAAGGACATCAGAAAGAGCAATGCAAAGGTCATTCATTATTTATCAAAAGCCTGGCTCTTGATCAATCTAGTTACAGTGACTTAAGAAGGTGTTGACACAATGATCAACTACTTAATCGTTCTCTATTCATGGACAATCAAAAGTAAAAAAATAACTCACTGTAATCTGCAGCAGTGAGACCTGCAGAAATCCAAGATGTGTTCTACCGGCAAAATGAAGCTATTGCTCCATCGTAGACCCAAGTGTCCAAATGCTTAGGACCTACTCCCCTTCTGTTATGCAGCAGAACAGCTCTTCACTGCTTTGTAGTGGGGTATTTCTGCGTGTCTGTGGTTTGGGTCACCCCCCTCCAAAAAACCCTGGGTATTTTTCCACACTAAATAAAATAAACGACGATGAAGATTATGTGATTTGGCCCTTTTTGAAAGAGTATCTTAATACACTGGTAAACGACACAGTATTTACCTTATAGGCCTGTAAAAACCCACTGCCATGTCAATGCAAAGCCAGTATTAAGCTTGTCTCTCTGAAAATTCATGTGCAGCTACTGCACAATTCATTACCTATAATGCCCTACACTGCACGGTTTATGGTTCCAAGGACTACTTTTAGAAGTTGAACTCCATGTTGTAAAGCCAAAAATAAAAACAGATCTGGTACAACTTCAGTGGAGAACTGAATGCTTGACACTGTATTTGAGGTTTGGGTCAGTTGTAACCTTGCTCGTTCTCCAGGTCTTTACCACACTTTAAGACAAGTTCTGGGACCACTGGAGTATCCTGTTGGCAGACAGATTTAACAAAACGGAAAGAGGCTAAATCATGCAGGACTCTGAACGCAACCCCGAGAAAGTGCTACAGCTCGGGTAAACTCGGTAAACTCGAGTGCTAAAGCTCGGGTAAACATGTCCCGGCAGCGACTGGGCCCGGGGGCTGCAAGGTCTGACGGTGCGGAGGAGCGGCCAGAGAAAGCGCGGCACCTGCACGGGCCGGCGGCAGGGAACGGAATTCCCGCTGCCTCGCGCGTCCTCACCCCGCCGTGGCCGTGGGGCTGCCCGGAGGGGAGGCTCGGCCTAGGATGGCACAACCGCCTACCTTTCCGCCCCCGCCGGGGCGCCCGCAGGCAGGTGCCGCCACGTGCGGCGCCGGCGCGGCCACTTCCGTGTTTACAGTCGGCATCCCTCCGGTGCCGTGCGCGCCTCCAGCGCCGCACCGCCACTCCCGCGCCCGCCGCGCGCCCATTGGCAGCCAGCGCCCCCCCCCCGCCAACGACAGGGGCCCCCCCCCCGCGCGGGGCCCCTGGGGAACGCGCCGCTTCCGCTATGCGACGCGCGTGGGGGAGGGGGCGCCACCGCCCCCCCACATCACACACGTGGGACCGCGGCCCTGCCGGCGGCGCCTCCTCCCGGCCTGCCGCCAGAGCGGAGTTTAAAAGGGCACCGGGGGCAGACGGCGGAATAGCGGGGGACGCGCGCGGGGGTGCGATACCCAGGGAAGCCTGGCCGCGGCCCTGCGTGCGGTGCGCGGCGGCACTCGGCCTGCCCGCTCAGACAGCGTGGCGTCGGAGCGAGGAGAGGGCCGAGGAAGGCGGGTGGACAACAGCCTCACGCACTTCCTGGTTCTCCCCCCAGCCTCCAAAACCCCGCTAAACTCCTCCGCGCGCCCCGGCGCGTGCGACCCTAGTGGTGCCGCCCGCGCCGGGAGGCAAGTGCCGCGGGCCGACCGCTCGCCGGGCCGGCCGCTACCAAGGTGATCACTTCCTGATTGCCCTCCATTGCCTCCCGCCTGCCGCCGGAGCGCGCCGTGCGCCGCGTCTTCCCCCCCGCCCCGTCCCGTCCCCGCCCCGCGTCGGCCCGGCGCAGCACAGCTCACCGGCGCGAATGAGGAGGTCGAGCTGGTT
>VZTG01000011.1:32546-56261 GCA_013397845.1 Melanocharis versteri
CCCGCACTGCCCCGAACGCCTTCTGCACCATCTCTCCGCAGCCCTCGGCCATCTGCACCTCCGTGCGCCGGTGACACTTTCTGACCGAGGCAGACCGCGTACCGGGGATAAGCCGGACAGTCCTCACCGAGGCGACTACTGACGCATTAACAAGATTTCTCCTTGACAAGCCCCTGGGGCACCTATGTTAGTAACAACTTGCCAGAAAAGCTCGGTCCTCCGTGTCTGCAATCCACCTCATCTCCGCTAGCCAGAGGCCCCATCCATCCTTCATCAAACCTACTCTCTGAAAAGACCTGTGGAGTGAAAAAAAAGTTTCATTGCTCTCTTAATTAAAAAAACCCCAGACCACTGCCAACACTCTTTAGGGTTGCATTCTCTCCCCCCTGAAGAACACCTAGGTCAGTAACACCACAGCATTATCTGCCAGGCCCCCGGACGGAGTCACCACTCAGGAGAATACAGTCTCCACACTTCCCACCCAGTCCATGTGCTGATTACTCCCAGAGCTGCATGCAAAGAGCAGCTACACCAAGAAAAGCCAAGTATGTCTTACACAGAGCTATGCATGGAAATTACACACAGGAATTCCTTCATTAACACCACACACACCTGAGTAGGCCTACATTGTTAAGCCAAGGATCTAGCAAACACCTGCTGCCTACAGAGCCTTCCCTGAACACAACAGCTTCACAGCTCCATCCGTTAAAAGAAGGTGAAGGGCTCCAGCTGCAATCTGGCAATACACAATCTCTTCCCCTCTCAATTTCAGCAGTCCTAGGACCTAGATCAGAAGGAACAATTTAGAAGCAATTTTCCCCAGCACTGAAATCACAAAATAGTATCCAGCAAAAATCACCTCCAGCTGGTAAATTCAGTGCTTCAAACTCTTGACAAATCCCACTTCTCCACTACAACTCTCAAGATGTTTTACGAATACATTTTCATGACTGTATTTATACATAATATCTATAATACACAAATAAAAAATCAGATATTTTGTAGACGGCAGTCCTCTATTCCTGGGTGTAAGGAATTAAATTTGTTCAGTGCCTCATCAGATAAAGAGCAAGACCTGCAAGTGACATCATTCATTCTCACATTCAGGCCATGATATCTAAGGGTAGGTCTGTGTTAAAATTTTGCCAGTCAAGATCCTTCAAGCCAGAAGCATGGACAAAAAAAGCAACTAGCCAGCTGCGAGGGCAAAAAGCTCTCATGCAGATCCAGCTTTGCCAACAGCAGAGTGCTCCTGTCAGCTTTCGTTATTCAGAGAGGTAGAACAGCAGTACTAACAAGAATTCCTTCCATCAGCATATTTCCACTAGGGGACTCTGCTGTATTCTCCAGCAGAAATTTTCCTAGTGGAGACAAGCCCAGGGACAAGAAAAGGCATTTTAGGCAGGCACACACTTAAATGTGCAATAAAATTTAATAGTCCTTCATTAGAACATCCTCGGATTGAAGTGGAAGCCTTACATGGTGTTGTTTAGCAACACCATAGCTTCAGCTTACATACAGAGTAGTGCAATAACCATGTCACTTTGTCCTGTGTACCTCCTGTTGATAAAAATGATAATTTATCCATACTTCATGCAATAAAATACAGTTAAAAGGTTTGTCTGTTTAGATCCAGATCAAAAGCTGTACTGAGATGCTAAATGCCTTTGAAGATCCACACCTACGTTAACAGGAGTTCACACTGCTATACTCTGGAAAAGGTGCACTCATGGTTTTATCCTTTTTTGATTGCTGTGTAATTCAGCGAGGATTGTTTACTGATTGCAGCTTTCAGTCACAAACTGAAGTGTTTGACTCATATCCAATAAAGTTTTGCCTGAGATGTGTGGACTCCTTGAGTAAGTGCATGCAAGTAATCGGCATTGTGTAACTTTCGACAAACTCCATAGGTCCAAAATGAAAAAAAAAAAGAGTATTAAACATGAAGTTCTTGGTTTAATACCAGTTTCCTAAGTAGCATTTATTTACTACTGCAAGCACAGACTTAGCACAATGATTGCCAGCTCACATGAAATGGACTTGAACAGCTGCATACAAGTGTTTTGATTCTTCCCTCTCTCTGATTATACACAGACAAAATATCACTGGATGCCCAAGGGATTCCAATCAGTTGAAAAGAATCAGAGCCTGTGCACTTTCAAGATTAATATGCAAAAAGCTACACCAAATTACAACGTGACCTGTGCATACCTTATCTATATTAGTATTAAAGCATAACACTATCTTTAAGGAGGAATGCAACTTTCTCCAAAAGTCCTGCAGTTTCATTTGTTTAAATTACATGATTTCTACTATTTTATGAATGCTAATTGATTTGTCATGCTAATAAAATCTTATTATTTCAGGGGAAAAAAAGTCAACAGGAATAAAGTAAATGTGCATTTAACTCTTTTAAAGCCTCCTTTTTAGGCTAACAAAGATGGCTACAAAATCTACTCAGTGGGTGGCCCAATGAAGCAAGAAATATTTACTGTAATGGAACAGGGCCACAGGAAATTGCAGAAATTTTGTTTCTCTGGCATGAAAAAAGTAAAAAAAAAATGTAAAGGAACAGATCCCCAACTAGCATCAGTCTTTGTCAGACAGAAACATGTTTATTTACCCTAGTTTATTGTTGATGGGTTTTTGTTTGTTTGTTTTTACAGTTAGTACACAGAGACTAAAGTTTATTGTAATTTTTTAATGCACAAGTTCAGCTGTCAAGATAGCCAGGTAGACCTACATGCTACATTTACCAACGGCCAGGAAAAAAAACCAGTCAAAATGTTTAATAAGCTGGAAAGCTATGATTCAAAATTATGCTTCTACTTACTACATTCCTGTTTGTCATAAGCCTCAAGTAACTTCAAGACAAGTGAATCGTATCTCCTAAACACAGGAGTAAAGTATCTTATCAGCTCATGCTTTCTGGTTAAGGGATATGGACAACTTTGTTCACATTAAAGGAAATCTACCACTTCTTCTCTGCAATATATACCAGTTGAAACTTGTCCTGATTCTTTTGAAAAACTGAAAGACAACTCAAAAAAAAGCAGCTGGATGTGACTAATTGCATCCAAGACAGCAGATGTAAATTCAAAATATGAAAAACTGGTGGGTTTCACCAGATTTGCAGACTTGGATTGGAATAGAATCATCAGTTATCTTAAGCATGTCCTTGAACAGTTCTCAAACCTAATGGAGCATTCAGTGCTTATACAGGAATTGTCATTCTCCACTCCCATAGTCTCCTATGCAAAGCTGCATTTCCTACAACTCTCACAAATATGATGAAAATATTCTTTGATAACAGACTAGTTTCTCTTGGAAAACTACTTCACAAGCACTGTAGCCTGAAACGCTAAAAGTACAGCCTTCCAATGGCACCTTTTCCCTCCACTGACAGCAAATAATTAACCAAAAAGAAAAAACTCTGTGCATTTAATTACTTTTAGCCACAGAGGATTCTAGTTGTATTCTAGTAAGACAAAGCTACCCTGGGAAAAGGCAATTATCATAAAACACTTGCTTATTCTTACAGAGGTCAGTCGTTTGACTGAATTTAAGTAAGTGGAGGGTAGATGGCAATCTGTCTGAGGGTAGTGTTTGCAGTCAGCACGAGATACTGCAAATGATAACAGAGTAACAATCCTGAAATGCCAACCACTTCAAAAAGCTGCAAGTAATTTCAGAAGTCCAGGCATGCCCTGTCCCAAGTGCCCAAATCATCTACTAATTTTAAAGTTACAGAAAGGTCAGTTCTGCCCAGAATCTTAAAGAAATTTCCATCTAATAATTACAGAAGTAGCTGCTGTCTTCAACAGCAGACCATCACTGTTGATACCTATTACTGCGTGCAAAGGTAACAATACAAAGAAGCATTTTTAACAGTTAAATGCCAGAAAACACATGAAAATGCAGCCATCTGTTTTATCAGCACATCAACATAATCATTACCATCCACTGTGGATTCAACAGTAGAAAATGCCCAAATGGAAAAATAACCACAAAGTGTCCCTGGAAGACCCAGGGTAATACTGAGGAAAGTGGTCTATGACTATGCCAAGCTCGTCTTCTTGACTACACCATATGAAGTCTAACAATACCAAAGCTAAGTGTCTGTCACAATCTACACCTTTGAGTGGACTCAGGATCCTGATGTCACTATTCATACAGCAATTAATGATTCCAAACAGAAAAAACAAAAGTATCCTCAGGATTTGACACTACCTTTGACAAACTGAAAAGGAGTTAATCAAAACAGCAAGTGTCTACATTCCAGCATTAATTCTTGTACATGCAAGTAAGAAAATTCAGCTATCTCAAAAAAAAAACCAAAAAAACAAGAAACAAACCACCAACCCACAAACAATCAATATTTACACTTCCCTGCTTTATAAGGAAATTCTTTCTTTCCAAGGCAGTCTATTAGACAATGATAAGTCAAGTATTTGCATAGCACTCTATATGATTTTAAAAAATTAACAGTATTTGAGACTGGTAATAGGCTGGCATATAAACTATGCCACACTTGAGCAATTTCTCTGTCTCAGATGCATAATTTTGAAGACCTTAAGGCTTTTCTGATAACAACAAACATCTATTCTATAAGCCCACTGAATGTTTTTAACGACTAAATGTCCTGCTCAAACACATATGGCTTTATTCTCATCCTACGGTTTGTTGTCAACTACAATCTCCCTTTTAATGCGCAGATCACCTTTAAAAATTACTACTTTCAATGGTTTGTCACTATATTTTTGATAAATAAACACCACTGACTCTTGTGCACTCATACCACAACGGGTTTGGATGCCCCACTGCGTTCTAATTTCAAGGTAAAAAACCCCAAAATTTTCAGCTTACATTAGTAAAATGCTGTGGCTGAGTCTCCACAGTAACAGTCTACAAATTCTCACTCCCAGTTGCAATTGGAGTTGGGAGTTTAGAGAATTCATCTGTGCATCTGAAGTCCAACCCATAATGCCCTACACTAGCAAACCACTGAATTAGCCTCACATCAGCCTCAGAGAATAAAAATTCTGCCTGAAATGTGTAGTTAAATTAGGCTTTATTACAAAATAGTTAGTCTTGCAGCATGCTTTCAGTATGAATGGAGCACTGAATGCTGCAAGTCAGAAACCTGAAATCTAGGAAGAATTGGACACCATAACCAGGCTGTTACTGTTACATTAAAACACTATCATCCATGGAGCAGTTGTAAAGCTCTTTTCCCTAATTTCTCAGAAAAGGGAACACCCACAATGATGACATAAAATTTAAGTTGCAGTTGCATTTTGTTTCTGAATTAAGAATGCTACTGAAAACAGATGTATATACCCTTGGCGTAAGTGCTCCAAGCACTACACAATAGCACATACAATAGGAGGGGAATAATTCTGCCTCACTGTCATCAGCGTTTAACTACCAAAAGTGCAATGGATTTCTTTGCAAAATAAGGATTCACATGGATGCAGCAGCAGTAGCAGCATGGTGTGAAAAATAAAATTAGTCGACATCTGAAGGACAAACTCTTAACCCATTAATGTGCAGGAGGCATCTAATTCTAGCAGTAGAGCAAGCAAAGTTTTATCTTGTTTATCTAGCTTCATCTTAGCTCTTTGAGGAAGACAGTGCCAACTTAAAATGAGAGTTTAATCAAGTTGTTAGAATGTCCAAACTCTTTTTTTTTTTGGTAGTCAGCACTGTCCTCTAAAGCAAATGGTCTCTCTGCATGTGTAAAGTTCTCACTGAGCTGTCAGTGTAAGGAAACGAAGTTCAGTCAATAGGGTATGTCAGCACTAAAAAAAAGTATACCAGATGCTTGTGTTAACTCATTTTTCCTAAGAGGCATTTTAATCAAATAATGTCTGGTCAGAATGAATTATAACACTGTTTTATCTATCCCTTACACACACATACCATAATCACAAAGGTAAGCTTCTAACCAGATCTAATACCAAGTTCTTAGTAGATGATATTTAACTTATGAAAATCTGATAAACCACAGTTCACAGGCTCAAATTTCTATAAGAGACATTAGAAGGAAGCAGTTTTAACCATAATAAGGGATGACATATAAAGACAGAAGGAAGAAGTGGCAGTAACTAAAGACTGGACATAGAGATGCAAAGCTGATTCCCATGGTGATAACTGTGTAACTAGTAATCTGAAATTTCCTCTGAAGAAGATGAAAGTATGTATTTTATTTATCCATTTGTTTTAACTGGGGGATGGTTAAACCTAAACTTCCTGTTGATTCAACATCCTCCCTCCTTAAGAATGGCTATCAATTTACATGATAGTTTCAACTGAACTTCCTGGTCTTTGTAACCCAGTATTTTTCCATCCGGGAAAGGGTCATTTTCAGATCCACATTTTTTTCATGCAGATCTTCCACTCCCCTGTGGCAATAACAGTTTTAGAATCAAAACAGACTTTCAACTTTTACCACAGGGAGGACTTCTGATAGGACATGAAATTTAAAAATCTGGTGACAGTTCACAAATCGAATTATATTTCTGCTTCTTGAAAACAGTAGTTTTGTTTCCTCTTTAATCTTAAAGCTGTGACAAAAAAATAAATCCCAAACTTGTACTTGGTGCTTTGACGATTTATAAAAAAATAAGGGGAAAAATACTATTCATACAAGATGTTAGATTCACTAAAACAATTAAGTCAGGGTCTACAGCGGCACTACTTAAGTACTGATGTATTAGTCAACTAAAAGAGTAGGCATCCTCCATGTCTAAGATCTGCAGACCATGACTGTGTTACCTTCCGTACTACTCCTACAGTAAATTCAAAAATTAGATGACCCCATTATATCCACGTTGCAGGTTCTGTGTCATGACAAAATAAACAGAACTGTAGCAATTGTTAACTTCAGACTGACTGCTTCTTTAAAGAAAGCAGCTTCTGCTATTCTGTAAACTACAAATGTTTTGCTGAATAAATCCTAAAACTGAAGGGCTAATTACTTTTAGGACAAAAAACTGTGCAGGAAATGAAAGCAAATAAAATTTGAGTATTATTAAAAACTTGTTTCGAAGGATGTGTCTTTTATGATATAAACATGTTCACTGTTGCAGTAAAGAAATTTTAAGGCTATAACTCAGTTCTCAAAAATCTAAAGGTACCACTCCCAAGAATATCAAACAAAAAGGGAAAGAAATTTAAATACTATGTCAATCTAAAGATTATACTTCCCCTTCCAATCATTACAAAAGGCACTCACTATTTCCATAAAGAATGTCATAAGGTCACCTGAAACGACCCAAATTTCTGTAGTTTGTTTTTTCTAGAAAATTCCTTTTTCTATTCCAAACAAATAGGCTTTTTTTTTCTGGAATAAAGAACATGAACCACAAAATCTTTCTTGTTTACTGAAAGACACTTGGGTTTTACTTTTGTAGTTAATGGATTAAATTTACAGTTAAAGGATTAATTATAAATAATGATCATTGATTAATGAATCAAGATATATTAGTGGGAAGGAGTCTGATAGGCAAAAACCCCCATTGTCCACTAGAATTAACTAAAAATTCATGAATATTTATAATGTTCATATAGTATATTTTATTTGAATTGTGGTTTCATAAATGTGAGAAGTTTTTAAATTAAAAACAACATTGCAGATCCTGATTCTGCCCTTGGCTCCGCACTGACTGTCCTTATAGTCCACACAGTCTCAAATCCATTCATAGAATAGCAAACCACAAGTAGAACCATTCAGTGCACAGCATAGATCATCTCTTTAGTGTCCTAAGTAAATTTTCCCATAGCAGCTTCCCTACAACATTTTTCACACATGGTGCTGATCCCTGTCTCTGGATGCTAGAATAATGCTACATTTTAATAAATTATGACGCTTTAGATTAACTGCAAAGTAGCCTGAGGCTCTTCGAATGTGTACTGTAATGCTATAAACTACATATATCAGCAGTCATTGGAATTGCCAATGAACTGTCACAAGAAAGGGAGAAAAATCAGGTCCATGGCCAACAGGAAAGATACTGACAAAGGGGGGTGTATTATGTGAAAAGGGATCCTTTTCAAGTACTGCCAAGGATTCTTTAAGACGGGTATCAGTATTTACTATGCTGTCTGTAGAATCTAGAACCACAAAAGGTATTAAGTCTACTCATTCTTGGTGCAACAATGATACATTTATCAAATAACACGAAAATTTTTGTAGCAATTAATTCTGTCATTTATGAAGTAGAATGTATTGAGACTGCTTTAGCAATAACAGATTTATCTTCTAAGATGTACAGAAATCAAACTTGCACCTCTCTAAATCGGGATCATTAGCATAATAAAGGTATGTACTTCAAAGAATTAACACCTTAGAATGCTCTTTAAACATCCTACCTTGTTTACTGCCTTAGCCTGCTTTCTCATTAACAATTACCATGACACCTGTTACCACCTCTCTCCTACATGAAATTGCTACCTACCCACAGCCCAGTATCTCTACTACAAAATTAAAATTTAAAACCAGCGCACTCAGACTCGCTGTCCTGCAATTCATTGCTAATAATGGTGCATTACCAAAATGAATGTTTCTCGGGGCTTTCATACTTACTCTCTGCCCATCTGATCTCTCTGTATGAGAAATAATTCAGAAAGACCCCTGGCTATGCCAAAACATGTCAGTCACAACACATGCCCCACAAGACTGCCTACGTCAGAACAGTCTAAACCAAGCACTCCTTTCACCAACACTGGACACAAGTTCTGCGCAAGGACCACTACTCATTGTCATGTATAATTACACCATGAAAACCACACTGGATTAATAGCATATACACTACACAAATAATACTTAAAAGATGGACTGTAGGAATGGGTGTGCATTCATAGTTTTAAAAATCTTCATTAATTTTAGATTTTCCTACACTGTTTATTGGCTTTTCACTGCCCATTACTTCTTCGATCAAAACTACTAAAACAAATAAGTATTTGAACTGACTTAAATATATTATTATCTATCATACTGAATTTTAAGAACATACTAATGTCAAACTGTGAAATTAAAACAAAAGCAACACAGAAAACATCAACAAACTACACGCAGTCAAGACACATCTCTTACCGTCTCCAGCCACAGACACCAAATTACCATATCAACTGCCCTATAAATTTTAAGACTATGCTTTCAAATATCAAGGCTTGGAAGCACTCACATCCCTTTCTTTGAATGGCACCTTACATAAAACTATTCCTATAGAAGAGCAACAAGTTTTTAATTGTACTTTTCCTCAGTTCATTATGACCATAAAATTATGCTTAAAAACACGAAGAGTTCATTTGCAGCAGCTCTTTATCCTAAAAGAACTGTTCTGTTAGCCATTAATTTAGCCATTAATCTACCAAAATCTTACAAGAAACAGCATACTTAATGTTTAAAAAATAACTTCTGAATACAAAAACCTTCAAAGTATAAGCTCTTATAGGCTTTCAAATATAAACTTAAGTTGTAAAACTCAGTTTGGGAGGAACGCCCTCAGTTATCACTTACTGTACTCTTAAAACTTTTATTACCATAGTAAAAAATTAAATTTAAGAAATACCTTATTTCATAATTTCTCTTTACATTAATTTGTTGAACTTCTAATTAGCATATTTCATTTAAAACACATTCAGTAAACTGGAATTGTAAGTATTGTCCCAAAACCTGCATCATTAGTTCATGCTCATCTTGTGAAGTTGATGCCTGTGATTTTTGCTGCAGTGCTACAGGATAACATCCAACTTGAGAAGGATGTATGAGCAATTGCATCCACTGTTTACTGAGAAATCTGCACTGAAGCTTACCTAATCTGATGGGAATGCATATAGACTTAATGGGATGCCAAGTTAAGCAGCTGAGACAGGGTCTCTCACCTTTGTTTTGCTTTCCTGACATCACGAATTTAAACTCCAGCCCTAAATTAGGCAGCCCCAGGATAGGAGCATATGCTACTCATGTCAAGTGGGTCTCGCCATTTAAGTATGGAGTGCCCAAGAGGACCTGTCCTTCGGTTGCAGTTTTACATACTCCCTACCCCAACACTCTGCTAATCCAGCAGAAATTTAATTCAACAAAAATACAGAACAGTTGAGGGTCTCCTTGCTATTTTTCTTCTTGCAAAATTAGCATAGAGAAGTATGAGAAGCAACACAAGAGAGCAAGAGGGAAGGACAGCAGGAATCACAGCCTAGCAGTCAGATGTAATTAGGCTGCTATAGCAGCACAGCTTTTGTTTCTGCAGACACTTCAAACATACTTCGGTGCCCCTCAGAAAATGCAAACCTCCTGATCATGTTCTTTGGAGAGAGAGTGTACAGAAATATTTGTGCTTATCACTAAACAGTTAGGCTTTCACAGCAAATCTCCACTCCTTTCTTCATTCCTAACTTGTTATTTTATAGATAGATGAGTAAATTTCAATCTATTCGGCTTTTTGCCCATAAAGGGACAGCCCAACTCCATTCCCCCTAGCCACCCACTCCTGCAACCAAACCAGCAATAATACAACTCTTGCACCAAAAAGGCAGGATAGGAAGGGACAGACAGGAAGGGGCAAGAGTTGGAAGATGGGGTAAATAGAGCCACACAGTCCCTATTTCCAGCTGCCCTGCAGTTGCGTGTAAGACTGAAATCTAACCAGCTTCCTGGCTCAGCTGATTTTCAAAAACTCCAAGTTTAGTTGTCTAGCAAACTCCCTGCATAAGTACGTAGCAAAGACATAAATGAAGATCTGCCTCCTCATGAGGGAGGAGACACAGTGTTACAATGCAGCACCCTGAATGTGATGTGACACTTCTACCTGCCAAGGTAATCCTGTCACCAATGAAGCCTAAGCAAAATTGTCCTTCGAGGAAAGAGATGTGAACCCAGGTCAAGACCTCCATTCCGTGGGTAGATGCATTCCTTGGGGATTTCTAAAAGTACAAAAACCTCATGGAAGAAAATAGTTAAGTAAGTCTACCTGTTTCCACAGTTTCAGTCTCAATTTCTTGTTCCTCTGCTACATCTTGCATCAGGTAAGTCTCATCATCATAAACCAGCACCTGAGAAGCGTAACCCTGTTCTAGTCTGGCACTAGGAACTGGCTCCACAATCACTGCTGGGAATTCAGAGACTGGCTCATTTTCCTATAGAAAGGAAAAAAAAAGGAAAGAAAAGAAAAAAATGCTCTAAATACTGCACTATTCAACTCTACGCCAGTATTTTCCTCTTATGTTCTTACATTCTTTATGGAATAATGATAATAATTTAAAATATTTTTAAATGAAATTTTCTTCCAAAGCATGAGGTTAAAAGAATAAAAGATAGTTATCAGCCATCAGAGGGGGCTTTCTATATCTCAAAGATATTTTCCTGGGTTTAAGGACTTAAAATTTGAAGCACCAGACAGCTTTAAGACATTAGAAAAGAGCACACTTTCTAATGAAGACATGCAGCTGTGGGAAGTGTTTTTCCTCCCTCTGCTTGATGAAACCTAACAAAGGCTTTGATTATGCACTGGAAGATACCTACATCTCACGAGTGTCTCACGAACATATGTTTTGGGTTAAGTGCATAAGCTACTACAGAAGAACTGACTACTTTAAAGCCTATATCCTTATCTCTACTTATTTAAGAATCAAAATTTCTGTAAAAGCATATATAATCAGTTATAGTGTTGCAGAAGTAGAACCCTGCCAGATTCTCTTTGTTAAAAGCCACAGGAGAGTAGAACACATTTATTATTTGTTGATAAGAATGCAAAATACAATAAAATACGCTGTGCTGGCTAACTTTAAAAGAGGTTCATGTATTGTTCTGCTCAACTTGTTCTGTACCTCAAGACATGTCTGAGATCTTTAAAGAAAGCTTAGTATTGAATATAATTTTGTAAACCCAGTCTACATTTGTAGCGCAGACTTCAAAACTTCCTGCTTCCACTGCTATGATAACAAAATCTTCTACTAAAAGATATTTGAAAAATGGCTCCAACTCTTCCTCCTTCCACAACAATCTCAGATCCATTTTGTTTGTTTTCACAACAAGTTAACAGTGAAATATTCTTTCAAATTAAGATAAAAGGTTTCAAAGTTTGATAGTAAATAAGTGCTATTTACTTTTCTAACCTCTTGATTTTTTATTCCACTGCTGTCCAACTCCAGGGCAGGGCCTCCATTGTTAATCACTACTGATGTCATGGTGCATCCCCCGAAGATTCTTTGAAAACTATTATCTCTCTTGAAGATAGTAATGATGATAACCACAGGATAGCAAAGGCTTGAATTCACAATCCACTGCTCTTAAACAGCTAGGCAGAGGTCGCTGAAACACAAAAATAATTTTAAGTTATTTGCATAATTTATACTCAAAAGTCTTCCAATGTTTATGAAATCTCTTGCATGCTGCACCTACACATCAAAATAGGGCATCAGCAAACACTGAGATCCGTGCTTTGTAACAAAAGTCAGAATTTGGCCCAACACTTTTAATAAAACACATCCATTAGAAGGCTACAACAATCACTGAAGCCTGCAAGAAAACAGGATCATCTAATACGCATTGAAGAAAAAAATTATAATCAATACTCCAATGGGCAAACTCAATGAATTTGCTTTTCAATAGCAGGAAGCTGGCTTAAACTAAACTAATCTTGCACATTTAGGGAAAAGCTTGTTTGGATTCATGCAGAGTAACTGGGCTTCCTACAGGCACAGTTACACTAACAAAAATTACAAATGCTGATCTTCCCAGCCAGAGGCAAACTAATCAAGGAATAAGCACAAGATACATTTCAAAAGAAAGAAAAAATATACACAATTCAGAAAAAAAAAAAAGGCTTTTTTTGCTCACATAGGCAGTCCACTTTACATGACAAAGCACGACTCATACCTAACTATATTTCATTTGTAACAGCAAAAAAAAACCCCCACAGTTACTACTTTATTTTCCATTGTTTCATTTTTAAGGCTAGCCCCACTTTTTGATGAAGAAGAAAGCTGAGACCTTCTCTGCTCCCCAAGCAAGACTCGGGCTGGAAAGCCTTTAACAGGCATCCCTTGGAGCCATATACACCTGTCACCTTCCAGATTTTTAGAACAAAAAGCCTACTCCTTACCTACCAATTATTCCAAAAGTCTTTAAATTCAAAAATATGTAAAGTAGAAAAACAACTGTTTATGAATACACTAAAATAATCAAACAGAAGAAAAAAATAAAATATCTGTTTTACTGCAAAACCTCTTCAACAGTTTTTCATTTATATACACAATAGAAATATTGCCAATGAATCATAACCCAAAATAGAAATCCAAAGAAATTAAATTGCATTTTAATTTCGAAGCACAGATGTTCCAACCTGTTTCAAACATCAGCATTATTCCTGCAACTCAGACTCATAGCTACGTTAGAATATACAGTGCTTCATATGGTACCTCTGCTTAAGCATGTCACAAAGCTAATTTCATGCTCATGCAGAATATTAATGCAAACAAACAATCAATAATAATAAATATTACTACAAATAAACAATCATATACTAGACCACATCTACTGTATATTTACACTTTACAGACTATAATCCCATACAGGTGGCCAAGTAACTGCCAAATTGCAACAACTGAAAACACTCAATACTGTTTACAAGATCAGGTTCTCTAAAAAACACGTTATTTCTGTCTCCTAGGTTACAAAAGGTTTAGATTACTTTTATGCTGATCTAGCTCTACATGAATCACTGATTTCCTACAGAAATGAAGTTAAGGCGACGCGGGAACATAAATGATAATCCTCATTTTCCAGTTGGGGCAGAAATCCTAGTAAGGACCTTACAGGGGAAAGAAAGTACACAGAAGAATGTGTGAGATGCTAAATCTCAGCATTCATTAAAAGAATGGTATCTTCAGACTGAATACGTGGAATAGTCCAGCAAGGAACCCGAAGTCTTTATGTAACAGGATTTGAACTTCATACTGACATTCAGTCAGCAATGTTTTCAAAACTCTGTCAGGGCAGAGAAAACAACAAGCCCACTCGTTAGCAAGTGAGAAGGTAAAAGAGTTTCAGTTCAGTCTGGTTTAGAAGTTCTAAGTTAAAGGAGACACTCAAACACACCCACACACCTACATGTATGCGAAATTCCCACAGACACAGCCCTTTCTCAATGAACCAGCATTTCCCTTTTTCCCTTTCCCTAAGTAGTATGTCTCTATGGAAGACTTTTTGCTTCTCCCTCAAATTTCAGTAGGACACTGAATCTATTCCCCATCCTCTCTCTAGCAAGTCCCAACCCATTTGATTCCTGTAAAAGGAAAAGGCTGCCTGGTCACTTCCAGGAATCAGCTCAGAAATTCACATTTCCCAAGACTAAGTGAGCCAAAAAGGCCAAAAGACAATTAGACTTCTAAAGTAAAAGATGATTCAGGTTAGTAAGAGACGAGGCTGTCCCCAGTGACACAATTAGCCAGCACAGAAGCTGCTCCAAAGTACAACTAGTTTTGAATTACAGAACAACCTGCAGAAAGATTAAAAATAAAACCAAAAAATGCACACTACAAATTTAATTCCTCTCTGGATAGATGCTTACAACAAAGCAAAATACAGAATAACATCCGAGGAGAAAAAATATATTTAACACTTCCAAAAGAAACTGTTGTTACAGTTCTGGCATCCACTCATGTTCTTCCTGGTAATGGAAAATTCGGAGAAAAACTAGTTCTGAAACATTTGGGAAAACCCTTACAACCACAAAAACATCCTTGCTGCATCATCTGTAATTTTTATACATATCTCATGGGAAAATAAAAATAAGTCTACATGCTCCCATTACCACATAATAAAAAACAAAACCCCAACCAAACTAAAAATTCTCAATCTTGAATACTTTGCCTCAACAGCAAGAAGTTTATAACTATTTACCACTACAAAACACACAACAAAGACTCAAATTTTTTATAACTTTCACTGGTCAAGACAACCAATTAGAGCAAGTCTTCAGAGGCTTCAGGGCATTTGTCATAAAGGCTGCAAAACACCAGCTCATTCACACATTGAATAGTACATTTATCTGACCTACATTATGTATCCAAGTGTGTGCCTACAAGAAATCCAAACTGTTCTCGTATGTTTCTGGCAGAAACCTTAAAATCACTGCAAATCACAACTGTGATGAACACATCCCACAAAAAACTGTATCTTAAGTTGATTCCCCTGTGCATAACCACCTATCAAGTTAACAGGGAAGCAAACATGAAGCTCAACAGGATAAAAGATAATAATTGAAAAACAGTGTGGAAAGGATGGCAGAGAAGGTCATCTCTTCTAGGCCAGACTTCAAGTGAAGTTATTTAGGACTGATTTCAAAACAAAACCCTAAATATAAGTCTGCAAATAGCTTTAGCACACTTTCATTTTAACTATAAAAGAAACTAGCAAAAAAACCCAAACAAACCCAAAACACGATGCTTGAAAAAAAACGCCCATACACAAAAACAAGACAAACATACAGAATTCTGGGCCGCAGTGACCAGAGGCAGCTGCTCCTACAGCACTCAGAACCACCACAAGAGTACTTGGAACAACATCCCCCTTTTATTCAGCTGGCATCCTAAATCCTGAGGAGAAGTTTATGTGGATACCTACACAGACGCAACCGCAAGTGCAGAACTCCAGCTAGCAGTAGCATCACACACAGCTTTTTTTTTTCTAAACAGCCTTCTTTTGGTTTAACCAAAAAAAAAAAAAAAAGTTAAGAAAGTTGGCTTGAAAATGAAGTCAGTTATATGTGCAGAAATACACCGGCCAAGATCACTGCAGAATCCTGTTAACAGGAACAAGGCTTCCTAAGCGCACTAAGGTGTTCTTTCATAGGCAGAACCTCAAATTCAGCAGTAAATGCCACTATCACTCTGATACATATAAACCATAGCACACACTCTGTAAAACATTTCATGTTGACTGAAAAGTCTTTTTAAAGACGTTTTCCTGGATCATATTTACAGCTCTGGCTGATTCACACTGGCATGTGCAGAAGAAATGGCAAATTAGCTTTCTTTTTCTGAAACTCAACAAGTCTACGAACTGAAAAATTAAGTTACTGAAAAGGCTGCCTGAGCAGAAAAAAATCCCTAAACTTGTTGCTAAAGTTTGTCGAAGGGGTTATATCAAAATTAGGATACAAAGTAAATCTTTGCATCCACAAGGTCAGGGTAACATTCAATCCATGCAGTTTACAGTACCTTACAATTTACACTGAGCACTAAAATTTATAAAACACAAATCAAAATAAGGAATGGGCAAAGTAGTCCTAGCCACACCATACTTTGTAAGTTTTCATATAAAAAAGCAATAAATTTGTTGCTGAATGCACAGAAACTATTATGCTGGCATAAATTAATGATGCATCAAACTCAGTAGAACACTACAAGACCTCCTTCCGCACATATTTAATTTGATAATCTGAACATCCAAAGTTTGGCCTGAAACCTCAATAGCTAAAGCTGACGAACCCCAAAACATTTAAGCTTATAATCACTCAGAAACTATTAACGTTCTGCAAAAAGCTTTGTGGCTTCAGCAGGCTTCTTCTGGACCTTCCTGCATCTCATCCTATTAGCAGACTCTCTCTTCCCACTGCTCCCTATTTAAAGATACCCTGTAACCTTCTCTTCCCTCTGACAGAAGTCTCACATACTCACCCTTAATTTGTACCAGTGAATTAATTGTTGGTCCTTAACAATCATTTCCACTCCCCCACAAGCCAGAGCAGAGAAGAATTATTCATCATTTTACATAATAAAGCAGCAGAGACGATTCAATTAAATGGTGAGGATGTAGGTTTAAAAAACAAACCCCAACACACACACTCTAAAAAGAAGCGGTGTGCAAAAATTCCATAATTAGCTTTCACAGGATATTCTAGAGGTCAAAAACTTTTAAGTTAGACAGCTTTATGAAGGTAAAGCCCCCAAATAGCTTATGAGACCATTGAACATAAAGATGTGTGTAACAGTCTAAAGTTTAGGCACCTTCTGAACCAGATACTACTGAAACCAGAGAGATGAAGAGTATGTCACTGATTGCACCACACAAAAGAACCATCCTTTGCCCAGCACCTTTCCGAAAGCAACTGATCCTGTCCATTATAAGAGATGGAGTGAGAGGAGAAGGAAAAGCAAAAGACCCAGAACCTGTTTTTAAACTTACAGTAAAGTCGTGCTGTCTTTGCTAAAGACGTTAAATGACTAAAGAAAAGTCACAAGAAAGGTAACAGTGACCAGTCATAAGGGAGCGAACAGGCAGAACGAAAAACTGAATTATTCAGGTGGGGAGAGACAAGAAGGAACACATCCAAAAAGGTAACAGATAAACACGAACTGGGCTCACCCAGCACGACGTTTTACAGTCACAGTAAAATGAAAAGTACGCCAGACTTCTGCTGTTTATCCGCGGTGCAAGCAACGCAGGGTGCACAGCGATCCCAGGGACGAGGCACGGGAGGAGCGATCACGCATGACAGCGAGTGTCCAGCACGCCCGGGCTGCCATGTTCTCCCGACGCCCTGTGTAAACAAGGCGCTGCCCCTTGGCGTTTCCCCAGCCACCTCCCCGCTCCGCCGCCACCCCGCTTCCAGCACAGCCCGGCCCGACACGGGAGGCTGCGGGCCCGGCCCAGGAAGTCGCGCTGCCTCGGGCTGTTTACACTGACAGCGCCAGGCACCGCCCGCCGCCCCCTCCGGCGGGCGCGGACCCCGCGGAGAATGACGCCGGGGGAGCGGCACGGCCCCGGCTCCTCCGCCGCGCCCCGCGCGAAACCGAAAGTGTAGCTGCGGAGTGCTGTGGGTGGGAGGTGCCGATGGAGCGACCCTCGGCCCCGCCACCTCGAGGGGATCCCACACACCCCGGCGGCCGCCCCCGAGCTGAGACGGCCCCGTGGCCNGGGTCTGGAGCGTCCTCGTGGAGGAGCGTCCCCTTGTCCTTCCCTGCTCCCGATCGTCGTGTCCCGAGCCGCGAGGAGTCCGTGTTCAGGACGCAGGGAGCGAGGGGAAGAACGCACCAGGGTGTCGCTGCCCCTCCGCTGTGTCGGAACAGGTGCCTGCGCCCACAGCTCGCTCCGATCCCGCGGTCTCGGTGCTGTCCCTGCAGCGGTTCTGCTGCCGGCCGCAGGAGAATTAACTGTCCCGTGTGTTTGGCCAGCTGCGGAGCCTCAGGCGTGCAGAACCAATTCCAGGCAGTGTCCTGTCAGGGCAGTGCTGAAATGCCGGCCCCCCAGTTCTCCCCCGCCGCAGCCGCCTCACAGAGCGCACGGGTTTGAAACCGGTCAAATTCGTAATCCAGTTTTTATTGTTCCCTTGGCAGTACGAGATGCACTGTCAGACTCTGCTCACGAAGCAAGTATGCATCGAGACTGTCTTGATCTAGCCTGGTCTGAAGTTTTGAACAGAATTGGTCTTCTCCTTTACAAACATTGGGCTTCAACCATTATGCCCTTTTTGGCATTTCACAGAAATAAACAGAAGAGCTTTAGCTGAAGAGAAGACATTACATTTTCATTACAGACAGAAACTCCTACATTGCCAAGGAGATTTTCTGTAATGCAAAACCACTTGCTGTAAGGAGCTCTAGGATGAAGGTTTTGTTCAGACTGATTTGGGCTCCCTGTGCTTGTACATTGCAAGGGTCTGATTTAAGGATCTCCCTTCTTACAGGAGTCCAGCCCCTGTGACAGGCAGTTCAGTCACACACATCTGCTCATCATCGCCATCTGCATGCAAAAGTACCTCAGCTACATCTCAATTTCCATCTGACTATCCACATCTACTTCTCCTTTGGCATTCTGTGCATCTCCTGCTTCACCAACTCCGATTTCCAGTCTTCAGCTTCTGCCTTATGCATGCTACCACCCACTGCTCTACTGCTCTGGCTCCTCTTCCTTATACATTTGAACTGAGTATTTCTTCACTCTGCATTTTCAGGGCATCAGCTTCCTTTCCTAAGGAAATTAAATCTTTCAGGGGTCTTTAGGCTCTGGAATCCGATTGACTTTTGAAGGTTACATACAATTTGAGTTTTCCAGGATAAATAACATGGGCAGTTATTTTACTCAGGGATGGCACAAACACTTCCCGGAGAATAAAGGTAGCCCTAAAAGTATCAGTCCTGTGCCCTGAAGCATGGAAACATTGGTGATTCTTTCTTTCCAAAAACGTGTCAGGCATTACTAATAATAGATTGCGCTACCAGCAGCCTCTTATGTAAGTGGCCACTACTGAGGTGTAAATTTAAATGAGCTGTGGCTTTGTAGCACACACCATAACGAAATTGAGCTTTTACCACACACTAAAAGCCTGCCAGACATGTAATAAGTCATACATTTGGATGTTGTCAGTTACAGATTTTGCTCCTCGTTTATATTAACAAATAATTTTCAGTTGTCTATCTGCTCTTTAAAAGGTAAGAGATATCACTTTTAGGTCTTTTGTTTGCCTTTAAAAACAAGACACTAATTATATGGAGAAAAACATTATCATTTATTAACAATATAGCTGACATCCATGTTGCTGCTGGAAATTATAGTATTCAGTGTTTGCACATTAGAAAATTAATTATTTTAATAGTCTGGCATGTAAATTGTATCAAAAATATAACAAAGATGTAAAGTTAAAATCTCATTAATAGTGGATGATGGAAGATAGCAGATTACAATTATAAAATAAATGGAAGAAAATAGCATGTCAAGAGAAGGGTGGGGTATTGGGAGGAAAAGATTAAAGACTTCCTGGCAAAAATTGCCTTGTTGTAGACTGGAAACATGTCTGGTTGGATGGGAATTTTAGCCGTCAATGACAGTTTTTTGCAGTCTGGCAGATGTAAGTGCTGTCAATTTCATCTTTAGTGCTTAATTAGTCCTGACTTGATGTGCTCACTTTTTGGGGTTTGAATTTTTTTTTCCTTTATTCTTCTTTCCATGGGTCCAAGTCAAAACTTAGAAAAATTAGAAAACCTCTTGTCTTGATAATTTTCATGGAAAAGAGCAGACAGCTTCATTAAAACAGAGACCCACTGTCAGCTGAACAAAAGCCATATAAACTGAAGCTGCTTCGCACATCTCAGTAGCTCCTTCATGAGGTGACATGGCCATTACTTAGGGGTGCTCTAAAAACAGACTTTAAGTGGTCCCTTCTGTAAAGCTGATGTTCATTTTCCTGCCACCTGGGCTATGCAGCCCTCTTAGGTTGTCTCCACTCCCTGTTTAGATGCCACAAGACATACTGCTGTTGCTTTGCACATTGCTGAAGCTGTCTGTGCCAGCAGGAAAGAAATCTTGGACGGGCTCTTTGGGATGCATATTTATTTTGCTGCATGTATTAGTCACAAAAGTTGTCACTTCGCTAGCACAATTCTGAAACATTTGAGTGGTCTTGCTTTTAAAAAAAAAGATGTCTAAGACCCTACCAAGCCCTCGCAGGAAAAAAAGATGTATTACATTGTGAACTGAGAGCTCCAAGATTATTGCTGGTGGAAAAGTCCCAAATGGAGGTGGCTATTTTGACACACTACTAATAACTGCAACAGGTCTTTAGTACCACTCCTAGGCAACACTGCAAATGCTGACTCCAGAAAGGGCCACTGGATATCCACTTCGAACATGACAGAGGGACAAATGTTTCCCCAAGTCATGGGATCATAGAATGTTTTGGGTTGGAAGGGGCATTAAAGATTGATCATCTAGTTCCAGCCAGCTTCTGGAGTTATTTTTGCAGGGATATGTGACCTAATTAGAGGTCTGTAAATCTGTTGATTCACATATTTCTGTTGCCAAATACCAGATAAAGAATTCCAGATCCAAGAGAATTAAGGCAAAGTTTCAGACTTGCTGCTAGGTTTCTGTGCTATGAAGACACATGACTAGTGTCAACTCACATGTACTTAAACTTCCTATCTACTCCCCTGATTTTATTCATACTGTAAGCTCCTAAAGCAGCTTATATTTTACTGTAAAGGCCTTTACATTGCACATTTAAACCTAATCTTTTCTGAATTCCTTCAATCTCATTTATAATTTTCCCTTAATAACATACAAGTTAGAATAAAATAAAACAAAACCTCAAACCAAAAAACCCAAACACATACCTTCCTTTCCTTAAAGCCACAATGCTACTTTGCTTGTAAAGTAGGTAAGATCAAGAACCTTCTGATCCTCAGCAGGGGTTGTAACACCACTAATTATGTGGGAGTTATGTGATTCGAGCAGGGGAACAACATAATGCTGAAACAAACCTGTTTCAGGCAGGATTTTATATTTGAATAAATTTATCTTGCTTTTAAAAAAGAATTACATAGAAATAAAAGACAAAGTGGTTTGTTGCTGTATGTTAGACTTTAAAATACAGCAGTTGCGATATTTTAGAAAGAAAAAAATTACAGTGTGAAAGAGGACTTTACCTCATTTTTACTTAGAAAATACATGGGATGTACATGGTATGTTGGTTTTCTGTATTTAGAGGTAGCACAAAACAGAATGCCCGCTTCTTATACAGGGAAACCCTTTGGAAATTGTGGTGGTTTACAAGAAGAAGTTCTATACAGAGACTAACCATTTTCTTTTCAGTTGTTTTGGTTTAAAGAAAAAATAAAAGATAATTGTCCTCAAAGACATTTTTGTTTTTCATAGAGTAATATTTCAGCATTGAAAACTACTCTTCATCTAGGAACAGCCAAGCCCTGCAATTCACATTGACAGTGGCAAGTGAGGATATATCAGAACTGGTATAGAACACAAGACTCTGGGAAGAGACATGCAGAAAGGGAGTGGGGTAGAAATCAAGCCATTAAAGGTTTCTCATGAAGTAACAACTTCAGACACTTGAAAGTCCTTCTCTCTTTGTTTATAACTAGAACTGAGTACTTTGTGTAACTTCCTGCTGCTGCCAGTACTTCTAGTAAGTGAAGAGGGGTGAGACTGCAGTGATTTTCGTTTCATAGAACTTCATTAGTAATTTAAATGATAACAAAGACATTCACGTCCAGCCTCATTGTGTTCCCACTGGCAAGAATTGTCAAGCCTTGAACACTTACTCCAGGTTTGGCTCCTTTCACTTCGTAAAAGCTTTGGCACCAAATATGTTGCATTGGAAATTACTCACTTACTAAAACAGTGGAATGAAAAGTATTTGTATGATTTGGATTTTCTACAAACAAACCAACCAAAACCAAACAAAAACCCCAAACAAACAACAAAAAACAAACAAAAGCAAACAAAAAACTCAAGCCAATTTTCTCCAGTGGGAGGAAAGCATACATTATTAATTTCTTCATGTATTGTTCAGCTCCGGGTTTTGGCGATGAGGGATTCTTTCACTGTCCCAGGTTTTAGTAATCTTACTGCTTTTGATTTACTGCCCTCTTCTGCTTGATGATGAGTTGTACAATGGTTAACTATGTTCAATTACCCCTCACTGGATAATAATATTTCCCACTAACTATTCAGAAATAAGATAGCCTTATGCAGGAAGAAGGAAGCCAGAAAAAAAAAATCACATTATGTGGGGGGGTGATCAATGAACCTCTATGGGCCTCAGTAATTTAATTATATTATAGAGATAGAAAGAGGAAATATTATTTTGATACGTATTACTGTCTCTCCTCTTCCACTTCTCTGTATTTCCCTCTTTAATTGGTTTGCATACCACAGTCAATGCCGAACTGAGAAGAAAACACACAGGCAGCTGAACTTCCTGAGATGAAACACAGCAACTACAACGTGTAACACTTTTCCTAAGGCACAAGCGGAGCTGATGCATACATTTTTTTAAAGATCTCTAAGTCAAGAAGGTTTTTAAATAAGGAAAACTATTTATCACTAAAAAAGCAAGATTTTAGGTAATTAAGAGACTGGATCGGCACATGAAATCTTACACAAACAATTAACCGACCACACAAAGAAGCGTTTTCTATTGCTCACAAGTTTCCCGTTTGTTATGCAGGAGCTATTGAGCATTAATCAAAATCAGCCTTTCAGAGCTTGCTAAAGCCATCATTTGAGTTGGGTAAAATATCAAGAGGAAGTGCAGAACATCTGCAGATAGAGAAATGTCCCGTCCTGCTATAAGGGCAGTCGGGGAGGATTCTTTTTGATAGATTTCTTTGACGACATAAAGCGCAAACGCGGCAATATTACGTCTGAGAACTGTTTATTGATAAAGAAAGGTAAGTGTTCCTACCGAAGGGGGATAGAAAAGGGAGCTGAGAGGTGAGAGACGGAGAGAGAAACAGAAAACAAGGACAGAACGCTACCGTTGCACCCCGAGACGCCCCGTCGGCGTCTGCTCGGCAGATGGAGTGTGTGCTACAAGCTGCGATGAGTCTGCGCGGCTCTTGTGACTGACTAGGCGCTACTTCCAAGCGGCGGCAGGCTGCGTGTCTCCTCTGACGGCGAACGACGGTTGGGGGCTCGCTGCTTGGCAAAGCGGGAAAAGCGGCGGCGGCAATGGGCGCCAGTTGGGTGCAAGCGGCTGCGAAGCAGGTTGTCGTGGCGAGGGGCTGCCTCGGGGGGTGCGGACAGGAAAGCCAGGCAAGGAAGAAGCAAGACAGCACGGAGAAGAAGCCGGTGGGGGGGAGGTCCGAGGGCAGGGGGCCGAACGAGTCGAACCTCCGGGCGAGACACAGCTCCTTCCAGGAAACAAAAAAAAAAAAAAAAAAAAACACAAAGCGCGGGGGTGTGGAGTG
>VZTG01000011.1:56336-84502 GCA_013397845.1 Melanocharis versteri
GTCTGTCCCACTGCAAGGGGGGTGGGCGTGTCGGGGGGGGTGTCGCTCGCTCACTCGCAGCCCGCTCGTGGAAGCTTTCTCTGCCCTGATTGGTGGTCAGGCGAAGTCCCCTCAGAGATAGGGCTTCCCGCCATTTTTTAAAGGGGCTGCCTGTTTAGAGACTGTAAAGTCGTCGGTCTCCTCCCCCCTCACATGTTTTAGCTGCCTGCTGCATGTGGCAGGTGTTAAGGCTCCCTGCTTGTGTACAGCCCCTATAGTATTTTTCACCCCACATCAGAAAATGGATTTATAACATATGTTGAGGCATAAATAAAAATTAAAATGGTTTCTCTCAACCCCAAGCAAATTATGCTGTTTCAACACACTGTTTAATTACCTGTAGTTCAAGCAAGTAGCAGGAATAACTCTAGCATAGAAACCTACAGTTTTAGCCCTTTTCCCCCTCCAGTAAAGTTAGAGGAAGCAAAATCTCCTGCCACATCCGAAATAAAAGAGTAACGCCCAGAATGCAGGAGAATCCAGTTACCCATGGTGATGCTTGATGCCTGTTGCTTGGGAATGGAATTAACTTCTATCATCCTGCACAGCTTCCATCTTCTGCAGCAGGTGAGCAGGGCAAGAAAGAAAAACACACAACCAAGTAATACCTTTCCAAAGAGCAGAATTATCTGTGTCACAACAGGGATGGCACTCCATGGAAATGTGCCAACCCATGGGTAGCACACAGAGTGAGCTCCAGTGTCCTTTTACATAAAATTCCTTCTGTCCCTGTTTATCTTCCCTGACCCTCTATGTGCCTCTGTCCTCTCAGCTCTCCTCTCAGTCTTTCCTAACCACCCACAGGGAGGAAACAGTGCCTACAGTAGCTGATTGCAGCCACGAAAGTGCCACAGAGCTGCATCATATATTTGTTTATCTGTTGCCAAATACTACAAGTAACTTATTTTAGCTAGTGGTCTTCTCATTCATCACTCAGCTGGTAGGAACTTTGTGTTCCTCCCATCTGTCTGGTAAAGCAGAAGTTGGAGTGGCTAGTTGGCTCAAAATTTTTGAGGGAAATAGGCCAAGAGGTGAGGAAAAGAATTACAGCACATTCTTGGCTGGGTTGGAATTCATTGGGTTTTTGTCTTTGTTTTGGGTTTTTTGTGTTTTTTTCTTTTCCAGAAGAACAGATGAAAAAAGTAGTATCAGATCATCAAAGCTTGTTGCACAGACATAAGAAATCTTGATTAAAGTATTTCACTCTTGGATTTTCCAAGTGCTGAGTACCAGCTTGCAGTTTGAATTATGATTTTTAGTAATTGTCTTATGTTTTGCAGAAGCTAATGAAAATAAAATTGAAATTCTATATCTACATCAACACAAGCAAAGAGTAAACCTGAAATTGTTAGATGGACTTAGTTATCTCCAGAATTTTCAGCTTTGTGAATAGCTGCCAGCAGGAACAGGCTGTCACCCTTCAGAGAGGTGAACTAGAGGGACTAACTGGCACTAGAGGGAGGTAAAATCCTTGCCAGCTGTTTTCACAGATAGTTGCTGACAGCAAAGGGGCAATGTGCAGTTTGGACAAATTCTGGAATCTCAAGCTTTTTTCTGGCCTGTGAACTGTGTTCTCAAGACCAAACCTTTCCTCCCATCTCCTTTAGCCTTGCATTATGTCTGTTCTCTGCTGTGGCCTTGTTCTCCTTAATGATCCATTTCAACAATATCTTTTAACATTTTCTGTGGTTCATCACAGCCTTTGTGAAGCAACTCAAAAAATCACTTTTTTGAAAGTGAAGGACAGAAAAATGTTAATTTATGTGGCATTCAGACTCCATACCAGCAAGACTGAATCAACAATGGCCAGACCTCTGCGGATTGCAAAATATCGCTGTTGTTACTCTAAGACAATCAGGTGCTGAAGCAGACCATGCTGTGCTGCATGTCATCACAGCTAGAGTTCATAATATATTCCTAATTCCTCTGGCTTTCAAGAGTAGTTTCTTTTTTTTTTTTTAATTAAAAAAACCTAAACAAAACAAAAGCAAAAAAGAGGAACTCTGACATAAAGCACATGTAGAGGCTGTTTTGGGACTCTCACATTTTTATGAAATTGAAAGGATGAAAAGCTTTGGAAAGCTCACCATAGTTTGTGATTCAATCCTTCATGCAGCTGTTCCAGAGGGTTAACATATTTTGCCATGTACCAGAGCAGTTCCAGAGATAAAGAGCCATTCAGAAAAGCCTACAATTTCAGAAACCCTACTGTTAGATGCAGTTAAAATAACTTCTTTTATTAGGAATTAGTGAAAATGAAGAAATAGAACATTTAAGTGCATACATCCATCACAGCATGTTTAATCTACAGGATAAATATAGACTCTTATCCAACAAAATATCAGTCTAAGATTTTTATTCCAGTAGCTTTGTCTACAAAAATTGCTTTTAATCACAGAGGCTTTATCCTTTAAGCAGAAGGCTGTGGTTTGTCTTCTTGAAGCTCAGGAGCCTTCTTTTGCCTCTGCATTATTCTAGTTATTCCTAAGTAGGTCCAGGAGCAACAGGCTATATTTTTGTTAGAACACTATTATAATTTGCTTTATGATGTGGACAGGAGAATGTGTTGCTTTGTGCCACGGGTAGGAATGTCATAATGCTGTTGTTTCCCTGTCAACATTTTCCAAACTTCTGCTTGAAGAGGAAAGAGTTAGACACACCTTATGAAACACGCTTTCTATATAAATAGTACATAATATACGTTATTTGGCTCTGGTTTAGAATCACTGCCATTCTATGATGGCTGCAATGAGGTCTCAGTATTTTGTCTTAGATGCACGTTCATGCACGTACTGAGAAAACAAGGTTATTTAGCTGTTGGGTTCTTTCTTAGTCCCTAAGAATGCCTGTCCATTTGAACACTTGTTGCATAGCCCTTCACAGGGATTTTGCTCTCTGTGTGCAAGAGCCTAGAGACAGGCTTTGCCATGGTCTAAAAGGCTTGTGATTTGTACCAGTTTGAAGGTTTATACCAAACCTTCGTGTTGTTACACTACCACGACATGCCACTGCCAAAACAGAGCAACACAGAAAGACCACAGTAAGCTGAATGAGATTTGGGAGGAGCAGAGCCCAGCACACCCAAGGCAGGAGCCACCACTTTGATCCATGATGACAACACCAACCAGTGCTAATTTGATTGTCATGCTATGAAGTACCTATTGCTACTACTTGTGAACAGGTTTTCTTCCCAAAGCAGGAACCTTGAAATGTTTACTCCTGGATGTTATTGTGCAAGGAATGGTAGCATCTGAAATGTTTATGCAGGGGGAAAATTAGATCATGTCCAGCCAGATGTTGTATGCTTACAATCACAAATCCAAACTCAGGAGCAAACAGATTGTTATTTTCCCTGTGATCCAATTTAAAAAGGGTAACAGGTACTTTTATAATATTTTGACTTGATTTTAAAACCTTTTGCTTACATTTTAGCATGGAATGTTACAAAGGTATAATTATGCACAACAGTTTGGACCAAAAGTAAGAAATCAATGTACATATCAAAACAACAAAGACATAGAAGGAGTTCATCTGGCATGGTTTAATTAAGTCTACAGCTTCTCTTAGTGCATGTATTTAGGATGTGCTGAGTGGCTTGACTCTTTGCTACTTTCTACAGCAGAGATGTTAGTCACAGAAGCGTCTCTCTAGGCAACATAAATCATCTCTTGCAGCACTGAATACTGGCCCTAATGACCAGTGTGTGGTAGGACAAACTGCACAGTTTCTTTTATGTCTCCAAGGAAGAGTATGAGGTTTCACACAAGAATCAGTTGGTTGATTGCCAGAAATATTTGCATTAAACTTTCCAAAGGCTTCCGCACTGCTCACTGGGAAAAAGGAAAAAGAATCTGATTTAGAGGAAGCAGCAATAAATGATGTTTAGCAACAGACACAATTCAGCAGGTCTTTTACTTTGCAAACATTCAAAGCACACTGTAAATTTGACTGCAGGTTACCAGTTAAGTGAATTACAGAGTATACACAGCACTGATGTGTAAATCATGCTTATCTGATGGCTTATGGAAACTTGCTTTGTTGCCATCACCAAAGCCCAGTTTCAAGGAATTCCTCATGTTCATCCACATTGCTCAGGCATAAGTGAATTCCCCTGCACGCTGGACTTCTACAAATAGTTACTTGCTTAACTTTAAGCACAAGGTAAACCAATTGTTTTTGCTGAGATTACTGATACAAGTAGTTCCATAGTAGCGTCAATTTGGGCCCAATAGCCACACTCAGTAGAATGGCTGAACATCTTTACTCAGGCATGCTCTAAGCATCAATTTAGGACTTTATCTGAAGATTTAATCCATTACTACTTCCTCTATCCCTTCACCAAATAATCCATAATTTAAAAAAAAAGTTAACTAGATAGTGATTTGATTCTCACATCAATGTTCTTTTAATTTCATTTTCTTTGCCTTGAATTCCTTAAAAAGTATATTGTGTTTTAATGCAAAGTCAGAGTTAAGCTTCATACTCCAAAGTGTTTACAATCAAAACACCAAAAAAAAAAAACAAAAAAAAAAAAAAAAAAAAAAAAAAAAAAAAGGAAGAAAGAATTCTTTCCTGACTGGGAATGCAGTGTGGTTCTAGACTTGTAAATTGGTCAAATGACAGCCAGTAATCTTCCAGCACCAAGTAGTAAAATATTTCATAAATCGTTTTTCGCCTGCCAACAAGATCAAATTGAAACGCAGTAAGAGGCCCTTTTGTAAACTTGCACTGCTATACTCATAAAAAGTAATTTTTTTGTCAAAGAGTCCAAGCAGTTTAAGCAGAATTGAGTGGACCTCTACGCTGGTAGGAGATTAATCTATTTTTTCATCTATTTTCAATTTGTTCCATCAAAGATATTTCCTACAGCTTGCCTTCCCTGCCACCCCCACCCTTTTCAGTTACCATCTCTGCCTTCATTAATTGGCTGGCTGTAAGAGGGTATTTGTTGTCTAAATCAAAATCTGGAACAGCAACAATTTGTAGGGTTGTCAGATGTTTACAAGGAAAAGAAAAAGATTCCTAACTCAATTGCCTTCTCTATATGACAGCAGTTATGTGTTCCAGAGCAGAGAGAATTTCTTGGTTACTTGGTTTCCTGACGTGGTACCCTCAGGTACCCTTAGCTTTCAATTTGAGCAAAAATAAAAACCTTGAGAGGCACACGCTTGCAACTTTTCTGACAATAAAAAAAAAAAGCCACCTGAGAAAGACACTAGCAAAATAGAAAGAATATTATATTCAGGATTTTTCATTAGCACAAATTGAAAGTGCAGAGAGACTAATAATGAAAAAATTTATTTAAAATAAAACAGTCCAGAGGGCTATTGCTTTATTGTATAGAACCATAATCCAGAAGTCCAGTAGCCATATATAATTTAAACCAAATATCCAAAGAACATTTTTTGCCTGGAAGAAAGCTACAACTGTCAGGTCTTTATCCAGTTCGCATGGGACAAAGATAAAGCTATAAATAAATACATAGTATAACAATTGATATAGGATTTGCTCCCTAGCCTCTAAAGGATGCCAGCAGTGGTTCCCAAAAAATAAGATATACTTCAATAAAGTTCTTTTTTGTTGAGAGCAAAAATAGAAATTCACCATAACAATGCATGTGCACTTACCACATGCTGCAATTGCCACTAACTGAGAAAGAAAGATAGGTGAAGAGCAGAAAACCACATGCTGCAACTGTACTGTGTACCTTTAGGGCTCTTTAGCAACTTCTTCAGCTGTCTTCTCCTCATCAGAAACTGAAAATGGAGACAAAACACCAATGAGAAACACTGGAAATTACTTATTCAATGACAAATAGTCAAGTAAGTTGTTTCCCTTAGTCCAAAGGATCCTTGGACTAAAGGGATAGAATTTACAAAGCTGTATTAGGTATGCAGACATTTTTCCTTTTAGCTTTTTTATTCTATTTTTTAAAGAGTTTAAAGGCCAAACTTCTAAACTCCTGCTTAAAATCCCCAGAGTGATTATTTTAACATACCTTTTTCTTTGCATTCAGTTACATCATTCAACTTCAATAGCAATATGAGATTGTTTATAGTTGCATCAAAGCACTGCAAGCTTTATTCACACCACATGCACTATATTTTTCTTTACACCAATGCAATTTAAGAAAATTCTGTCTTTCAAATTAAGTCAGATGTTGAAAAAATGTGTTATATGCAGCACAAGGAGAATTTCTTGTTCTTAATGAAGTTCACATCTAGCCACTTACTGAGCAGGGCACTGAGCTCACCACACTGCCATGATCGAATTTAGCAACCTACTCCTACTGCGCAGCACATAATTTCAAAATGAGATTTTCTGCTAACACTGTGATGCCAAACAAAGCCATCATGGGCAGCCACACTGCATCACTTGAGCTCTGCATGCTCTTGCAGCTGGTTCAGTGCACACAGCCACCAACACTTTACAGACACAAACATTTCAGGCCCAGCAGGACTCTTGCACCTTCTGAAGTTTGCCGTGACTCCTCAGCATTGGCGTCCTGGCTCTTTGAGTCTGTGTCAGAAATCTCTTGAGCTGCTGAGGCTACTCCTTCCTTGTCACAGTCCCAGTTTTCCTCATGGGCAGAAGAAGCTGCAACATCCAAGATTTCACTCACAGTTTCTATGAATCAAATTAGAAAGATAAAATTGTCTTCTCTTTCCATTCACCATCATAAATGAGGGTGAGCAATCAAGGCTCACAAAGTATGAAGTATCTGCCTAACATATATGCTTGAAGTAGCTGAAGATAACAGGATCTATCAGATGATTAAATTTTATAATGCAAATAAAACTTTGCAAATGGAATTCCTGGGAAAGTCTGCCTCTTTCCAACCCTGGGGCAGAAACCTATAAACTGGAGCTATTTTCATGTATTTAGACATAGGCAAATATTCTCTAACGTGTATATTATCTCTTGCAGATACTGTTGCTTTTTGATTTCTGTCAAATTCATAGGACATTATATCTACACTCCACATAACCTTGGAAAGACATCATGGGTAGTTTTAATGTAAAAATATTCTAGCATCAGGCTGAAGATTCAGGCTGCAATTCCATGATTACCAATTAGCCATTTTTCAACACTTCTTCAAGCAAAAAGCAATCTGTCTCTATAAAAAGCCTGTAACAGGTAATATTTAGTAATAGGCAGTCTCTATACAGATACACTCTGCAGGAAGACTGAACACATCACCCAGCAGTTGCATGTTAAATTTTACTTGAGTAAATTCTCTCTTACCCTGTTCTTCTAACCTTCCTGTCAGAGGTCTCCATCATCACACTCTTTAGCTGCTCAGGAGGAGAAGGTTTGTCTCTATACATAAATGCTCTGTATTCCATTCACAAGGCAAACACATTTTTCTCTGTCCAAGGGAAAAAAGGCAGGGCAAAGGCCTGATGAATGATGCCCTGGCAAGCTGAGAATGAACCCCCTGCCTATCTCAGACTTGGGACTGTCATGTGGGTCCTTCTGCGTGAGGAACATCAGACATACTGCCCAAGTCCCTCACATCCTCCCCTACTGATCAGCTGGTAGCACAAAGCGTTACAAAGTTTAAGCATTTCTCCTTTGTGTTTCCCTGGATGTTAAATTTAACCCCAGTGCTATTCACACCCTCTTTTTTTTTTTTTTTTTAATCTGCGTGCATTTCATATTTTTTCAATCCAGTTTAACCTCTTGCAGTTGTTCCATGTAAAATCCTGCAGTAACACCCTATTTCATACAAGATATTTTAATCTCTGCCTGGTACAATGGTGACTCATTTTCAATAATCCTTGGATGAAGGATTTTCTGTCTGTTTAATTATTGCAAGGTTGTTAATAAGCCTGTCATGAACTCTGCAGCAAATAATGGATGTAACTAAAATCACTCCTAACTTTTGTTAGTTCAAATACTAAAATATTAAGCTTCTTTATTTTTTAAAAATAGTTGTAGAGGAGTTACAGCATCTTCACTGGTTCTGTGTTGTTGTTTCCTGAATGATGATCAGATGGAAAACCTGAAGTCCCTGCATTTCCTCATGCAGTGATGATTATGATCCATTTTGTCTATTTATGCCAGATTTCTTACAATTTCTACAGGCTGTAACTGAACAAAATAATCTGAATTGTGCAACTGCTTCTCTGCAATGAGGACATATGGTATTTAATATTATGGTTTCCACTGAATGTCCAGCTGCTTTATTATCCTTATAGAATAATATCACTCCAGCTCCTTAACATCTTTACCAAAACACCCACTTGCAGCATTCCTGCCCAATGGATCTCAGCCAAGTGATAATTCCATCCTGACCCATACAATTTAAAGCCTGCCAAAAATTTAGTTTCCCTTCATATCCACAAAAGTGGGGTTCATTGGGCTCTTTCTTAATTCTCTGCGGGAAACGTCTCCTCACACACACGTATCCTTCATCAAAAGCCCTGGAGTTAAATGGCTTCATAATTTTCCTACTTCATTTGGTGTGTTGTTCTCCCCCCCATCCTAGTAGGATATATTACTCTACAGAATATACAGAATATTACTCTACAGTATACAGAAGGTATACTTCACAGTTTCACACAAGGTATTATATTGGTAGCAAAAAATCTCAGCCTCTGTGTATATTATTACCTATTTTTTTTCTGAAAATTTGATTTTTTTTTTCTTAAGCTTTTTCACTGGTTATTTGTCAATTTTCAGTTTTCTCCTGGGATGAGTAGCTGCATCCCAGTATTGCTGGCTACAGCTTTCTTCAATTTTGCCAGGCATTTATATATACCATAGCACTTACAGATCTGAATTAGGAGCTTAACTTTCCTGTGATTCCAACAAAAGACAATATAAAAGAACTTCAAGCCTCAGAGGAATCAAACTAATCACATTTACTAACTGTAGTCAATGGGCTTTGCATATTGCATCAACAGCTGTTGCCAAAGCACTCAGAAGGATTTGGACATACCTGGGATTTTGAGGGCAGGCATCCTCAAGGTTAGTTAGAGCCACAACATACATCCATTACACAACCATCACTGTATAACATCTGTGCAATATCCATTGTTGATGTGTAACAGGGAATTGCAACCAAAATACCTCCTGCTCATGCTCAGCATAGCTACAGGCACTCCCAGGCAGTCCTTAGCTCCTCTGCTTTAGGAGATAACCATTTGGAGAAGAAATGTATCCTCCCAAATTGCACTTGCAGGAACAGAACATGACTGGGCAACATTACACATGCACCTAATGCAATACGAAACTATTTCTATTGTGGAAACAGAGCTGTCTTGAGTTGAATAAATGCAGAAAAGGAAATTGATTCTACAGACAAAAGAAAATTGTGGTTTTGTTTTGAAAGCTTGGGTTTAGTTGTTTGCTTTTTTCTTTTAAATGAGGCAGCAGATTTAGGAAGCTCCACTAGCTTATTAGTACAATATCCAACATTTCACCTCAAAATATAATTTTTAGGAAACTATCCCTATCATTTCAATGAAAAAAAAAACCCACCAAAAACTGCTTCCTGAGTAAAGTAGTAATTCCTGCAGTCTTTAAAGACAATTTTTACAAGTGCTGAAGTTGCAGCCCTGAGAGTGAGTGCAGAACTATACACTTCTGTGCACTTACTGTAGAAGAGAAAACAGTCCAAAACCAGGGTGATTCTGCATGCTCATGGTGGTCAGTTTGAATTGTGTGAATATTTGTGAGCTCAGCATTCCCCTAGCAGAACAGAGTTGCAAGATAAGCAGGGACTTGTGTGCCCTGTGTGACTGACTCATCTTTGTTGCAGCTGATAATAAAAAATAACACACCCAGATTGACTTGCTCCTGCTATTAATAAAGGAAACCCCATGCAAGTGCATTGACTTCCAGAACCCAGATCATACTGCTTGCATATCCTCTTTCCGCAAAGCCTTTAAGCTTTTAGAACAAGCTTTCCCAACTTTCCTGGAGCAGTTTTTATGCAGAATCAGCCTGGAATTTTGTCTGGGATGTAAAGCTCTAGTGCAAAATTCGGCCAGCTCACACTGGCAGTCATGTCCTACCACTTGGTAGAAAATATGCTATAGGATGACCTTGAAGCAAGGAGGTGGAAGAGATAGAAACTAATTTGTATATTATATTTTTACATCTTACTGGATTTTAAGCTTCTGCCTTGTATTTTCAAGTGGTTTTGTAAGTATGCTTTCCTTATTTACAATGGAGATGAAGACAGCTGTTCCAGATTTTAAAATGAAAGCTATATTCAATCTTTTCCTTGCTTGGAGAGAGGTGGGGATTCCTTCCCACAGGACAGAAGTTTTATAACAAGACCATACAAGATAATCCCAGCCTTCTCAGGAGTATAGCTTGTATTTCTTCCCTCAGTTTTGCATTTCCTTACCAATACGTTTAAAACTAATATACTTTGATTCTAATACTAATTCTTTGATTCACTTAAAAGTGATCTTTCCAGTTAGAAACAACAACAAAAAAATTTAAACAGGCACTGGTATCCTGCAAGTTTTAAAGATATTTAAAAATACACTTTTCTGAGTGAAGCACTTCACATAAAGCAGTATCCTTCATATGATTTTTTTTTCCAAGCAGTCAAGATGAGGCTGGTATCTGTAATGCCAAACACCAGGTTCCATTATTTTAAAAATATTATTTGCAGAAGAATTTGGTCTTACAAAGCTAAAATAATACAAGTTAGCCAGCATCATAAAAATGGAATCCAACTGGAGCATGCGAACCAAAGCTGGAGTACAAAAGGATTTGGTATTTCAAGCTGCCTATAACATAACCAATGTCACGCTTTAATTCCAAAGGGGAGGGTGGAAGGAGGGAGGAAGTCAAATTTAATTGTGAAATTAGAAACAATATTTTATTTACAGTCTTTTAGAGACCATCTTACATTAGAATGTAAGATGCTTTTGTTTACAGAAAGCTTCCTCAGTCAGGTCCATTGACGGTCTCAGGATGTCCCCCAAAATGTTAACATAAGCAGAGCTAAATATTCCCAGTTTATTTTCATAGTTTAAAGACCTGCTAATGGAACACTGGCAGTGGAGTAGAATTGACTTTTAAGAAGTCAAATTCTGTCATGTTTGAAAAGTATTTCAAGAATGTATTTGAGAAAACCTGCAAAACAGAGCACAAGAAGCAGGGGTACTTGGCTCACTCAGATCTAAATCCAGGGGAGAAGACAGCAGTAGCAGCAAGAAACTGTGATTCCCTTTAAGACCAACTTCACGTATTTTGGTTCCATCAGCCTCAGGGAAAATGGAAAGGGAAATTGTTCAAAATCCTGAGGTGGTGATAACAGCTAAGGTCCCCTTCCATGCTTTCACCAGAAGCCATCTGTCACCCCAGGCACAGCTGGCTTGGGTTCCACACCTCCTCCCTCTATTCATGGGGGCTCAAACCACATCAATAAGAACAGGGGGAAATAATAATCACTGAGGCAGTTTGGGACAAAACAGGCAAAGCTGAGAGCCTAAACCATGGCATCATGAAGCACATTATTAAGAATAAAAATTTTCATCACTCCATACAGAAAGAGAAACATGTTCAATCAGCTGAGCACATCGCAGGTTGTTTTTGCCTAGTTCCCAAGAAAAGCCTCATTAGTTCATACTAAGGACCAGAAGACTCCCTCGGAGAGAGTTTATTCTACAATCCATGATTAAAAACAGATTCAGAGATGCCTGTAATGGTCAGAATAAAAGCATATCAGTTCATGTCACATTAATCCAGAATAGTTTATAATACCTCATAAAATTTCAATAATATTGTTTTATATTCTGTAGCACAGAATTGTAGCAATGAGAAGCAACTCACATTGTTTGTTTGTTTGTTTTAAACATAGAACAATCTTTAGTTACTGATTGGAATGGATCACAAGGAAAACTAGCACAAGTTAATATAAATGGTGTGTATGAAAACACCCTAATAATTTGACGTATTAAATCCTTCTGGAGTTCTACAAAAACTTCTAATTATGATGTTTTCTTTAACATTCCTCATGCAAGGTAATGCACCAAGTTTTATCCACCTACGCAGTTTTTAAAGGAGCAAAGTTGTTGTTTGAAAAGGATGTTTTTCTCTGCTGTAAGAAACATTGCCCAAAAATTAAGATCAAAATCCCCATCGTTCCCATTCTGGTTTGAACTGCCACCACAGGAAAACAGCAAGGGGTGCCCGTTGCCATCTTTTCTCTAAAGTTGGAGACTAACAGTATTCCTGCGGTTGTTGTATTTACAGGAAAATTTCAAACACACGTAATACTATGTACAGTAAATTAAATGCTAATAGATTTTGTTGTCCAAAGTGAGTTGTTGCTTTCCAATTTAAATACATGCAGTTATTTTAGGGTTCTTTTTAAGTCTTGACAACGAGTTATTAACACTAGTAAAAGCAGTACATCTATTTTCTCCTTAATAGTGACATTCATTTAGGCATTATTATTCACTGTATGTCCTTCTACCAGCTTTAGTATTTTTTTGAGAAGCTACTTGCCCTCTTGCTCTAGAATAGACAAATAGGAAGACAGTTCTTTCAGGCAGTTCTCCCCCACTTATTTGTTTGCACTCTTAGCTGGGAACTTTTAGGGGTTTTTCCATTTTACCAAAATCTTACTCCCCAGCCCAGTGCAAGCTGTAAAATTCTCTTTTTGGCTAAGCTGATCAAAACTGAACAGTCTCTCCATGTACCAACTGGGGTCTTCAGATGCTCACAATGTTTACAGAATTTTTTTTTCTAAATATTGTTCACTTTCTTCCAACAGAGATTTTCCAGTTATGTTATGATGACTCATCTAAAACTCAGTTTTATGAAGGAAAAACAGGAGGAAGAAGAAGAGACTAGTGGCCAGCATATGGCGATCAGAGAGAGATAAGATAAGTGCAGCAGTCCAAGAGACAGATAAAAGAAAGTGATAAATGTGAAACAGAAATACCCAACAGAAGTTCCAGATACAGATACTTCCCCCGTAGGATAATATTTACATAATTCAACTTCTTAGGGCCTAATTTAGCTAGATCAGTCTATCATAATCAATAAAGAGAAAAAAGTCCTCATTCCTCCATCTCACACAAACAGATGCCTAGAAGGATGTGTCTGTTCTACTGAGCAAAGTCATTCTGAAAGCCTCTGAATGAGTATGAGCAATTGCAAATCACTCTCAAGACTCCTCAGTAATTTTCTAAGTACTCACAGTGTCAGCACACCCAGAATTTGGTAACGTACCAAGCCAAGCCAACATGCACTGATTATATTGGGTGCTTTTGTCTGCTTGGCATCACTGTATGATGGGGTCAGCAAAAGTCCTGTCCTGAAAGCAGCAATTCCTGTCCAGAGCAGCCTCCATTTGTTTCTCTAGGCTGCAGACAACTGGCGTTGTACTGCATTTGAAGCTTAGCATGGAAAACACTGGCACATTCACACACTAATCCTCCCCAAACCCAGTCACTCACTCAAATGGCCTTGGAAATAACAGAGAAGAGACCATGCCCTTCAATACTTTCAAAACTAGAAAATAACCTATGCTAGAGGAGTTAGGAAGAAGTCTAGAAAAGCACAGTTTGGGGCTAATTGCTTCTGTTATTTCAGTTGATAATGCCAAAACCTCAAGACTTAATACCAGAGTTGGAGAAGAGTTTATGGTGTCAACCCAAACACCAGAAGTCACAGATGCAACAACCTAGCCTAATCCAAATAGCAGTTTGCCAACCCGTGAATTTTACAGCATTTGGTTTGTCTGAAGAAAAACTTAATTTATGGTCCTAGACACAGAGTACACTAGAAGGAGAACAACAGGAATTTAACCAGCATCGGGCAGTAACCAAGAGTGACAGCTGAAGCAATAAAAAGGCTGAGAAAATTAGAATGTAGAGGAAGCTAAAACCTTGGGAACAGAGTAACATAGTTCAGTACTTATTTTGGTAACAGTATTTCACAGAATTCCAGATACCAGATGTGGATTGTAAATTGCTTAACTTGAGGCAAGGAGAACATTCCAGGTAGGTACACTTGTTAACTGTCTGAAATGGAAATTACCCTGATTAAGACTTAAGCATCCACCTCCAAGGCTGGGTTGTTTGTTTGTTTCTTTGTTTGTTTGTTTGATATCTGTATTGGTTTGGGTGGGGCGTTTTTTGCACATCCATGTATAATCATATATTTATATTATCTGTATACAGGAGCTGGAGACAAGCATCCCTTCACAGACTGCACTTCCAAACATTAGAGAAAGCCTTATAGATTAAAAGAAACAATGGCATTTGAAAAAGCAGAGGTTCACTGGTAACAACAAAAATACTTACACCTTCATCTGCAGAAGCAACACCAAGCTGCCAACAAAACTAGTAAAAGCTACTTAAATACACACTTTTTTCCAAAGTTCTGAAAGAAAAATCCTTCTCTACCTCAGTAAAAGTGGAGCTGTGCTATTTTTTTTCCCTCTAAATGGAGATAACACGAATGATAAAGATTGTTAAATCCAAAACTATCCAGAAGGATTTTAATTAGAAATTCTTTTTAAACACAGTGGCTGTTGGCTGCAAGTAGACACTGGACAAAGTGGTACAGAGACAGCAGAAAACTTTTGAAAGAAACCTCCATCTTCCTGTGAGCATGATGCCAATGGAAACTAGTTTATACATAGCTTAGAGGAAAGGGATGCTGGTTTAGGCCTGTGTGTCAGACCATGTGCTGCTGGTGGCCTTCCTTCCCGCAGTCAGGAACTCCTGAGAAGAACTGCCTTGGGGGCCGTGCTGTTCTTCTGCAGGCAGGGCCAGGATGAGGAGAGCTGGATGAGGGGGCAGGGAGTGCTAAGGTGACCTGGAGCAGGAGCCTGTCCAGCCTCCCAGGCCAGGACTCGGGTTACACTGGGTGTAACCTCATGTGAACCATGGCGACGTCCCCAAGGTTCACCACCCTGGGCACACCTGTCACCAGCAGTTGTTCACAGCAATCTGCACTGGTGACCAGTGGCACGGGACAACTACGCTCAGGAGTAAGTTATAACATCCCAGGAACACCCAAGAGATCAGGCAAGGAGAACACTCCCTCGCTTCAGTTTCTCAACAATTTTACATCCCAAAGGTTTGTTTCTGCTAGCTTTATCACCCAGCCAAGAATAACCACTGCACCAAGGTTTGGTAGAGGGCACCTGGGATGACCCTCAGACTCCCTTACAACTTTCAGCATAACAGAGGTCTGGTTCTAGTGCTGTTTTCCTCAGTAAGTGTGTTGCCAGAGATACTAGATCTTAGAAATTAGTAATTTCTAAAGGGCTCCTCCACTTCCAGATAACACTAGCAGGACCTAACAGTTACAAGCCATATTTCTTCTTATCAAATAATGATCACTAAGTACATGATGTCAACATGTCCAGAATGAGATCCTCAGACTTAATCACAGAATCACCATAGAATGATTTGGGTTGGAAGGGCCCTTAAAGACCATCTCGTTCCAACCCCCTGCCATGGGCAGGGACACCTTCCACTAGACGAGGTTGTTCAGAGCCCCATGCAGCCTGGCCTTGAACACTTCCAGGAATGGGGCATCCACAGCTGCTCTGGGAAGCTGTTCTGGGAAGCTGTTCCAGTGCCTCACCACCCTCATGGGAAGGAATTTCTTCCTAATATCTAATCAATTTATGCACCATGTTTCTCAGGGAAGATCCTCTTCAATAAAATGGCAGAAATATTTACCATACAGAAGATCCTACCTTTCCCAACAATTAACAATTATTCATAGATAAGCATTGTGAAAGGAATACACAACCACTTCCAGACACAAGCAAGTGTTTATGAAATTAAAGGGAAATTTTGCAGTTGCTCTGTGGAGCAAGAAATGCTGCAAGACATTTTTAGACATATCTCTTAATGGCTCTAATTCAGCAAATTTAACACACACCAGACTACTTCCTTTCTAAATGAAGTGGTCTAAATATTCCATAAAAATGAAAAATTTTAGGGCTCTAGATATTTTAACTACTACCTTATAAATATTTTTATATCTAAGCAGTAATAATCACTACCAAGATACTTACTACTACTTTCTATAAACTGTATTACAGCAGATCAGATGAAGTATTGTTTTAAAATGTTATTTGTAATAGATTATTTTAGAGACAAGGACAGGAGCTATTCACATTTGAATTAAAATTGCATTCATACCTAGACCTTTCATAAAACTCAGCAATTAGAAGTGCTGCACTATTCCTCAAATTTATTTGTTAAAAAAGCAATTAAGATGCATCAATTCCTCACTGGAGTCACCAAGGAAAAAAGTGAAAATACTTCCAAATCTGCTAACACCTTTGACGGTACTATGATAAACATCCATAGATTAGCAGTCAAAATACTTTTAAACTCAGTTTGATCTGTGTTTTAGACATATCCTCTCAAGATTAGTGGTAAAAAAAGTTTAAAAAATTCCTTAAAAATCTGCCAAATTAAATTATAATCCTGTATCTTGTGCATTTTATGGATAGTTTTGCATTTGTACTATTGCAAATTTTTTAAAAGCACAGTAAACCAAAATATTTCAAACATCCTGACAGCTCAAAATATTGAATGTTTTGCCACTTATCAATTTCAGTGTTTAACAACAATTTGATGTTTTACTGTATTGTGAAAATTTAGCCTAATATATCCTTAAAATTGAGACCATGAAAGCATTTTCTTTGCTATGCAAGATTCTGTTGAAGTTATATTGATTGAACAGATATAATTATTCAGTGTGAATATCTTTGGAATGGCCAGTGATCTAAAGTGTTTAGATTCCTTAACAAACCCTTGAGAACCAGATCACTGAAACAACTGTTTAACTGATCACATTATATGCTCAACTTAATATCTTAAGAAATAGGATGGGGTAGTAAAATAAACATTTCACTCTACTTGTTTTAGACAGTAACTCTGGTGCCAGAGGCAGGATGTTTTTAGAGACACTGATTTAATAAACTTAATTACCTCATGCTCATGATATGTCAGGTTAATGCTGGAATTAGTTTTCACTGCAGGACAAACTCCATTCGGAACACTGATGCTCATTCTTAATGTTGTGTAAGAGGCAGAGCTTTAGAACCCACAACACACACACTCAAAAACCACATTCATAAGTTAACCTTGAACTGCAGCGGCTCCTGAATTAGCAGCAAGTTCCAAATTAGCAGCAGCTTCTGAATTAGCAGTAGCTTCCTGCTGTGCTTCCTCCACAGCATGGGATACCTCTGGAGCCAGTAAGTCATTCTCCTCTCTAGCTTCTGGGGATACCCCAGAACTCTCATCCTGTGCTGTGGGTCCAGCACTCTCATCCTGTGCTGCAGGTTCAACAGCAGCTGTTGGATCAGCCTCTTCCATGGCCTTCTCTACTTCAGTGAGTTCATCCATCTCTTCTCCTTCACCTTCTAAGGATTTATTCAATACAATAAAGAGAGTAAAATGCATGCATGCAACAAAAATTTCACCAACTACTTTTTATCATCATCTTCATTTAAATTTAAAGTGGGAAGCTGAGATTTGGGATCAGAATTAACAAAAAAAAGGATCAATAATTAATCCCCCATATTGTCAAATGTGGCATCAAAAAATAATGTTTACAAGATAAGGAAACCATATTCTTAATTACTGAGTTTCATAACATGTTTCAGTGTGATAAGGAAAGAAACTGTGGCTTAAAGCAAGTGTTGGGGGTGCAGGGAAGGATAACAAAGGACCTTGCCAAGTGTTGCTTCAAACCACTCTGCTGAAAGGGCCAGTGATGGTATGCACGCAGGTGCTAGAGGGAGCATGACTCTGTGAAATTACCACATGGGGAATAAGACATTTGGTCCTACATAAGTAAGAAAATAACTTGCTAATTTTAAGTGGTCAGAGTTCACTTTCTTAGAGATATGACCACTTATGACTGACTATTTTCTTTTTACAAGTCACAACTCTCTTTTAAAGACTTGCTTACACCACTGTGGGTTGGACTCCTTATAACCTGAAAAACAGTGTTTCCCAGTCATGCATCACTTCAAATTCAACTGAGACAAGTCATGAAAAACTAACAGCACAAAGCAACAAAGATGCACAACCACCATGCAAACATGCACTAACGTCAAGTTCACAAAGGAAAAGTTATACACCAACTGTTCATCACAAGTTCACCACTAGAACCAACTCAACATGTGAAAAAATAGAACTGGAAATAGAGTTTGTAACACAGTGTAAACGACATGAGAAGTGAAACAAAAGAGCTTAAAGAGACATAGTCAGAGTTTGTTTTATTCTTTCGTATCTGTTTAAAAACTAAACAGATCAATTATTTTTCTTGGTCTTCTTATGCCAGTGCAAGCCTGTCATTTTGTGTTCAGGTTTCAAGACAAGTCCATTCATTGCTCAGTAAAAATCAAAACTTCACATTATGCAACCTGGTAATGTCCCTTTAAGAAAACACTGTTTAAAAAAAACCCTAAATTCATTACACAAAGAACAGGCTAACAGCCAAGCTCAGCATTCAGTACACTTTATTGGACAGTCAAATATAGAGTGCATTAATTCAGAACAGCCAGCTTCTCCACCTCAGAACAGCCTTCTACAAAGCAGATTCAGTAATAAGCTCAATATGGTTTGGCCTTGCAAACATAGGTAGTTCTTTTAAAGTCTCACAAGAATGGAGTTTTACAATAGAAGGTATAAAGTCATCCCAAGGTAGGCTGCAAGGTACTCAGTGGTGAACGACTGTCCTTTGTATTTAACTTCCTCAGGTTTGGAAAGAGATTTCCCTTGTGTTTTAGTCTGGAAAGTGTAAAAGCAGAGTATAGATTAGAAAGATTGAATCAGCTTGTGACAAGTTAAAAAGAAAAGTCATAGCTAAAAAAGAAGGAAATCAGGAACAAGCTTAAAGGACACAATCGACAAATGGAAGACAAAACTCAGTATTCGCTAAATAAGCTAGTAGCACATCCTGCAAGCCAAACATCATTTTACATTTCAAATTATGTCCTAGATTTTCTACTGCTACTTTGAGTCAGGCTTTTTCCAGGGACTTTTTAAATCCTTCCCTAAATCAGAGAGTAGCTTTCAGTTAAAAAGAGCCACAGGAAATTTGCTATCAGATCTCTTTCTAAATGTCTGTTATCATTAATTAAAATGATAAACCATTAAATATCATTTCAACCCTCTAATGAACAAAAAACCCTAGAATTATTGTTTCTCTTGTTTTGGCAGACCTGTTTGCTATGTACAGTTCTCTGTAATAGACATTTTGGGTTCATGCATAAGGGGAGAATTTTCCCCCACATCAGAAACCACAAAAATCTTATCAAAAGAGTCTCTGATCAGCTGCTCTCTAGTATTAAGTTCTTCCACCTACTAAGTTCTTTCACCATAGGCAGCAAATATGCCATGAACATGCTGCTTGGCATGTTGCTTTTCTATCCACCACTTCATATGGTTACCAGCTCTGTTTTAGAGCTTATTTTAAGCTTGATTTAATGTGCCCCTAAAAAAAAATATCAGAACACTTTGAGAACAGAATTTTTAACTGCTCTTATCAGCAACGCTTACTGTGAAAAAGTGTAAGGACTGACTCTAAAGAATGCACAGGGAAAGAAACTGCAATGGCACTTCTGGGAAAAGCAATACTATGCTAACACTCTGTGACAAGATAAACACAAAAATATGACTATGCAGGGAACAGGAGAAAAAGGGGAGGAAGAGCGGTGTTAACTCTTTTGAGAAGGCACACAGAGGATTCTGTAGGAAAAGTAAGAACAGAACTGATGCTCGTTCTTAATGTTCTGTTCTTTTGGGTGTACACAGCTGGGAATGAAGAAGGATTTTAAAAAGGAGCTGATTCAACAGTGGTTTTGTACTGTGAATTGGAATTAGCTACTCAGAAGTCCAACTAAAAACGCTGGGTTGAGAATTTATTCAGAAGTCAAATATTTAAAATAATATAGGAAACAAGTTTGAACTGTATTCACTGAATGGCCTTAAGAAACATTTTGGACTTCTTACTATCAATAAAAAGGGAGGGAGCAATCACCTGCCACTGGTTGTGACATTTATGTGACTTATTAAGCAGCACAAAGCAGCAGATGATGGGATGTCTGGAGAGTACCCAAGATCAGTTGCTGAGCACCCGGTACTGCGGGTATTTCACTCCAGCATGTGGGTAGGCCAGGGCCAAAACTCAGTACCTTGCAGAAGTGCACCTTAAGAGAAAAGAGGGAATACACTGACATCACTGGGAATATGTTGGAAGGTTTGCTTAATGCTTCCCCGTTCTCCCAACTACGGCAGTCAGAATGCAATAAGGATAATTCTCACTTCTGCCCTGAACAGCAAGAGACCAGGTCTCTAGGAGAGAAGATCTACTTTGGTCCTGGTTACATTTTTTATTTTAGGGACAACGAAGGATTGCAAATTGTGGCTGAATTCTCTGCATTTATTTAAACAACTGAGTTTTAAAACTATACTGTGTTCAGCTGCTTTCTTTTTAGGAAATTAAGGTATTTTACTATTTTAAATCTTAAGATCTGTAATTTTAAAGTTCTGAAACAAAAGCATGTGTTGCAGAAGTTCAAGGCTAACAACTTCTAAAGAAATAATTATAGAGGCAGACAATTTAAACCACGTTCTCACACTGAAAACAAAATTTAAACTCAAGATACTTTATTCAAATCTATTCTTTGTGTGCATGCAAATATATTAAATCAATTCCCTAGATGTCAACATTTTAAAAAACGTAAGGAAGACTTTAAAGTGCTCTGGCTTCAATACTTTATTTGTTTTTAAAATAAAAACCAAATGAAAATATATAAAGATCCTTAAGAAATGTTCCTAACTGCTTTTCCTACCAAGGCCATGCTTGCCAAAGTTCTACCTTTTACATTAATGCTATAACGCTAATTGATGTAGACAGGGACAACATTCCATTACAAGTATTTGAACTAACATGGTCTAATTATTCAAGCATGAAGAGCTAAGTAAGGATTTGCCATACATTTAGGTAATGCCTGTGTTTCATTTAACCCCAAATTAGAAAAGACAAAACCAAAGTTGTAGGACAAAAAATTGGCCCAAGTTAGAACATTTTTTAAAAATGTAGGTTTTTTCCCTATTGAACTGTGTTTCCTGATGGCATGCGGCCTGAAGCCAAACCTGCTGACTGAGAAAAAGATATTATCTTCGCCCCCCTACCAACAAACAAAAGAACAAAACTGATTTTGACAGCATTATGTATTCAGTCAAGTTTCATTAAGCTTCCAGTAAATCAAATATCCATTATACAATTAGTAGTATTCACACATCAACTCTTTCCATCCAAAGAGACTCCACAGGTAGATCAAAGACCAGATTCACTGCCTGAACATTAAGGCCACTACCAGAATTTGTGCAGCAGCAGCTTTGTAACAGAACAACACTGCACAACCACCTTTGTCTTCACTCCCACTCCTCAGACAAGGACTTGGACAGTGGTAAGGTCTGATTAGACAATCCAGAAATCTGTTCCAGATCCTCGTGTATGCAGGGAACAAGAGAGAAGAGCTCAACTCACCCTTCCTTGACCAAGGATTTCTTTTCCGCCCCTCGGCTCTCTCGCGAAGAATATTTGTATGTTCAATAAACCTGCTGCGGGATGAACTGACTACTCTGTAGGCCTGAAAGGGAATTACACCTCAACTTATTGCTACATCCCTACAAATTTCCCAAACACAAAGAAGGCAGAGGGAGAGAAGGGATTTTAAGCAAGTGCTACTGCCCATCTTAAAATGCATATAAAATTTATCCTAAGTAAGTTTAAAAAAAATTAACAATCTGCTATACTGATATATTTATGCATTTCATATATATATCCATTGTTAGAAAGCAAATACAATATACCATGCAGCTTTTGAAGTGCTGCTGTGTTTCAGGAATTGAAAACAGAGTTTTAAAAGATAATTACGATTATTATTTTTGTGATGTGGTAAAAATGTGACAGCAAGAGAATATATTATTGCTCCAGAAATGCAATCATACATGTTTGATATTTTGGACAAATAGCTACTTACCATTCAAGAGGATTACTTTGTGGGACAGGGAAATATGTACCTCTCTGGGGTGTGCTAGTCACTATCTCAGATCTTGAGGGAGAGGGGTAGAAGTAAGCTATAAAATGGAGGATTTAGGGATGTGAAGCACGGAATCACATATATTTAGAATCAGGGAAGAGAATGGTTACCGAAAAGCTTAACAAAAGCAGATGATTACAAAATTGTAACATGTTTTCTTGAAGTGACTAATGCTCTTATCTTCTTTTTTTCAGATTAACAAGCTTCATATTTTCTTCTTGCAGCTTCAGACAGCTTATTTCACATCTGCCTTGCCCACTTTAAGATATTCCTAATGTTTGTGGTTGACAAGACAAGGCAAGGGGTTAGAGGCAGGTGTCTTAACTCCACATTCATTTCACATAGTTTTAAATATGCTTTCCAATAAGAATGACGCAGCACTACTTATCAAAGTAACAGCAAAACAGGCAAGCAATAGGCTTTCAGCTTCACTAAATTCTCTTAAGCTGATTTCTAAGTTAGGCTGCACTTAGCTATATGCTACAATATCTACATTCATTGATGGTTTGCATCTTGACCATACCCTTTAACCCAGAACCCCAACATATACCATGCCAGCTCAGAAAGCACAAACAGCTCCATCCCCAAACACTTACATAAAATAAACCACCAAAAGCAGCAACACCAGTAAGGAGATAGACCATCATGCTGTCTCCAGAAGAGCCAGGAATGCTCCCAGATGACATCTGGCGAGGAGGCGCTATAAAAACCATTAGGTAAATTGATGCAAAGTGCTGCTAAAATACGATCACAAAAAAGAATGATGGAATCTGAACTCTGTATGGGAAAGGATGACTCAAAAAGGTTATAAAACAGAGAGGTACAGCTTATTGATGTATCCTATGAGTAAGAGAGGGTGTGGTGCTCAAATGAACAAGGTCCATGGCTGAGCTCTTCCTAAGAGGTGAGTTTTTCTGTGAACTACATTGTCTGCCATCAGCTTCCAAGTACTGGATACAGTCTATACAGACGAAGAAATGTTAAAATAAAAGGAATGTAAAAAGTTCCTGACTAAGGTAGGTAAAAGAATTAATCTGTCCTTATTCCTTATGATCAGCAGATGTGATGAATTCTCTCTTCAGATTAGTAACAGGGAATTTTAAAAAAAGCTTTTTTGTTTGAATTCATGTTCTTTCACTTGAATTCATGTTCTTTCACTCTCAGACTGCTGACACTTCGATACATACCCTTTACTTCATGAATTGGCCAACAGGGCAGAGAGGTATGATTACACAATTTTTATACCTGTTTGGGTACATATTAACTTCAACAGCAGTGCTACCCATTCATTTGTGATAAACTGATTCTAACTACAGTCTTGGATTCATCTGTACATCTCAAAAAGAGACCCATGAAAAGCACACATTATTCTCTTGGTCAACACAGCTTTCCACTGAATTTTGTGACTTGATCCCGGATGAGAAATGTCTCATTGAAAAAGCGCTCATGAAAAATAAAATGGCGCCGAGCACTGCAATTGACAGCTGCAAAAATAACTGCAATCTCAATACATTGCCATCGTGTGCCAGATTATGTTTAGCATCATCTGTCTCATGACACACTTCTCAGACACCTCTTCAATAGCCGGGCATCTTAATGGATTTGCGTACATTTATATTTCCATTCAGCAGCAGTGTGTCCTTAACCTTCTCCCCCGGGGCTGCTAGCTGTAGCAGGGCGGTGGTCAGCAAGCTGCCATCGCCCAACGCGGCTGGCAGATTTTTTTGCCACTGGTTACACAACCCTTGATGCGCCAAAAGCATGGCTGTGGCACACCGGGTCTGCTCCCGTTCCCTCCCGGGGGCGGCAGCCCTGCGGAGGCACCGCCGCTCCGGCTGCTCTACCTAGGGATATGTACCCCGCTATTTTATAGAGAAGGGAAGGCAGCAGCGGCTACCGTTTTGCCATGGGGCGAGGGTAGGGGATCCTGGGCCGGCTCGGCTACCCAGCGGGTCGCGGCGGCGGTCTCAAGCNGCGCCTGCGAAGCGGCCCTGCAGAGGGACATGCTGGCGGCGGAGCGCACGGCGGAACCGAGCAGAACAGACCCGACTCTCGGACGCTAGTCGTCACGGGGCTGCGGCGGCAGGCACCAGTCCCGCCCCGGGAGCCGCGGGGGCGGGTCGAGCCGCAGCCCCGCCCCGCGCACCTGGACGCCGCTCCCAGCCGGGGGTGCCTCGGGGAGGGCGCGGAGCGAGCAAAGCCCCAGCTGCTGCGGGAGGAGGAAGCGGCTATCCGGAGCGCAGCGTACACTGCGCAGTGCCGGGTGCTGCCGACACCAACCTGCCCCATGGCAAGTAAACGGCCACTGACGATCGGTACTGACTGCAACAACAGACCCGGAATAACGGAGACGGCCTTTATCAAGGAGAGGGAAGATAGGGAAGAGCTACTGTTTTACTTAAAAAGGAATTTTTCCAAGAGAAAAAAAATGGAGAAATCAACTAAATTCACGGTGAAAGGCACTCAGGTTAAGCGCCGTGCCAAAGGCGTTCGGTGTTGGCACTGAGACACTCAAAGTGAATCGCTGCTCTGGGATCATGTCGACTGTTGCAGTCATTGGTGTCTCTGGGTCAAACACGTGCAGCTATCCTTGTCCTCCCTACCTTGTTAGGCAGCTACCCTGTTTCTCATCCTTTCTCTATATAGAGCTCCGTTGTCCCCTCAATAATTATCTAATGCCATATTCTGACGACTGCCATGATGCCATATTTCCAGCCTTTGTCCTTGACTGACCTTGATGCACAAAGAGAGGGCAGAAGTGTTCAGAAGGCAGTGCTCATACCCAAGACTGACGTGGGCTGTGCAGTCTCACCACTATGGGCACCTTTCAGGCGTGGCCAGTTCCCAAAATGCTCACAGGAAAATGCACATTTTAGCATTTGTACAGATCCTATTCTTATATTTGCTTATTTTATAAATGTAGCAGTGAAAATGATGGCAGAGCAAGAATACACTTCTGGAATACTTACTGACCGTCATCTGAACTGATGTCTAATTTTGTAATATACCTTCCAGAATAGCAAAGACAGTTTTGAAAATAAGACTGATAAAGTATGAAATGGAAATGCCACATAAAACAACTTCAAGATGAGCAGAATGAAATATTAATGGCAAAGAAAGTAGTTTCTGGTTTCTCCTAGGCTTTAATTATGCATATGAAATGTGTGAACATACAAGTAATTAGATCACTTTTTACTTCTTCTGTGCTCGTTTATTTGTAGGACAACTGGTCATCACGTTACGTCTTTGTGAGCATGTCATCAGCCTAAGAAAGAAGAGAAAAAAAAATTTAGCAGTAAGAAAAATAGATGTGATGAAAGTGGTTAGAAACATCTCATAATATCCTGCATTTTTATCCAGAGAGGAATGTTTATGGGGAAAAATAACCACAACACCACAAGTTTTTCTTTAGTATAAGGATTTTTTTCATGTGGCATATTAATTGCTCTGAGGCCATAATCCCCAAAGACTTCTTAACTGGCAGAAACACAAATCATGTTTTTTATACTGAAAAGGGACAATGACCACATACACTTTGCCCTATAGTGCACATCTACGGGCAGTGACTTTACATCATTTTATGTGTAATATAGAAGTGAAACTGAGAAAAAACATACTCCATTGTATACCTGTTAAAAAAAAAACAAGATGAAAAGATATGCTATCTTTAGTCATTCTTGTTTCCTTGCCACTGAGCCATTTATAAGGTATTCAATCTACAACCTTTATTTATTGTAGACACTGTAAGAGATGTGTTATTTTCTAAGAATTTGCATGTCCAGGAAAGCTGAGAGGGAATACACACACAAGTGAATATATGAAAATACAGATCAGCCACCTTATAATTTTAAAGCTGGGAATGAGTTAAAAGAATAGCAAAAGCCAAAATGCAAAGTACTGAGGAAAAAAAGAATGTAAGTCAGTTCAGTTTCTTGACTGCTAAGATATGTCAAAGATCTTCAGAATTTGTGTTTAGCTAAGCCAAAAGCATTTGTATTTTCACACTTACTATGAACATCCTGTACACTTATGTCCTCTCTCTTGTTTTCTTCTTTCATATTCCATTACATTTTCACTATGCTGCTTGATAAGCTATAAAATAGCAGTATATTATAAACAGCTACACAATTCACAGCTGGATCCAGACAACAAAAACAGTTCTACAGAATATAAAACATCTGTTATCAGAATGCAAACTAGTATGTAACTCGGACCACCCAGAACACAACATATGTAAATTATCAACTGAAAAAGCTATGGAAACAATGCCTCATAGGACGAACATTTTGTCCTGACCAGCTGGGGGGGTGCTCCCGCTGCCAATTAATTCACCACCCCGAAAAAAGGCAAAAACCCCAAAGGAAATCCATCCCACCCTGAAAAAAAATCCATCCCATCCCCTGTCAACATGGGGAGTGCTGCTTATCCTGCACGATTCTTCCTGAGAGCTACTACACCCTGCTTGCTTTAACAACATAAAGTCTGTGAGATCTCTGAAACAGAGAATATCTTACATCTGCACTTTGCTCAGGAAAAAGGGGTCTTAATCTATTGAAATCAGCTAAAACCACCGTAATCAGCTGAGAAATAAGAAGAGAATTCATTGGTAGTCTGATAAACACAACGTTATCTGGGCACATCCCGAGGTCTTCTTTCTTTTTGGAAAGATCCATGGGGAAAATAATGCCAAAGCATTAATCCAACCGGCTTGAAGAATTAGTTCTGTTGTGGCTGTTTTAAGTTTGCAAAAGAGAGAAGCTTAAGAAGTTTTTCATTTCTTAAAATAAGAGCACAACACAAAGCTGGGAAAACATAAGTAATGAACGTAATCATGCTTCAATCTTGACACCTGCTATGGCTACCCATTACCCCAGTAAACTCAGTAGCTTGCAGTCACTGCATTAATATCACTATTACGATTTTTCAGAAACAGTTAAGTTCAACAAAACCAAATGAAAACACTTACAAAAGCCCACAAGGCAGCACTGGTGCTAAACGCCAAGCCAACTCCCAGCCAGTTTGGTTGGGCATTATTTGCTTTTTTCACAACAAATGCAGAACGAGTAAAAGCTAAAAAGGCACAAGAATACAAATGCATTAACATTCCTCAGGTTTAGACTACCAAGTACTTACTGACATTCATGCAATCAGGGAAAAAAACTAAACCACAACACAAACCCCAAACGAATGCAATGGTGAAGCGGTCTCCATAACATTGTTATAGCCGATCCGTTCGTAGGTAACACCGCAGCATACGCTCCCTGATCCACGAGGAAGGTGACGGGGGGCTACCAACAATTCAAAAGCAGTGCCTTTTGCCCCTTCCCCAGCCACAATAACTATCCCCTCCCGCAGCTTCTCACTGTCCCCTGCCTAAAGCCCCCAGCCCTAGCCCTTCCCCACCTCCTATCCCCCGCCTAACCAAGGGCGCTCCGGGCACAGCCTTTCTCTGAAGAGCCGGTACCACCATCGCGGCGAGACGTGGGGAGCCCTCCCACAAGCCTGGAAGCAACACCAACTCAAAACAGATAAATAAAAGATTTAAAAATAACTAATAGGCTTTGATTAAAAACGGTAAAAGGAGAGAAGCTGCCACCGAAACTTGCTTCCCAGACACGGACTGGCTCGCGGGGACGCCGCCGCCTGCAGAGGCAGCAGAGCTCCCGCAGCCCTGGGTCAGTGGGCCGGGCCGGGCCGGGCCGGGCCGGGGCAGATCCCACTCGCCTGCCCCGAACAAGCTCTCGCCCCACCGTCGCCGCTCACCGAGGCCGGGTGCTGCCGCCACCAACCCCCACCGCCTCACCGCCCTCAGGCCCGCCGCCATCTTGTCGACCTGACCCGGCTCCGCCCGCGGGGGTGGGACCGCCCCGCCCCGCTCGTGCCCCGGCACCCGGGCGGCGAGCTCCGCCNTAGCCCGCCCGCCCACTCACTCTCTTCCTCGGAGCCCCTCAGCGGTGCCGGAGCCAGCAGTGGGGAGGATGCCGTCTGTGAGCCTGCCGCCCAAGGAGAACGCGCTCTTCAAGCGCATCCTGGTGAGTGGCGGGGCGGGGGG
>VZTG01000011.1:84622-132892 GCA_013397845.1 Melanocharis versteri
TTACGGCTGGGGCAGGCTGGCCCCAGCGCCGCCTGTCACCTGCACCCCGTCCCGCCCGGCTGGGGCAGCTCTGGGGGCCGCCGCGTCTCCCCGCTCGCGCACTGGGTCCCGGCGCTGGCCATGGTGGGGCACCCCGGGCTCCGGGAAATACCCCGCGGCCGCTTCATTCATCGCTCGCCGTTGCAGCCACCGTCCTGCCGAACCACCCACCCTGGGTTCGCTTTATTTTTTTTTTTTTTTATAACTCAGATTTTTGCTGTAGACAGTAACCATGTTTGTTGATCGGTGGGAAGATGGCTTTGAAAGGATGAAGGTTTTGAAATCTTCCTGAAGTTTTACTTGCAGCCAACTCCTGTGGAAATCTGTCAGTCGATTTTGTTGGGTGGCAGCTGGCATATGGATGAGAGAACATTCAGTGGAATTTAGGCAATAAGCCTGGATTTTAGAAAGAGGTTAAGATGCTCTGCAGTCCAAATACCAGCAAAGTGTGCCCAATTGAGCTACATCTTAAGGAACTTGTTTCAGCTTTCATGCGATGTTGCAGGAACATTGTGTTTCTAAGGACTTGGGTTGAATTGGAAATGTCTCAAGTTTGTTAGTGAGCAACTTCAGTGGATTTATTTAGAAAATTCTGTGTCTAGATCAAACACTCTACTGTTTTCTCTCAGAAGAAGTCAGCTTTGTCTAAAAATCTCATGTTGTGTTTCAAAGAGACTTGCACTACTATTTTGAGTCATTCCAATGATCAGAAGTAAGATGAGTACTGTTGTCCTGTTGGAGTAACAGCGCTCTTCAGGTTTTGTAAACTTTTGCCGCTTAAGTGGGAGGGATGTGTACAGTCTTCTGTCACCTCTGTTTCCAAAATATTTTATGAAAATGGAACATGTAGCACTCGAAAGCCCTACAAACAGGTATGTGACCATGAGATATGCAGTTTCAGTTAGGATTAAAAAATAAATATGATGAACTATAAATCTTAATTTCTGCTTTGAAAGATTCAGTCATGCTTCGAAGTTGGTATGACCTTGTACTGAGTATGTAGTTTTTGATGTGTTACGGGCTGGGAAAGATCTAGCCTTGCTGCTCAGTGATCCATCATCCTTTGCAATGAGGATGGTTTGTGCGATTACACGGCAGACTGAATCAAGGAGAATGTCTGTGTATAATCTCAGTGGGTTTGGTTGGTTTTTTGTTTCTCTCCTTTTTTTTTTTTTTTTTTTTACCTTTTCCCTTTGCTTGGATGTGTCTGAGTATTTGTGTGGAGAGCAGGAGCAAGCAAGGAATAAGAGTGTCTTTGGAGGAAGTGCTGGCTCAGCACCCTTGCATTCTTAACTTGATTCAGATTAGAAAAGGTGTGCCCCAGTGCAAGCAGATTTCTGTACGCTTTTTTTTTTTTAACTGAAAGTCTTTAATAAAAATTGAGGATTTTGAGGTATCTGGATAGGTTGAAAGCTGTTGTGTCATTGTGATCTTTTTCTGTGTCTCACAGGGATGAGCCTGTGAGACAGACGTGTAGTCTGGTATTTAAAACTGCCCTGTGATGAGATATCTTTATAACACATGGTGAATAGAAAAGGCTCAAAACTGGTTTTCATGACACTGAAAATTTTGTTAATGAACAACTTGTATGCCTTGTTACGGATAATGACCCTACTTCGTGGCGTTTTAGTTACGTGTTTGACTTGAATTAGTGAGACATCTTTTAGGAAGTCCTAAGTGCAGGCCCTAAGAAAAATTACTTTCCTTCTCCTGTGCCTTCATACCTCTCATCCTGCAGCCTCTCCTCATTATACATCATCTTTTTTGGAGACTGTAGCGCTTCATCCTCCGCCACCTCTTGTAGTGTCCTGTGGGAGGCTGAACAGCAGCAGGAAGAGCTGAGGTCTGCCTGTGCAGCTCTGAGCCCCCCGCCAGAAATAAGGTGGTCCTGGGTCAACCCATGCTGCCTCCTGGCCCAGCCAGGCCACGTGTCCTGTTCAGCATGCCTGCTTCAGATTTTTTAACAGATGCTTTGGGAACTGGCCCAAGTGTTATTGAAAGGATGCAATACCCTACAGATGCATAATTACTGGTGCACAGGCTGTTAACAGAAGTATAAACCCATTCCCATTCTCATTTTCATGGAGGTAATAAATACAGGAGCTAAGTAGGTAATTGCCTTGTATTTTTGCAAGTGTAGCATAAATTTATTTTTTTTTTCCAATCTGTTTTGTGTGTGTTTTTGATTCCTGATGCCTCATTTCTTATTTTTTTTAAGATGTGTACCTGTAACACAAATGTTACCAACCTGCCCAGCTTTGCATAGAAAAGGGCAGTAATTAGCTTTCAGAGTTGTTTTTTTTTCTGTTTGTTTAGTAGTAAACATCCTGCATGGTCAGTACATTTCTCGTGTGTATGGGTTCGCTCACAAGCCAGCATTTCCACTTACCTGACAAATTCTGCGTTCAGAAGTGTGTACACTTTGCCTTTGCGTGTTCCAACACACTGTAACTAGACTAACCTATTCTAGTCACTTTACAGGCATGTGGAGGTTCTGATAGAAGCATTTTTCAATTTGAAAGGCATTTTACAATTCAGAGTTCCTGTAGTACAGCAGGAAAGAGATCTGCATGATTAGCTTGAATAAAAAAAATACCCGCAGGATTAGCAATCACCGTTCTCCTTAAACTTGCACTTCCATTTAGAGAAAGTGTCTAGCTCATACAGTTTTTATAGTTTTAACTATTTACTGTTAGATCTATGAGTAGATGTTCTACTGCTCAGAGATTCTGAGAAATTTACAGCAAAAGTAGATCTCAACATTTGAACATTTAAAATAACTGAGTCCTTATGATTCTTTTGAAAACACATAATTTCTAGGCAGTCCAGAAATTACTGGAGAAGAACTCAGGTGGAGGCAAGGGAAAGGGTAGAATAGTAAACCCAGCACAGTAATGGGGAAGTTGGCATTTTGGTGCACAGAAGGCTGGATGCACTATGAAGTAATGGAAAAAGTAGTTAACTCCATTTCCTCCCCCCCCTTACTATCAGCTGTAGAGCTAGTAGCTGTAGGAAGTAAGATGGACTAATTTTTAATTTATTTTTAATTAAATATAACTGATGAACATTCCTTGAACATTTCTGGCATTTTGCCAAGTTAGCTATCTGCTGTATCTGGTCGGGTACAGTTCATCAATGACATTCAGTTTTATTTCACAAATCCCAAAGATAATTCACTTAACTTTTCTCTGGATGTAGAAGTTAAATATATTGAAAAAGTATTGAATAAAAATTAAATACAAAGCTGTTAGAGGTGCCATATATTTTGTGGAAGAGTATTTTCAGTCCCTTGAAACATCAGAGGATGAAGTTCTTGGAGTCATGTTCTGGCAGACTAAGGTGGTGCAAGTATTTTTTACCATGGGTAGTGAGCTTAGCCTTTAATGACCTAAGAGAAAAAAAGTCGAAGTATTTAAGAAGTGAAACATTGTTGTATTTTATGTTGGAAACAAGCAATGCAGGTGTATAAGTGTGCTCAGGCCTTGTTTAAACAGTTTCACTGACTCGCAGTTCTGTTTTGTGCTGTAGAAGTAGTGTACTGAGGAAGAAGATGTCTTACTGGTCTGAGCTGGTGTACATTGCATTGTGTGAAGATCAGAGTTTTCCTGCTCAGGACTGGGGATTAGTCATGGCCGTTATGACATATGGAGGCTGTTCATCTTTCATCTCTATCAGTTTCCTTAGGTGCTGTTTAGGCTTGATTGGGCATGGCCAGAACCCGTGTGCTCCAGTGGGACATTCCAGTAACCAGGGTGTCTGTTGCAGGACAGGGACATTTGAATTTCACCTTCACATGGTCATTTTTACCTTAACATTGCAGTGCTTGAGGGCTTTGTCTTTGAGCTGGTGAGCTTCCTTTCCATGGTGGCTTTGACAAGTGTTCTACTAAGTGATATAGGAACTTCCTGATGACAGAAAGCCTGTTGAACAACCTCTCTTCAGTGCCTCTGCTGTAAATATGCCAAGTCTCTCCTTCTGGGCCATCTTCCTGTTTCTTCATTCCAGAATATGCTCCCTGTCCCTCCCCTTTGAAACTAGACAGACCAGTGCTTCTCCTTTACACTAATACTTTCATCAGCATGAATCCTTTAAAAATAATGTTCTGTCCATAGAAATTCAGGTGCTGACTTTAGGATTGCTGAGGTGACAGGCGTGGAAATCTCATCTTAAGTCATCTTAATTAAAGATTAAAGATTTGATTTCCAGAATTTCAATTCTATCAGTAACCAAGTAAATTAGCACAGTTTGTTTGCAATCGTTGTTGCATTTGCATAGCTGTACAGTAATCAAGTATACACACCACTGGAATTTTACCGTGTACTGTCTCTCAGTTGAAATATGGGATTGCTAACAAGGCTCTTCCAGTAGCTTGCCTGTCAAGATGTCAATCGTCAAGAGGAATAACCTGCTTGGTCAGTAGTAGCAGGAAGAGAAATTACGTCTTGGCAGAAACATTGGAATGGAAGTACAGGATAGACCTGCTGCTTTTAAGCAGAATCACTGTTTTTATTTTTCAGAACTATTTCTCAAACCTGCTAAAGAAATTAATTACTGTTTGAGACTTTAGGATGCCATTGAGGATTCACTTGAGCAATATAGTTGTTACTAAAGCCTGTGCACCAAATTAGGCCATTTTTTGTCACTGGCGCTGTCAGAAATGGTCAAAACATCATTCTCTGCTGTAAATTTCTGAGGAGCAGCATAATTTTACCTATTTTGCTGGTGAAAATAAAAGACTCATTAACAGAAACATCCTCAGTCGTAGGATTATAGCCAGTCTTGCATTGTTATCGCCATAGGTACTCTTAATTGAACCCAAGGTGATTTTAATTTGGGCAAGGGAGTTAATTCCATTTATATTCTACTACCCTTTATTTTGGTTAGAATTTGATGAAGCTGTGTTTATTTCTGGTTTTGAAAGGTTTTCTTAATGAGATTTTGTTGATTGCTCTTTTCCTGGATGTCTCAGGTTTAAATCTCTTGCCTGCAGCAGCACTGTGTCAATGCAACAGGTGTGGGCATAAGGAATTACGCATTTTCTGATTTTGCTGATAGGGAATTCAGGGAAAATTAGCAATTATTCATTTGCCACCCTTAAAAGTGAGGTCAGTGAGACTTGTTACAGGGATTTCTGTTTGCTTATGTGATACCACAGAATCAAGTTAGCAAACTTTGTGATGTTGAAGAACAACCTATCTTATCTTAATAGACCCATTTAACTATTTCTCAATGCTCTGTGCTAGCAGACCTCATCTTACATACCTCTATGCTAAGGGTGAGGAGTACTCTAGGTGTAATACATGGGTAGAAAATGTCAGCAGCCTCACCATGTATCTTGGATTATTTTCTGAGATACATGGACACTTCAACTCAGGTCTAAGTCCAGAACAACTGAGGCTCCTTTAGACATTTTTATGCCAGATCTTGGAATTCGAATTGATGCACTTAGTTGTTTCAGATGATCATTAAAAACCAAACATATCCTGTGCATACTGGATCTCTTGTGAGGTTCAGTCAGTTTCTTGGTGAGTTCAGAGTTGAAGCCTGAATGTAGAGGTTCCAGGGTCATGGACAGAAGTCAGCGTATTTTAGTTGACAGGGCCAAATTCATGGTAATTCTCCCCAAGAAGAGATTAAAGTGAGCAAGTACAGGCCAACAGAACTGATGTTGAATAATGGGTTTTTTTCAGTAAGTCTGTCTTCTGTCAGTGAGGATTTCTAGTCTTCCAGAAGAGCTGTAGTTAACTATTTGTCAGCCCCTGTTTCCGGCTGAATTTTGGTAAATATAGGAATGAGACCAATTCAAAAGCATAGACATAGCATAGATTTTTTTCTGCCTTAGTATTAAATGAAAGGGTACACATATTTCTTACATTCTTCTTAACTAATTTGAATTTCAACTTTTTCTGTTCCTCTGGTTGTATTCTACCAAGCACTGCTAGTTATGAAGGTATCAGTGACTTCCAAAAGGTAAGGCGTGCTGTGCAGAGGAGAATTTCTTAATCCTTTGAACCAGTCAGTTGCTGAAGCTGTTACACAGAACAGTTCAATTAATTAACACTTCAGAGCAGTGAAAGAGGATCAGTTCAACAGCAGAAAATTATGCAAGTTTGCTCCAGAGTTTTTCAGCATTAACATAGCTGTAAGATTTGTGTGGTTTCTTCAGTCCTTGGGTTTATACATCTTATGTTTGTCATGAAATTGAATCAGTGTGGTGGAATATCTTTTGCGTGGAGCTGCTGAGCTGTTTGATATGGTTAGTGCTCAAAAGACCCACTAATTCATGATGAATAGTAGCTCCTAATGCTTTCAGCCTTCAGAATCTTCTTTACTGCATTTGGCTTGAATTAGTGCATCTAAGTGCCTTGACCTGATCTCATCTACCTGTAGAGAGAGGGAGTGTGCTGGAAAACAGCCTTGAGCTGCCCAGCACCTGAATTTACTATCTTGTAAGTGCACACCTTAGGTAATGCAAAGGCCAAGAATTCCAATGCTTCCTGCTGCCAGAGGTCTCACAGTGTCGTAGTTGCCAATGTTGCCATGGGATGCGTCAAGTGTACATCCATGACTGCCACTGGGAGAAACTGTAGGGTCCCCTAAGAGCACACTGCTGTAGTTGAGAGGGTTTATTGTAGAATCATAGAATAATTTGTGTTGGAAGGGACCTTTAAAAGTCATCTAGTCCAACTCCTTGTCCACCATGGATCTGCTCAAGCCTCAAAACCTTAGGGAAGAGGATAGCAGAGTGTCAAATCTGTGAATTGTTTTAGCTGAGCAGCCCCTTCTTCATTCTACTTCCTCCTGGGGACTTGCAGATGCAAGTGAAACACTCACTTGTGCCCATTCATAGATCCAGCTGTCCAGGTAACTGTTGTATATGGTAGGGAATAGTCTGCAATATATTTCCTCTGATGATGACACTGGCTATGTCACTTGCTGAGGGAGAGGGGCTGAGTACAGTGAATTACAGAGAAGTTCAGTTTGCGGCTCTGCTGTCTTTTGGGGCTTAATCCCAGTTTTGGCACTCATTTGGTGAAGAAAATCATATTCTTCAGCTAGTCTTTCGCAGCATTGACTAAATTAGGATGCTTGCTTTTACAGCATTACTTGTGGGCTGTGAAGTGAGAAGTGATTTCCTGTGGGGGTTTTGGTGGGGCTTTTTGTTTGGTTGATTTGGGTTGGTTGTTTTTAAGTATTGGGGCATTAAGTAGTTTGCATTCATTTTTCAGTTAATTTGCAGATGTGGGGTGTTAGGTTTGAGTGAAAAGCGTGACCTGGTGGAACATAGAGTCTTAGAAGAGAAAACAGTTAAAAGTTCTTCATACTGTTTTTTGTAAAATTCTGTCTGTTTAATAGAAATTGCACACTATTTTTGGTTCCTGTTCTATATCAAAGGGCATAACAATTGGTAGTGTGATCCCATCCTACCCACCTGGTTCTGCTGTATCGATTTTATTTTCACGCCACTCTTTGTTATAACCAGTTGTGCTGATTCAAGTAAGAATAAAAAGAAAGTACTCAGTAATGCCCCAGTGCTCCCACATGGGAGCTTAGGGAGTAGATGGTACCTCCTTTGCTTTGATAATTACTCTTGAGGAAAAACCTCTAGTCTTGCATGCTTCTGGGTGAGAAGACAAAAGGCAGTTTCTCCTTTATGTTGGTCTCCTGTGACTGTCTTCATCTTGCTCATGAAACACTTCTGGGTCTGCTTCTCCCTTGTATAATCAGCTGCAAAATCCAGACTGGATAGTCTTCTGTGAGACTTTTTGTTTTGTTTTACTGCTGCAAATTAGTTTTAAAACACTCTTGAACCAGCCAGGTTTTACCTGTGTATTTTCTCAAGTGTCCCTGCTTGAAAGCGAGTTTTCTCCTTTGTGTTGTGATCGAGGTGATTCTTTGTGTAGGTTGAGGGGTACTTGGTGGCAGTGTAGATTCACTGTGAAGCTTCTAGTTAGGCTCATGGTAACTCCTGGTGTTATGCTGAGCTAGAGCTGTTAAGCTGATGTTAACTATTGATGTTACTGAACATACAAGACACTTCAGTCTGCAGTGTAGTTATCATAAAATGTCTTATAAATAGCACATTTAAGTCTGGATGGCTATTAAATTATTTACCTTAGTTATTAAATGCTTGCAGGCTGTGAAGACTGCTTTGCGATAAAAGAGGATTTGCACTCCTGGGTGTGAATATATGCAAGATATTTCATGTATAAATGGCAGAGTCCAGTCTGCTGTATGCTGTGTATTTGATGCTGAGGGACATACCTGCATGTCAAAATGCTGCACTTGACTATTATCCTTTAGTTTTAGTTGGAAACACATGTATTTGGCCATTGAAATGTGTAGTTTGAGAGGGAAGAATTACTTGAGCGGTAAAATGTGCTGCCTGCTTATAGGTGGCAAGCAATTAGAGAGCCTACTTGTGTATGTTTCAAAAATATAAAATCTCTAAAATGCACTTGTCGCAATGTATTTGTTTATACAGTATATAAAGAAAACAGTGCGGAATTAAGTTTGGATAGAAGTCATCTCTGCTGTTGTAAGCAGTTCTTAGTGCTACTGTAGTCAGTAGCATGGCCCTTGTATAACAACCTTGTGGTTACCTTGTTCAAGAATCCATGTCAGTGTTCACTACCTGCAGGTTTGGTAGCAAGGTTTAGAGAGTAGATGGGGGAAGATTCAAAACTTAAAAGCTGGGGCAAGGCGGGAACAAACTCCATGTAGCCATGAACTATGGCTAGATGTAGGTAAGCTGCAAATAGTGAGAGTCTTTTCACCTTTCTTCATGGCAGCCACCAAAGAAGAAATGTGGAGGAATTTATTCACATTTGACACAGTGAGCGATGTGCATGTGTAAGGCATCTGCTGGCCAGAGACTGAGTCTTAATGCCTTAATACAATTTAGAGAACACTAGAATACAAGCCCTCCTTCCACCTCAGTCTTGGGATTCTAGAGAATATGGGCCATCTCTGTTCCTTAAAATTTCAGTGTCAGTCTGTCTAGTAATTGCTGTGCATTCTGATCCATTCAATAAATATTTGGTGGTGGGGGAAGTGATGCAAATGCGAATTGTCACTTACCTCCTTTAGTCTTGCATGATTTTGAAGGGGTCATACTTAGCCTGCCTCATCTTACTAATTCTTTGTAGAATTGTATTAAAGCACATGTTATTTCCTTGCTATAAATATAGAAAATTAGTTAAAGGGTATAAAAAGAATCTTGGTGTGTTTGGAATAGGTTGTAGTTCCAGCCACAGCATGTATAGAAAAGCTTGTTAGATATCTTAAAAGATCTGGTAACTTATTAAATTAAAAACTGCGAAGGGCAGGAAATGTGTAAGAGATTCAGTACTGATGTAGAGTCAGATTCTGTTCTTTTGAAGCATTAGCCTTAACCTTACTCTTCTAAAGTTTAGCTTTTATGTTTTCTCATTGCATGATGTCACAAGTTGTAGCTGCAGCACTTGTCTGTCAAGCATCACAGGCACGCTCTCACTGCTGGCTTTGAAGTTTATATGTGCAGGAATTTAGTTTAGTGCAGGCAACTGTGCTCTTCTAGCCGTCTCTGGAACAGAGAAATATTTTACTTCTGCAGAACAGCTGTCCCAAAGGAAGGGTTGGAGCTCTGGGAATGACTGCTCTAAGCTATTCATCTGGGAGGAAACAAGCTACCCAGATGAATAAAATTCCTGTTTCCAGAAAGTCTGTATCTTTGTGTCCTGAGAATAATTGACATGTCTCCATTCCTGCTTCTGTGATTTTTTTTTTTTAATTTAAATTGCTGGCTCTTTTTTCTTCTCTTACTCAGAAACTACTTATTTGCTTGAGGATCTTCTTCCCCAGGCTGTGTATATATTTTCTGTCTCATTTTTATTTAAAGATTTTTTTTTTGAATTGTCTGTTCCTTGAAACTATAGGTTCACCGAGGTTTGTATCAGCCATGGTTGCATATGCTTCTATCCTGGCTTCCTTCTGTCTCATTCACACCTTAATTTAAGCTTAGCCCATAATCTCTCTGAAGAATGAGTTAAGTATGTGCACAGCTTCAGGCAGGGGAATCTCAATGGTGCTGTTGGGCCCACTATGAGGAAACAGTCTCTTCTTTTCTGAAGAACTGTGACCTCCATTTCAGTTGTTCTCGTCCTTCCACTGTCAAAACATACAGTGTGTATATTGAACACATACACAGAATAAGAAAACTCATAAAATAACACAATTTGAAATGTTTGCGTTAGCAGAATGAAACAAGCTTGAAAGTATTAACTAGACAGCTTGGAGAAATTGTATACAGGAAGTCATTCCAGCTTGTCTCGATTTAGAAATAACCTGTAAAAGGAGACCTTTGATGCTTCATTGGGGAATATACATAGCTATGTCTATATGCACAGCTATATTCTGAGATAAAAGTATATCCAGATTGGTTCCTGATAATTTTTTGGCCCTATCCAAGTAGTTTGGGTTATGAGAACCTTTCTGTAGATACAAGTGGATATAAACTTGTAAATCTTTCTTCTGTGAAGCCTAAAGGAAGAATTTGTTACAATTCTCAGCTAGTTTGCTCTGTTCCAAACTACCTTGCATTATAAGTTCTGTATCACCCTAGAAAATTTTATGTGCAAGTATTTCCTGTCTCTAGCATATATCCCATCTTGGGGATATATGACTTTGCTTAAACTTCAAGGTGAGAGCCTGGTTGTTAGAGTATATTAAATGGAACCATTTAGTGATAAGATTTCACATTCATAGCCAGCATTTGAGCAGCTGTACTCAAAGCCAGACTGCAAAACCCCGAAGTACCCTGTCTGCTTGTGACAGTGCCTTAGTTACACTGCGGACACATTCTTCAGTTTCTGTTGCTGCACCACTTCTGTGACAGGTTCTGCTGCTTTCACGACTACCTGGGCGGGGGCAAATGGCAGCTCTACTTTTCAGGGAGGAGGCCTGGCTGGTAAAGTTTATGACTGATGGTTTCAATTAAAAAAAAAAAGCAACTCCGTCAGCTCTGACTAGTGGCTGATTATAGTGACTTAGCCAGCTACTTGAAAGCTGATAATGACTGGCAGGTGTAAGTAGTACCCAGTCAAGTTTAATAGAAAAAAAATAGCTGCCTGCCTGCACAGATTTCCTTGTACCTAACCCTTAAAACGTTCTTTTTGCTACGTGCTTGCAGTGCTGACTTTTCCTGTCCTTGGTGACAGGGGAGATTGTCTTTTGGAAGTGTTCAAAGTCAGGATTGGATGGGGCTTTGAACAACATGGTGTAGTGAAAGATGTTTCTGCCCGTGGTGGTGGGGTGGGTGGAACTAGATGGTCTTTGAAGGTCTGTTCAAGTTGAAACAGACATTCTAATTCTTTTGTTGGTCCGTTCCTCTTTGAGTACATCTTGCTTGCTCTCTCTGAGTGTCTTCTTTCTCCCTCCTTTTCCATGCGAGCAGTTCCCTTTCTCCTAAGGGTAGTGACAGTGTAGGGGGACCAAGATAGGTGGTTTGTGATGCGTGTTTGTGGTCTTCAGTCATACTATTTCAGCTGTATGACTTTAGTACTAGAAAATAATACATGCATTTAGTGTTTTACCAGTTTTTTTGAATTTTATTGCTGGTATTTCCAAGAGAAAACCAGACACTAAACAGCATCTTTCATTATGAAGAGCAGCATAAAACACAGAAGTTGTAAATATGCCATTTTCTTTTTTAAGCATTTCCCCTAACATTCATGTAACTTTTTAAAGTTTTATTTTTAGAACCTTCTGCTTGAAGGGAAGACCTGTTGGGTCTGCCTCTCCTAAATATTTTTGATGAGAGTGGTTCGAGGACACATGGTATCCATATGTGCTTATGAATGCTCTTGGATAATTACTTTGGAGCAGCATGAGGAAAGATAGAATCCTGAGCAACAACTTATTTAGAAGGACTTGAAAGCTCTCGGCTGTACCCAATTCTTACACCCCTGTCAGCCATCCTGCCATCAGAATGGATCAACCAGAGTCAGTGAGGTCCTGTTATGAATGACTTTGTAATTAATAACAGGGTTAATAGGATTTGGGTCGTTGCTCAATCAGCATGTGCTCCTGTACTCCAGTGCTCATAAATGTTTATTTCATTACAATAAAATTAAATGTAAGAGGTTCCTAGCATTTGCTGAAGTGACCTAAAATTTATGAATTGGTGTTTATAATGTTATTTCTTTTGGGTTATATTTAAAGATGAGCAAAAGAAGTAGATTTACATAAATAAAATACTAAAACTGGTTTTAAAAGTTAATGCTATGGGCTGTTGTGCATTGCAGTCATCTTGCATAATGAATGAGGCTCAGACAAATGAGTTAGACTAAGAAAACTGTAGAGGAATGTTTAAATTTCTAGTATGGAAAGATAATGTTACTATATACTAGTTTTGAAAGTTTTGATATATGAGATATAGGTGGTAATCAAACTGATCATAAGAGGTTGCTTTCAGAGGTAGTTTAAGTCAAGTTCCAATGATTTAAATGTCTTTCCGGCTTATATGGTTGTTGGAGGTTGTCTCGCGGGGTTGCTATCCGGGATAATTGGCCAAAGTGGGTTTGATGCTTACCAATTTTATGACATAAGGTTTGCTTTTATGTTAAGGGAGAGTTGAATCTCTTTAGGCACTTAGCTTCCTGTAGTCTTAAGACCTAAGAATCTGCTGTATGATAATATGTCTTCAATTATACCTTTAAACTCGTGGTGTTGCTAACATTTCTTTTTCTCTGGCAATGGAAAGAATTTTTAAACACAGGAAGCTCAGTAAACAGGGTTCATTAAAATATTAGTACATTTTCTGAAATCCGTAGCTGCACTGATGTGTAATTTCAGGGGTGCAAAAATACTTCCACTCTCAATTTTTTGAATAAACTTACTTTGTTCTTCAACAGAGGTGTTACGAACATAAGCAGTATAGAAATGGGCTGAAGTTCTGTAAGCAGATCCTTTCCAATCCCAAGTTTGCAGAACATGGAGGTAAGTTTTCAAATGGCATGTGCTCTCTTTTTCCTTGTACTTAACAGTGGAGTAATTATTTCAATGTTTTCTACCATTTCACTTTTTTTTCACTTTTTATTGCCCGTAAAGCAATACCGGCATCCAGAAACCTGGATATTAAGCACTTATTGTTGGTAATACTTGTCATTTTAAAGACTGATTTTACCAGTAGTCATAGCTTGCCATTCTTTATCCTTCAAGTCTAAGATTCATGGTGCAAGTTTCCTAATACAAGTAGGCATTAGTTAAATCGCTTTTCCTGGGAAATTGACACTTACATAAAAGTGAAAAACAAAAGGAAGAGGCTGAATATTGTTCAGTACTCTGTCAGCTCTGTGGGCTGCTACTTTTCTGAAGGAATAGTCTTATTTTCAAAGAAGAAAAAGGTGTTTATTCCTTTGCTGTATTTTTAGTCAGTTCTTAATACTGAGTTGAAAGTCTCTTTGCACTATTCAGAAATGCTTTGTGGGTTTTTGCAACTAGTTTGGTATGGCTGGATGTGTAGAAATATCAGCATTGTGAATAAATACTTGAGCAGTTTAAAAAATCTCTAAATGTTTGTAGAGCAGACAGGTTTAAAATAAAACATCACTTCATATTTTGATGGAAGTAATATAAAAGGTTTATTGTTGTGTATGATATACTTAAGTGAATAATCTGACAGTAGAGTTTTCCATGTGAGAAAAGAATGTGAAATCTTGATAGTGATAACTGAATCTAAATTTGCATTTATACTATGTTTAGGGTTGCTATATGGAGCTTAAAACCCATTAAAATAAATAACTGATACTTATTTTATCTTTTTTTTTCTTTTTTAGAAACCTTGGCAATGAAAGGACTAACATTGAACTGTCTAGGGAAGAAAGAGGAAGCTTATGAACTTGTGCGCAGAGGCCTAAGGAATGACTTGAAGAGTCATGTCTGTATCCTTTTGAAATAGGGCTTTTGCTGATGAATTGAAAAGGTTGATTGCTGCAACTACTTGATTTATAGAGTAGCAATAAAAGCCAGTTTAAACTTCAAACTGAAAGTTCAGAATTTTCAATTTCCAATAAATATTTTGTCTAAGCTATCCAAAGGGCAGATGCTTTGCAGTCCTTGCAGTCACAGTTAGCTCACATATTATTCTGGCATGCATTGTGTATTTTTTATCATTAATGTGCAACTGTAAACTCACGGTGGGCATTTAAGCGTGTGATTTGCTTTGGAAGTGTGGGTAGTTGTCATTACATTGTTAAAGACTGGTCATATACTTAGAGTGCCAGAAGTATGAGCACTTCAGTTGTCTAAAATTGTGTTTATGTAAGCCTAATAGTGTTTTCAGAGATCCTGTTACTTTATTTCCTCCCCCAGTATGTGAAAAGTAAATTTTACAGAATATTATATAGACTGTATACATATAACTGGCAAAGTTCTGACAAAAAGAATTGGAATGTTCCTGTCCCTTTATAAAACAGCTTGAGAACTTGTTGCCAGTTGTTCTATCACTGCTCATTTGTCCCTGCCAAAATTCAGTGGAAGCCTTAATAGAGTTTTCCAGGTTGGCATGTGTATGGCCTTCTTCAGAGGTCAGACAAGAAGTATGATGAAGCTATCAAATGCTATAGAAATGCACTGAAATGGGACAAAGACAATCTTCAAATATTGAGAGACCTTTCTCTGCTACAGATTCAAATGAGGGATCTTGAAGGTTATAGGGTGAGTATGCATACTGCATTTAATCATCATCTAGGGAACTGCAGCAAAGTTGGCAGATTGATTAATGACACTTTAAAAAAATAGTTAGGTCTAGAGGGTTAAAACTATATGTCACTCAATACTTCGTGGAAGTAAAAGCAGATGTGCTACTGAGCAATTTCTATAAAATACACAGATTTAATGGCAAATTAAATGATGTGTTTTCAGCTCAGTGCAGAATTGCTTGCCTTATTTTTTTTTTTGATGCTGTATAATCCAGCTGTAGACATTCTCCAGTCTTGTTCTTTTTCTGAAAGGATTCTTGTAGGTAAGAGGCAATGTGTTTGGAACATGACTTTTATTCAGTCAAAGAAGTTTGTATTTTTTAGTAACTTTGTACTGTATATCCCTCCACCTTTACGTCAGTGGCCCCTAGTTTTCTCTTGGCACTGGGTAGTAACAAAACAAGCAGTGTGCTGCATGAAGCATCATACTTTGGTTCCTGGCCAGCTTGGGCATTAGTGAGTGACAGCTCAATTTTTTCGTCAGGTTTTCATCTTTTTAGTTTCCCTTGCACCTCTAAAGTTGTGTTGTTTAAAACACCTTAGTTGGTCTCTTAATGTATTACTTCCTTTTCAAGTTAGGGTAACATTAGTACACCCAAGAGCAAATTCTGTGCTCGGAGTTGTGTGGAACCATCAGCTAGCACAGATCCTCAGAGAACTTTTTCCTGAGTCAGGACAATTCTTAATCACTGACTTTTTTCATATTAGTAATTTAGAAATTCGATTCTCCTCTTGCTGAGACAAGATAGCTAAAATTTAGTGTAGGTGCCAAAATGTGTTTGCAAATTTCTATTTTTTTCGCCTCTGGATAAATGTGAATACAAATTTTGTGATCTCTAAACATACAAGTAACACATGGTTACAGAGTGCATTAAGGATTAAATGTTAGGATGCTTAGAAGTCAGTAATTCGTGGCTAATCATATGCTGGTTTCTGAAGAATGTGAATTTACTCTCAAAACTGGGAATAAGATTGTGTTTTGGTTGGTTTTTTCTTTGCTTTATATTCTAGCCTCTCTTCAAAATATTTTGAGTGATCATTCTATTAAAATAGCTGTAACTAGTTTTAGTTCATTGTTAATCCCTACTTCTGACAGTTTAGGCTTTTTCAATAGGAGGTAACTTTTTTCCTTTAAGTTACTTGGAAATGCCTTTTAGGAGTCTATAACAAAACAAGTTATAGCATTTTCCTCAGATTAAAACTGCAGAATACCAAGCAAATCTGTTGCATTTTCCAGCTGTAATTATCCTCTTGCAAAGAAGAGGGATGTGTTTGACCTGTGTTGCCCAAGAACACTTCTAATGATTTAAATGCATATGTACTTTCAAGGTTAATTTGAAACACCAGTAAATGTTCCTGCAACTCAAACCAAGTATCCTTAATTACGTTCTGTTCATAAGTGGTAAGACAGGAAAAGCATGTGTCATACATTAACAAAATTAGTCTGACTCATCAGGATTTGGTTGGACATGTTATTTTGTGAAAGCTTATTTTTTTGTTCAGTGAACACCATTATAGTTCAAAGTTTATTCTTTATCTGGTTAATAAAATGCATACAGAAAATTATTTTGCAGTGACTTCCTTAAATACTAGAATATTGAAGACAGAATATTGCCTAATGAATTCTACAGAGTTATGAGAGTAAAGTCAGGAAAATTGTAGCAGCTACTTTTTTGCAGGAAACAAGATACCAGTTACTTCAGCTCCGACCTGCACAGCGAGCATCATGGATTGGTTATGCCATTGCTTACCATCTGCTGGAAGACTATGAAATGGCAGCAAAAATTTTAGAGGAATTTAGGAAGACACAGCAGGTAAGAGGAGAACATAAAATTCATATACGGAGTGCTGCTTAAGCCAAAAATAAAACATTCCTTTCATGGTGAGAAAACTTAATGCAGTTTCTTTAGTCAAATGAATTTGATCCCAAATTTTAGAATTAGAAGGCTGAACTATGTCTTGTGTCTGGCTTTCCTGTGTAGACATCACCTGACAAAGTGGACTACGAGTACAGTGAACTGCTGCTCTATCAAAATCAAGTCCTCCGGGAAGCAGGGCTGTATAAAGAAGCCTTGGAGCATCTTTGTACCTATGAAAAGCAGATCTGTGATAAATTGGCTGTTGAAGAAACTAAAGGTAATCACTCACTTTCTGAAGATACATTTAAACACATAGCATACAATGGGATGTCCATACTGTCAGCTTTTCCCATCTTCTGGTTTTTAGATTAATTTATTTAATTTTGCTGTTTTAAAGGACTGCTTGTCTTGCAGCTTATTCAGTCCCTGTCATGCTCTTTTCCCAGGCTGGTGAGACATCAGTGAAGTACAGACACACTGTTCTGAAACTTTTAAGCTAACAGGCGTTTCAGAAAGGAGATCCTAAATTGATGTCCTGAAGTTCTGTCTGAGTAGTGTACCCAGACCCGTGCTGTTACAGCTTTTTATAGTGGCCCTGACAAGGATACCATGTGCTGAAAGGGAAGAATCATCTTTGGCCCAGCAGAAGGCTTTTAAATGTACTCAGTCACCCCTGCAGTGTATAGAAATAGGCTCTTTAGTGAGGCAACCCAGCACAGGCTTCTGTTGTATTATTATAAACCTGGTGTATAGTACTGTAACTGATCAATACAGTAGTGTAGCTTATATTCCATAGATGGAATTGCAGAGTGATACAAATTCATTCTAACAGCTGTATTAACAGGTGCACTTTCTTAAATCATGCTTTATTCCTCTTCTGCTTGATGCTTGTACAGTCTTTCTGTGAAACTGCCAATCCATTGAAGGTATGCTTGTTCTTGGCCCACACTGGAATCTATTTAAATGATTGCTTGAAGTAAAGGGAAGAAATCCTTTTACTCTAATTTATTCATGTAGATGTTGTAGCTAGTTCCCTATTTCTGCTAATAGTAATCTCACTGTCTTGCAAAACGAACCTAGGAATTAAGTAGTGACAGTATTATGGGATCTGTGGTGCTTCCTTGAGGAAAATTATTTCAGATGACTCTCCACAGTAGCCTAATATCTTACTTGGTTTGCATATAAAAGGAAATGGATATGGAGACTACACTATCACTGATCAATTTTGAAACATAGTAGTGGGACTTTTTGGGGTGGGAATGGGTTTTTTGTGACTTTATTTTTTATCTGAAAGGTCTTTTGACATACTTTATATTCTGTATTGACATACTATGTGACATACTAAGTATTGGAAGGTCCAAGGTTAGTAGTGAAATAGGTTTTTCAAATAGGATTTCATTAAAAATAAACCCCAGACCGGAATACAAATAGAATACTCCTAGCAAGTTACCAGACAAAAGGATGGAAATACTCTTTGCAGTCTGCGTACTTTTAACAGGGTACAAGTGATTAAGTCTTTTGGGCGCAGCTCCCATTGTGTAGTTCGGTCTGGCTTGGCTGCTGTGAATTCTCCAGAAGAGCCTGCTAATAAATGAGTGTGTACAAATTTTGAGTACACATGCAGAAGCCACTGTGGATGAAGTACAACTGACAAATGCTGAAAATTTTATTGGCATTTGCTGCTGGTAGATAGAAAAAAAAATTAACTTTCACCTCAGAGAAAGAATGTAAGGTTTATTTTCCCAATTCTGTCATTCTCAGTGAGTGAACTGTTGATGTTTTCCTGGGCATTAGATTCTGTGTGTAGTCCTCAAGTTATTCTAACTGTGGAAAGCAGCATCTCTTGACAAAATTGCATGTCAGTTGTGTGACATAGGGAAGAAGAAAGGTAAATTTGCATTTTCCTCTTGAAACTGGGTAAGAGAATATTGCCTTAGTCTAGAGTGACACTGCTCACCTCTGGCATGTAATCTGTTCATGCCTAACATTTGCCAATCGCAAAGCTTTGTAAAATAGTTTTCCATTGTGAAATGGGAAATTGACTCCTGTTGCAGTTCCAGCTTTAGCAAAGATGCTTATACAATTGTTAGACCTAATCTTTACTATATCAGTTTTAATTTGTATTGAAATATCATTAAAAGGAAACTTCTTTGCAGGATCTTGAGAATTCATTCATCAAATCAATGGCTTGATAAAAAACATTGAAGTTAGTTTCATGAAATACCAGACTGAAGAACAATTCATTCTTACTTGCAGCTCTGCAATTTAAGTTAGATTTTCAAGATGCTGTGTACATCAGATACCATGTACTGCTTTTAATTGCCTTCTACAGTAAAAACTGCCCTTAAAGTAACCAGTCACTTCAGTAAGTGAGAAAAAAACCAAGCCACGTGCATTTTGCATTAAATTTTCAAGTAAGTTTCAGGAGTTATGGGCTGAGTTGTAAAATCTTATTGTAATTGCAGCTCTTGTCAAAGTAAAAGCACATCTGTCAACTAGTTTGTAGTGCTATATGTAGTGCTCATTTTTTCCAAAAAATTATAATCTGCGTGGAGTTAAGGATTATTCAGTATTTTACTGTAGAGTGATAATGTTACTCTGCTTTAGTATCTTGTTACCTTAATTTAAAACTTCTTGTTTTTCACACAGGAGAACTCCTGCTTCAGCTTGGCAGACTTGAAGAAGCAGTTGAAGTCTACAAAGGACTGCAAGAAAGAAATCCTGAAAACTGGGCTTACTACAAAGGCTTAGAAAAGGCACTTAAGCCAGGTAATGATTTGATATCTTGTAGTAAATAAGGTTTTTCTGCGTATTTGAAATTAATACGTGTATGAAAAGCTTATATTTCTTTAAATACTAAAACTATTATTTAAAAAGTCCCCATTTAAATTTTGCTTTTTAGTCATAGTGTGTACATACTGTATTAATGTTGGGGTTTCTTAAGAAAGACTGGAAATATTTCTTGCATTGTTGTTACCTTGTCTTGTCTAAAATCTAGATAGAATTAGAAAAATGCAATAGTCTTTGTGTGTGTTTGAAAGAATAGAATTATTTCTTAGAGGACAGTTTTAATTTTTAATTTTTCCTTTACCGTCTCTGTTATCTTAATCTTATGTTGTAGCTAATACAACTGAATGGTCTTTGAAGGTTTTAGACAGCAATAAGGCAGGAGCTCTTTTTAAGATGAGAGGTAAGCAGTTAGTATTCTACTGCTGGAAGAGGAATTAACAGATACTGAGTACCTTGGAGTCATTCAATACATTAGTTTTAATAAGAATAAGGAGGAAACTGTTCTTTAGGAAGGATATAGCCATTAGTTGCTACGTATTCTGATTTTTTTTTTTTAGTCAGGTATAAATCACTTTCCCTTTTCCTTCTTGCCAGAAAGGAAGGGAAAAGTAAACTGTAAAATTCTCTTCCAGCTAATATGATGGAGAGACTAAAGATCTATGAAGAGGCCTGGACTAAATACCCAAGGGGACTAGTTCCAAGAAGATTACCTTTAAACTTTTTGTCTGGTAAGTGCATTTTTGCTGAGCTGGTAGTGATCAACACTTGTGTTTCTTAGATTCTGATTTAACAATATAAACAATCTGCAATTGATAAGTAATGTCTGGTAAAACAAAATCAACAGGTCTTTTTCCTCTCAAGGTGAAAAGTTTAAGGAATGTCTGGACAAGTTTTTAAGGATGAATTTCAGCAAAGGTTGCCCACCAGTCTTCAATACTTTGAGGTCGTTATATAAAGACAAGGAGAAGGTAAGTGTTCTAACCAGTTTTTACATGTTCTACCTCATAACTGTGGTTTATTGAAGAGATGAAGGAAACAGTTTTCTTCACTGTTGACTCCATCAGCACTGCTTTAGATGGCGTGATACAGCTGGGAGAAAAATGAAGTACATACATTGAGCATACATGTGCCAAATTGGTAAATGTAGAAAGCTTACACAGCTTAAAATTACTAAATCTAAGTGTTCACCAAGGGAGACCTGGTCTTAATTTGTTAAAAATAGAGTGAGATTGAGTACATTCTCAAATGTAATGTAATTCAGGATATTGCAGAATTTTCTTACCAAAATAACTGGTTTGGGTAACACCAAGTAGCTCAAGTTGAAATAAAATACTATCTGGCCCACAGATTATTTTTTCTGTGTCTCGTCTTGCATGTGTAGGTGGCAATCATAGAAGAGCTCGTGATAGGTTATGAAACCTCTCTAAGAAGCTGCAGGTTATTTAACCCAAATGGTGAGTGCTGAGACTGTTGTGCTTCGTGGAAATAGTGCCTGGTGTAAGCATTGTGTGTCCATTCAGAGGTGGGGAAATAGGGAGTGAAGAAACAGAGGTGATGTGGGTTTTTTCTATTTTTCCCCAACACAGAACTGAACCATAGCTGTCAAATGTAAAGTCTGTATTCAAAATACAGTCTCTTGCTCTAAATTTTTTTCCTGGATCCATGAATTTAGTCATCTCTTTGCAGTTTTGAGTTCAGGTATGCTACTTTCAAGACCTGAGTTTATCACTGTTCAGGAAACTGAAGTTTGAAAGCTGTGTCAGTTCTGTAACTACAGAAATGTCAAACAAAGGACAATATATATTGATAGCACAATCTTCACAGTGAGGTGTAGTTTTGGAGCTTTTGGTGGGGACATGGTTTTGTGTTCTTGGAGGTTTTGCATATCTGACTGCCATAATACTTCCAAATACTTGGAACAGAGTGCAACTCCCTTTGACCCACCAACTCCTTTTTCTTTAAAACCACAGAAGGACGAGGGAGCAGTATATGCTTAGGTCTTGGATAGACTTAGAAGCTCATATACATACCTGGAACCAGTTGTTTGGAAGCTCTCCTAGGTCTGATAGAGAGGCAGAATTAACTTCAGCGGCTGTGTTTATAGCGTTCTGCTTCTGGTATGTTGTTTTAGTAATAAACTGAACAAAAACTCTCTCTACATTTTACTCCTGCCAGATGATGGTAAAGAAGAACCTCCAACCACTTTACTCTGGGTCCAGTATTATTTGGCTCAACATTATGATAAAATTGGACTGCCATCCCTGGCTCTAGAATATATAAATGCTGCTATAGAAAGTACTCCCACTTTGATAGAACTCTTCCTTGTGAAGGCAAAAATCTATAAGGTAAGTTCAGCTTTATTCTTAGTGACCAAAGGTTATTAATTTGTTAGGAATTTTAGTGAGTTTCTGGATAAGGGTGTTGTTTAGCTACTTGAGGTGGGGTTTTCTGAGGCATATGAAAAAGCTGCTATGAAGGTTTTTAACTCAGTGAAGGACAAATGTACAGCAAAATGTGAATTCTCAGTTTAAAAATCACACTGATAAATTAGATTGAGTCTTTCATCTGTTCTTACCCCTGGTTTTTTAGATGCTTAAAACAATTTCTCAAGTGCACTATGGCATTGTATCAGAATGGGATTATCCAAAGTGGTTCTTTAAGCATTTACAGTAAAAACATTCAGTGCTAAAAGACCAGTAATTCCATAATGCGAAAAGGTATTTAACTGCTTTTTTTTTTTCTTTAAAGATCTGTTGCTTTTGAAGAAAGCTATTTATTAAAAAAAAGTCTTTAAAAAACCCTAATTGTATCAAACAGTGAGTAGATAAAACGTGCGTGTTTTATAATTACTGAATCTGACTTCAATTTCTATCTCTCTAGCATGCTGGAAATATTAAAGAAGCTGCAAGGTGGATGGATGAGGCTCAGGCTTTGGACACAGCAGACAGATTTATCAACTCCAAATGTGCAAAATATATGTTGAAAGCAAACTCCATTAAAGAAGCAGAAGAAATGTGTTCTAAGTTTACGCGGGTTTGTTGCACTTAACTAGAGCTCTTTGGAATAATGTGGGCCTAATCCCTTGTGGAATAACTTTGTTTTTAGCTTTGCACTCAGCTTTACTATCATATTGAAGATCTGTTTCAGAGCAACTGCGGTTGCTTGCTTCAGTTATGGTAGTCCATAGCAGGGTTTGAATTAATCTTGGATAAGCATGATTCCATAGTAATAAGTGAAAATTCTATAAAGCTTGGATTTGGTTATTTTTGCCAGGTAGGAAAAATACAGCCTGCCTGTGTTAGAGAGAACTTCTGAGAAAATAATATTTGCTCAATAATCTTTGGGTTTAATATTGATTCTGCAGGATACTTGAAAGATCTGATAAAGTTGCCCGTGTCTCTTTTTTCTAATGGTAAAAAGTTGGAGAATTCAGATGTCTCTTGGAACATAATTTTTGTGTGACTAACAGCTGAGAGGCTTTGTGAGGTGTCTTCCTTGTGTGAACAAACTTTCATTCCCAAGTCCTTGTTTATCAGTGATGAAGGAAAGCTGATGTTACACCTCTTTTCTTTTATTTTTCCATGTACTTACACATGACCAGTTATCTGGAAGAAAAATATTGTGTTATGAAAATTGCATAATTTCATGCATCACTTTTTGTCCCTGCAGTAACCCCATTTTGATAGGTTTGATGGTCACACGGGTTAGTTACTTTTTAAAATGTACTTCTTTGATATTATTCTTTCATAACTGAAAGTCAAAACAACTCAGTGAAGTCTCTCTAGACTATTTGTCAAATGATAGTTTCGGAATTACTGGCCGTGTCATTTGTGTGTTGTCTATGGGAGACAGGCAACGAGCTGTTGGGATCTACCTGCAAAAGTAAAGCCTTTTCTGTTTGTTTGTCCCATTTTCTCCTCTCTCAAAGAGCAGGAGAAACCTGGAGTGTAAGGTAGGTAGAATGGAGAGAAGGAGCAGTGTTTATAAAGGAAATCTGAAGGATCTTGTGAAATGAAGGCTATGTTCAGGCAGACATGAGGGGAGGGGAAGTTCTGTTTTATATATGCTCAGTAGATTTATGTGGGAGTTTTGATGCAAACCCACTACAAATTTAGGTTAATTTGACCTCCCTCAATGCCTTAAGCAGCTCTAAGATGATGTTAAAAAGGGAGCATACGAGTTACCTAAAACTGAACTTGAAAAATATAATTTGATGATGTTGCTCTTTTCAGTCATATTTATTTCCATTTGATCTTATGTCTAGTGCTCAAATACAGGCTTCTTAATTAAAAAACAATAATTAGAGAAGTCCTGGATTAAGCATAATGAAAATAGAACTGACACTTTTTCCTCATTTCTGGTTGCCTAAATCAGGCTGTTTTGAGCACTGCCTTTCTCTTTCATTGCTAAGTTCTATGGATCTGTGCAAGTATATATAAAAATGAGATTTGAAAGACAACTGTAATCCCCTTTTTTGAACCAGAAGGTGTCAGAGTTAACAGTATTCCTTTTGCCTTGCTACTCCTCTCTAGTACTGATTGCATTAGAAACAATCATCTACTACTACTACTGTGAGGATACTTAGCTTAATCAGCAGTTCTCTGGAAGATACAGATGGCAGTTTTAGTTGAGGAAAAAAAAATCCTGCAGGATTTCCTGCAAGTGTCAGTGTCTTGCTATGGGCTAGAACTTTTCTGCCATTTTTTCTGTGCTGCAATGTGTTATTTGTGTGCACGCAGTATTAAAAACACTGAATGAAGGTCTCTCCTAACCTAAAGATAAGGAACTGTCACAGTGAAATGGTCACTGCCTGGCTCTTCGTTGTGTCTTTCTGACTCTTCCAATGGGTGTAACAAAAGATTTTTATATTTGTTTTAATTAATGAACAAAGCAAGTGGATCTTAACTGTGGCATTTCCAACTTTCAAGACTCCAGTTCTGAGATTTAACATTCATTTTCTTCATTTGTGCTTTTAATTAGGACAAGATAAAAGAAATAGCAGCTAATGAATCCAATGAGATTTATTTTTTGTATAATGCTGTTTTTGCTTTTAGGAAGGAACCTCGGCAGTAGAGAACCTGAATGAAATGCAGTGCATGTGGTTTCAGACAGAATGTGCGCAAGCCTACAAAGCAATGAACAAATTTGGAGAAGCACTTAAGAAATGCCATGAAATTGAGAGAGTATGTATTCAGCTCTACTGCTTAGGTTGGAAAATGCTGGCTTAAGTTTACTGTGCTGATAAGTTACTTTTCTGAGTGGTAAGGGTGCATTTCATGTAGCTTCAGGAGAGATTTCATGTTGGTTACTGGCAAGTTTATATAGTTACATTTCCTCCTAAAAGTGCCATTGTAAACTGTGTATTATGAAAAGATTTTATAAAGTTACTTGAAGATCCAGATGAGAGCAGAAAACTGTCAAAAATTAAAATCTTAGTTCTGGCAGTGTACATAAGAAATGGGTATTTAGGTAAAAACTAAGACTATGTGTAGTTTAAGTCCAAAAATAAGTGGATGAGCTGACAAGCCTTAAAGTAAAGCTGACTATCCTTAAAGTAAAGGACAGATGTCAGTCACTATTAAGGCACTGTTTTAGAGGTAGACAATAAATGTTAATAAAATTACCGCAAATATTAACTATCTTCTCCTTAAAAAAAAAAGGTACAATTTAAAAGAAGCTATTGCAAAAATAAAGACTTCTTAAAGTAGAAATTTTATTGAAAAGGGGAAATACTTGCACATTAAATGCAGATATCCATAGTGAGGTAAACAACAAAATCTGGATGCCCAACTTTAAAAAGAAGCAGGTATGGGTTTGGTTTTTTTTAAGCACATTAAAGTCTAGAAAAAAGACCAGACAGCTGAGGGTGTAAAAGAAGTGCTGAAAGGGCAGAACTTAGTAGGAAGCTGTGCCTCTTTGCGAATAGAGACGTCTTAGGAGATTTCAGCACTGCCGCTCTTCTACGGGGAGGACTCAGCTCTGGAATAGTCTGTGATTTGAAAAAAGTGATGTAAAATTATCAAAGTAACCTGGTGTAGTGAAAGGTGTCCCTTTCTGTGGCAGACAGTTGAAAATAGGTGACCTTTAGGGTCCCATCTAACCCAAACCATTTTGTGATTTGCTAGGACCATGTTTTGTTTGCACAAATCCTTTAAATAAATTAGTGTAAGATTCTTTTGTGTAAAAAACTATTAGTCTTGTAAATTTTCTTGGGTACCAGAAGAGGTCAGCAAAGGAAGTGATAACTTAGACCACCCCAAAAAATATTTTTAAGGATTTAAGTCACTGTGTTTAATTTATTTACTGGATGAATTGATTGAAGGTGTAGTAAAGTTCAAAAATAAGATAAGCCAATACGTTGAATTCAGAAACCATCAACAAAAGTTTTGTAAGAAAAAGCAGTGCCTCTTAAATCTTTCTGGAGGTGCCAGTTGTGCCAAGGGGGCAGTCTAGTTGATAAAATGTGTTCTGGTTTTCAGAAATACTTTTTATCTCATACTTCACACCATAAAGGATCTAAACTGTCTCAGAAAAAGTAGGGAAGTTGATCTCATAGCTGGGAAGATGGGGTAGGTGCAAATAATCAACTTCCGCAAGAAAATGAGTTTATAATGGAGATTACTAAGGCATCTCTCTAGAGTCTTCATTATTTCATCAATAAATGATCACAGAAACGGACTGAATATTGCAAGGACAACACCTGCGCTGTCTCAGTACTAAATGATTAAGTAGCCCATGAAATGTAATGTTCAACAGTGTAGTCAGTGGCAAATTCTCTGCCTATGCATAAGTAGTAAAAGGTCTTACAATAATTATTGCTGCTCAGGAATCCTGAGACTATTACAGATAATGCTGCAAAAACTTCTGTGCTGGTGTGGAGCAGCAGCCAAAAGGACATGTGAGGAATTAAAACTGGAATAGTACTTTTCTTCCATTATGTAAATCTGTCACGCTGTTTACATCTGAGTGTCACACCTTCTTAAAAATGTGCTAGTAAAACACCTGCTGTGGGGTAACTTCCAAAGGAAGAGACTGCAGTTATCTTGTTGTACTTATTCTTCTAGCCTGAGCTTTGACAGACAATGCTGAGTTTAAGATAAAGTTATATGAGATCATAAGTGGAGAAGTTCAAGAGGGGAATGAATTTTCACTGCTTCTCAAACGAAAACAAAGGGACATTAGATGGTGCAGAAAGCAGAGCTTGAACAAAATAAAGTACTTTCTCACACCATGTCTGATTTAAGTGTGGAATTCATTGCCATAGTATTTACTGGGAGTTAAAATGATAGTTTTGAATGAAAAAAAAAACTAGAGCAGTTCATAGAAGAAAAACTCAAATGCTGTATAAATACAATGAGTATAAAATCTCTGTCTGTTAAACTGCAAATTCTCAGAGGTAGTTACTTTTAAGAGACTGTGAAATTGGTGTATTTTAGTTCTTGGATAAGATGCCTTCTGTCCTTTTCACCAATGACTTTATTTTTGGAGGGTTTTGTTAACATTTGTAATAGTTAGGTTGTGTTTGTCAAACAGTAGGCTTTTACTAACTTATTATTTTGAAAGTCCAGGTTAGTATCTCATTGTTAATACTTGCTAAATAATGTTATGTTACATTGTGATAGCATTTTGTAGAAATCACGGATGACCAGTTTGACTTCCACACTTACTGTATGAGGAAGATCACCCTTAGGTCTTACGTGGACTTGTTAAAACTAGAAGATGTGCTTCGACAGCATCCCTTCTACTTCAAAGCAGCACGGATTGCCATAGAGATCTATTTGAAACTTCATGATAATCCCTTAACAGATGAAAATAAAGAACATGAGGCTGATACAGGTATTCAACTCTCAGGATTTATTAGTCATGCAATTTCACTAATTAGTTGATATTTTAGGAAGGTCTAGTATTCGTTACAGTTGTCAATTGTGGTAGCCAAAACCAGAGTTCTACACAACTCAAATTTTGCAAATTGCAGCTTAGACTGCACGGTAGAGTCAATGTTCTGCTGGAAGTTAAACTAATGTATGCTTTTATTGTGGTTACTATAAAACAGTGATGGGTTTGTAGTGAGAGTTTTAAGTACAAATGTTCGTGTTATGGAATGGCTGCGAAAACATGAATTCCCTTGGTGGTTGGTCCATGGAATAGCAGATTGAAGCAGATGTGCTTGGTAGTAGCTCTTTCTAAGCATTTTATCAGTGTGCAGAAATTTCACTAGGTAGCAACTTAAATTTTATCATCTCTTGCTTCTGATGTAAAAATAATGTTTAAATAATCTATTTTTTTCCTGTCATCTCTGATTTGAGAGCAGCTTAAGCGGTTATGGCTTGGGGCACCTCAAATGGTACAAATAGAGGATCCTTCAAGAGAGAATCCTTTAAGAGGAATTTGTCACGTTTTAGTATTTTTCATCTCATTACACTGTTATTCTAATTTTGGTCCCCTGATTCCACTAAGGAATTTGTGCATTATGAAGCGTCAGCATAGACTATAAAATAATCTATCCATTGTAAATAAGCTTTACTATGGTAATGACAGCATTGCTCGTTAGTAGATATGGTTTAAAAAAGGTGATGTTGTCTGACAACTGCTTGATGCTGTTAATATTAGACATCAGTGTTGTGTGGTTTTTCCTTTGTGTGTGTACAGCAAATATGTCTGACAAGGAGCTAAAGAAGCTACGAAATAAGCAGAGAAGAGCCCAGAAGAAAGCACAACTGGAGGAGGAGAAGAAAAATGCTGAGAAGGAGAAGCAACAGAGGAATCAGAAAAAGAAGAAAGATGATGATGATGAAGAAATTGGAGGACCGAAAGAGGAACTTATCCCTGAGAAACTGGCAAAGGTGCTTACTAATGTAATAGTAAAGTCTTAGAAATTTCTAGAAAAGTTGCAGTGAGCACACATAAAATTTAATAGCCATTCAAATAACTTGTTTATTTTTTTGGTATGACATCTCTTCACAGGCAGCATTTTAAGAAGAAGTCCTTTCTAGGGCTTGTTTGTTAGATACAGTGGCAGTAGTGTGGAAATCACAGCTTTTGTGCCTTCTTTTCAAAGGCAGTAGTTGAAGTCAAACATTTGCTACATGTGGAATTATCTCCATGTGTCTACTGCACTAACTTGTTGATTGTACCCTATTTCTAGTTGGTGATGTGGAAGTCTTTCTATCCTGTATGTAGGGTGATTATCATCCACTCTTTCATGCCCCCTGATATTCTTTTGTTTGTGTAGTCAGCCTGTGAAAGAGGAGACATTGAAGCACTGAATGTTTTAACAGGATTTGTTTGCATATGTTTTGAGTGGGAGGGGAAAAGGAATAAAGAAGCTGTAGTAGTAAATAGTAGACTAGACTGAGATGGCTTTAGAGATCTGGATTAAGAACTATAGAGAGATATAAAAGGGAGGTGACCCAGAAGACTCTTCCTTTAGCAGAAGTTATACCCGTAAGGAGCAGGAAAACACTCAAAAAATGTGAGGTAAAGATAAGAAAATTATAGAGACTGGAAAAATTAATTTATAGCAATAGTAGTATAGATTGCACGTCTTCACAGATCCAGTATTCTGGATCTATATTCATACTATTCATACTGAAATGAGGGGATATTTGAGAGTTGAGTCTGTGAACTTCACTCCGTAGCCAGGAAAGAAGTGACTTAAACTGCCTAGTTTTTAAGACTAGTGTTGGTATTTCCATTGTTTAGTTCACTGGTTGCAAGAAGCAGAACTAATTGCAGTGCTAGCCAAGATTGAAATGCAACAGCTTGTATTGAAATTGAGTTCTGTAGTAGAGGGATGTCATGGGATAGCCGTGAAAAATCTAGCCAGTACCCAAGATTATAAGGAACAGTTGCAGCTATATAATGCATTCCTTTGGCAAATCTAGTTATGTCTTTAATATATAGATGTCAATATAATATAATTCCAAATTCAATATCACAATCATGATATAGACACTTCCAAATGCGGTTGGTGCCAAAAGACCATTTTTGACATAGCTGGTCATTTGTAAATAGTTTTTCTAGAGCAGCTGCCCCTGGACATGTTTGGGTATGTAGCTTTGGCACTAAAGGCGTAGCTTTGAAATGAGGTTTTGTTGGTTCCAAATAGTTTGTGTGCACAGCGTGTATGTAAAATCAGCAGCACATAGAAGTGATGCGAGTGTTGTCCATTGTGATCTTCCAACTCAAGTTATTTGCAACGAAGTGTATCACTTCAACATTGCTGAATTGTTCTTGGCACACAACAAAATTTGTATTTGCTTCTTAGAGAGTCGTTTCTGTACATAAAAAAATACAAAGAACAACAGACCATTCTTGTTTGAGTAATCCCCAACCTCTGTGTGCAAGATACCTGTCCGTAAAGAACCCTTGCACAGAATTAATTTGTGTGAAAGCTGTCCATTTACTGGATTACACTAGCTAAGATCAGGAGACCTTTTTCAATATCTAATTACTTCCAGCTTGCTGTTGATATTTTGGCTGGGCCTGTCACCATGACCTGGCAGCTTTCAAGAACCTGTCTGAAGCTCACATGAGCAGAATGTCATAGACATTTATCAGTCATTTACCATCATCTCAGGCCCATGTGTGTAGGTTGGTGTGGGCGGCCACACTGCCCTTTTCGGTGCAGGTTCAGCTCCAGTTGTGTTCACTACTGGCGTATGATAGAAGGAGAAGATTTGTGTCTCTATAGCAATTTGTAGCCATCAGAAAGCAAATATTTTGGACTTTTTAGTCTGTTTAGACATTGAGTGAAAGTTGCAAAATTTGTAACAGAAGAGATTCTAAGCATCTTATGGATTGCCTTAGGAGAGTAACTCTGATGGGACTCAGCAATAGCTGATTTTTGTTGTTGTAGTTACTAGGTTTGAACTTTGACTTAGTTGTGTGTCGCTTACTTGAATCTGTAGGCTGAAGCACCTTTGGAAGAAGCCATTAAATTTTTAACACCCCTGAAGAATTTAGTGAAGAACAGAATAGAGACTCATCTTTTTGCCTTTGAGATTTATTTTCGAAAAGGTAGGTGAGAACACTTAATGAAAGCAAGCAATTTGTGAATCATAAAGGTGTATATTGGAACTTAAGCATTATTGATGAGGTGTGTGGAGCCCATCCTTGTCACAACACAGAACTTTTCACTGGACCAACACTCCAGCAATGAGCAGTCTGTGAAAACCAAAGTTTGAACATTTGGTGATTATCCACTTAATTCACTGGTTAAATAGATGCACGTTATTAAAAATAGCTTTTGTAGTACGCTCAGTTGTAAGTTCTTCTGATCATTCTAATTTCAAACACTAAATACCCCTGTAACACAATGCAGTGAGTTCCTACCACGGGTTTTTGAACATTTGTCAACACTTTTTTTTTCCAGAGAAGTTCCTTCTGATGCTTCAGTCTGTGAAGAGAGCCTTTGCTATTGATTCTAGTCATCCTTGGCTTCACGAGTGTATGATTCATCTCTTCAGCAGTGGTATGTATCTGCTTGGTAGGACTCCATCTATTGCACACTGCCAGGTCATGCCAAACCTGCAGTCATTGATTTTTAGCGCAATTAATTCAAAATATTTAATGCATGTATTAGAAAGCTTTTTAAACAACTGATTCATGCTAAAATTAAGTATGGTTATTATGACTGCAGCTGGATTTAGGAGTCATTCCAGTATTGCTTAGAATTTTTAAGATTGTGAGCAGAATGTGAAGCCTGAAAGAGAGAGGCAGTGAAGAAACGGAAATTGCAGAGCGAGGGATGTGGCTTTTCTGCTGACAGCCTGTGTCAGCGTGCAAGGAGAGGGCTTATTGGTAAAAGTTGGTAGAATTCTCTGCCTTCCCCTGCCCCAAAGGTTACCCTTTCTGACGGGGGCTACAGACTAGACATATTCAAGAACAGACTTGTATGACGTTAACCTTTGAGCCTAATAGGTTTTAATTACTAAGGGGGAGAGTGTATTAATGTAAAGAAGGTTTGGCTTTTTCTAAGCATCAGAAAACTGCCGCAGTTAAGCTTCTTCTAACCACATCCAATATTTACCTTTTCAAATTTCATGCATCTTCCCTTGAGATACTTTCCAATTGCATTAATAATGTAAACATGAAAAATACTAAAATAAATACATAAATAATATTTTATTGTGATTACTTGTGCTCACCTCAACTTCTTTTTTCCAACAGTATCTGAAAGTAAGGATCTGCCTGATGCTGTTAGAACAGTGTTAAACCAAGAAATTAATCGGCTTTTTGGAGCAACTAATCCAAAGAATTTCAATGAAGCTTTCCTTAAAAGGAACTATGACTCACTGCCACATAGGTTATCAGGTATTTTGCTCTTCTCCTTGTTCTGCCCTACTTCTGCATTTTCTGTGCTTCTCTGGCAGCAGTATCTCAGTATCAGCCCCAGTGATGTAACAATCACTCCTTCACTGTGGAGTGCTTTTCTTCTCTACTTGTGTGTTTCTGACAACATGATTGCCAGGTTGTCTGTGGTTTTCTTTAATTTTCTCTTTGTGCTGCTGAAATGAAAATGTCGTGACCTCTGCCCTATTGTTTCTAATGTGTGCTGTATGTTTGTTTTAATGCTTTGTTTGGAGCTTCCCTTCTACCTGCTTAGGTGTCAAGCTTTATGCTCCAAGTTGGTTCCATTTTGAACTTTTGCTGGAGAGTTCAGTCCCCCCTCTTCCTCATATTATCTCTATTTTATGTTTGTATATAAGATGGGTTTAGTCATCCACTGGGTGATGAGTCTTATTTTTCCTCCTGTAGCTGCCAAAATGATGTACTATTTAGATCCTTCCAGTCAGAAAAGGGCAGTGGAACTGGCAATGACCCTGGATGAATCCCTTATTAACAGAAATCTTCAGGTAACATACTTATAAATTGTAAACAACTTCTGTTATATCTGTGGAAGCTTTAAGCAAATTTTGGAGGTAAGAGGAAGCTGAAATCATTGCTGTGCCTTATAGTAAAGAGGTTAAGTTGTGAGAGAAAGGGGTGTCAGGTTCATCTGAACAGAAGTATTTAATATCCTTTTTGCACATTTGAATTAATTTAGTTTTTTGATAATACAAAAACAGCAGCAGCGGAAACCATAGGTAATGGGAAAACTTACTAAACTTGAGAGAATTCACAAGGCAAAGGAAAAGGTCGTCGTTTGTCTGAGCTTTGGCTGCCACACAGGCAACTGTTCACAAGAAAAGGAGTGGCCCATACTCTGGGAAGGCTTTCCATAGTCAACTTTCTGCAAGCTGTGGGAATTACCATAGGTTTAATAAAAGCTGCATATGCACAGTTTTGCCTCAGCATGTAGTTAAGTGAAAAGCTCACCAAATTTTGAGTCTTTGCTCCATTCTGGTGGTCATGGAATAATCTCCCTGTGACACTGCCTCCATGCCCCTTTTCCCACCCCACCACCTTCATCTGGGAAGACATGTCAGTTCTGACTCACAATTTACAGTAGTCTGTGCACTCAATTTTTTTGATCTATTGCAAGTAAATTTGGTAAATGTTACTTTAAAATTATTCTTTTGTGGACAAAAATTGGAGTTTTACAAAAAACATCTCTTAGGAAATATAGTGGGTTAAATAGAACTTTAATTATGAAGGATTTTAAGTTCATAGCAGAATTTTTGGACCAAACGGGGAAAAAAGAGACAATAAGGGACAATTTATAGACTTGTTAAAGATGTTAAAGATTCAGATCCTTTCTCTATTCTAGCTGTTGTAGTATGGGATACAAACTCATGTCTTTTATATTCTAAGTACATATTTAGGATTTTTCATGAAGTTGTCTTCTTTGGGTGTTGGTTTTTGGGTTCGGGTTTTCTTACAGCTTGAGTGGTCTCAAAGAGCTTAATCTAGATTATCAATAGATTTAGAAAACAAAAATGAATTTGCCTTCTATTTGCTGGTTTTTGCCTGCGAGTGGGATTCTGGGAATTGGACTGGGGAAGGATTAAGCGTACCTAAAAATGCTTGGTTGTTGTGGAGGTGCAAACTTGGTAAGACTAGAAGAAGCTTTTACCAACTCATCAATGCGTAAATGTCCTCTACACTGCATTGTGATAAAACGGAAAATGTTGAATTTAAGCATTTTTGGTGCTAACATTAAGGAAGAGTTGGACTTCTACTGAACTTCTAGATGGGAAATTGAAAGTGCCTTAAAAATTTTGAATCTGAAGGAGTCTGGGTGTTTGTTGAAAGCCATTTTTGTGTGCAAAGAGATCAAATTTATTACATTTCATTACAATAAAGACTAGCTGTCTCAGAGCACACTGCAGGCATAAAACCAGATATATTTGACCTTTAGTGGATGCCAGTGTTACAAAGAGCAAATGTGAGGAAAAGGGGTCATTGAGGAGAGCTCCATAACCCTAGAGCAGGCAGACAGAGCAGTTAATCCCAGTACACAGAAGAAATAAAAACTGTACTAAATGTCAGAGGAGCAGGACAAGATTGCCTGGCTATGCTAATGCCTGCACAGAGCCATGGGCAGGTGTTTAATGCTGGCAGGCTTTAGTGGAGCTCAGTAGGTTGGTTTTTCATGTTTGGAATGCAAGCTGAAAAAAAATCCACAGGAAATCTCCTTTTCCTCTTCTAAATCATGAACAAAAATGGACAGGAAACTGCATATATCCAAAAAAATGTAGTAATACCAGAGTAATTTGATTTGATTGAAAGGTATGTGATGTGTTGCTGAAATGATCAGTGTGTCCCAAGAATGGTGGGGTTCTTGGTTGCCAATTAGCAAGAATAACATTTTTTTTGGAAAATAAGAAACAAGTGACAAATTAGTATTTCATTTTACAGTCAAGATTTCTAGCTGTGTTTTAGATCCCTTTTCAAACTGCATTATTTCAAATCAGACTACACTGGTATTTCATACTGTGTTTAGTTAAAATGTCGTTTGATGTTGAAAGGACATGTGTGGCCCTTTGAGCAGGTTTGTGGCAGAAGTACTATTTTGAATTTGTCTTGTGAGATTATTCTTATCTCAGACAGCAGAACTGCTGTTTGAAACCTGTAAACAATAGAAGTTTTTTGTTGGTTTGTGAGCATTCAGCTGAACATTTAAAAAACGGTAACACTTCTTTATTTTTCTCTTTAATTAGACTTGTATGGAGGTATTAGAAGCTTTATGTGATGGTAGCCTTGGAGACTGTAAAGAAGCATCTGAAACTTACAGAGCAAATTGTCATAAGCTTTTCCCTTATGCTTTGGCTTTCATGCCCCCTGGATATGAAGAGGATATGAAGATCACAGTTAATGGAGATAGTTCTGCAGAACCTGAAGAACTGGCCAATGAAATATGAACAACTTTATTGGAAAAAAACGACGTTGGACCATATCTAGTGTATAATATTTTTGTCACGCACCTGCTGAATTGTTCTAACTTACACAAAGATCAGAAGGAAAAAAAACCTGTTGCCTTCAAATAGTTCTACTTTTTTTTATCCTGCTGACAAAGTATATATATAAAATATCTAACATATTACTGGTTATAGGCTGTTTGGTTTCTTAAAAATTAAAAGCTGCTAAAATTGAGAAAAAAGGAAAAAATAAACAAGCCTTCTCCTTACCTACCTACCCATGTTTTTAAACTAATTTATATGTGACCTGGAGGTGTGTAGCCCTCAGAGCAGGTGTGTGGCAGAAATATTAACTTTAAATTTGTCTTGTGAGATTGCTATTATCTCAGACAGCAAAACTGCTGTTTTAGCACTGGATTCTTTCACTGAGCACAAAGAGTTGATGGGGCTTTAGCATCTGACTGATTTTGATACGGGAGATGATTGTGTCCATAGGAAGTATGCAATGTGAATCAGAATATACAGAGAAACCTGCAACACACTTGTTATGTTGGGGTGCTTGGACATACAGATATCAACCAGAATTAAGAAACATAGTGTGTTCAATAAGCTTGTTGTGTCTCTGAAATTCACTGTACACAATCAGTTTGGTGTTCTTGCACCACAGTTTTTACCTGAAGGAACCGGTTAAAAATGGTCTCTCTTGGAATTAAACTTGGGGTGGGTAGGGGAGAATCAACATTGCTGTTCTGAAGATGAACCTATCAGCATAGGTTGGCCAAACTTTTTAAAACTGTAATGCAAGAACCAAATAAAATTATGCACTGTGATGTGGCACCAATTAGAAAGATCGCATGCATTTTTCACGTAGAGTGAAAACAAAATGAGAACATATTATGGCTTGAAGTTGCAAAGAGGAAAACTCCTGACTACCATTTTGACTGATCAAGAGACTAATAGATAAAACCTCAGCAGGCCTTGTTCACGTTATGCAGAAAAAAAAAAAAAAAGTGCTGCAGTTTAGATACCTCTGGAACTTTTCCACAGTGTCACAGGTTTGTAATACTTGAAGCCCTACATTTCTAAGAATATATTTCTTGCTCAGTTGTTTCAGGCAAGCCCAAGACTTTGTAACTTTAAGGGGCCCAAGATTTTTTTTCAATAACAGACCAGCTTCTTATTCCTGCAGTTACAGATGTAATTTCCTTTGTCAAACATAAGGTACCAAATATAATGCAATAAAACGTTTTGAAAAACAACTGTGTGAGTATTTAAACCAATCTATGTTGTTGTACTTCAACAATGAATTGGTTTGCTGGAGTGCAGCTCAGGGTTGGCTTACTGTGCTGTCCAGTCATGCTAACAATGTCACTGCTGGGTAGTCATTGAGTATAAAGTGCAAATGCATTATATGTAAATATTGAATGTCTGGGAAGTCCTATAACACAATGCTTTGCTACTTGGCTTTTAAGTTCCACCAGTGTTAGGTTGAATTTTGTTTTCCAAGTCAAGCTTCAGTCTACAAGTCTACTGTGTTAATAATATAGATAAGTGCTCAAATGTTTTCTTTTGTAGGCTCATCATATGAAACAGAGCAGAAATAAACTACAGCTTGCAAAGTGAGTGCCTTCTTTGCTGCAGGAGTTCAGTTACAGAGTATCTATTGTGTGGATACACGGCCTTCCTCTTCCACGTAATGGAATTCAGTGATTGACATGTACAGTTAAATCCTGGAAGACTTACTGGGGTTTGTAGTTTTCTAACTGTCAGAACAACAGGCTTTTGTTTATTGTGTCTTCAGCTCCACTTTCTTTTCATGGTCAGCCTATCCTTGTGTACATTTGCAGTATAGTTCCTGTCAGAAGTGTGTCTTGCTGTATTTGTATATTTAACCTGCTGGGCTTTTAGGGACTAGAATACCTACAGAACCTTTAACTGACTCTGGGATTGATGTCTTGATCTCAGTTGTTTGTGCAGCCTGAGACACTTGGACTGCATGTCGTCTGCAACTCCTGGAGATGATTCAGTCTTGCCTACACAAGCTGCAAGCTTTTGGCCTTGCCTCTTGAGTATTGCTGCCCATTTCTTGGCTTCTGATGCTTAAGCTGGAGGCAGATGAGTGCTCACTTGTAACAGATTGTGAATTGAATCAAGCAAATTCTTTTTTTTCCAAATACTGGGTTTTTTGGGTGCTGTCTATAAATGGGATTATTTCCTTTACCTTTTCAGTGCCTGTTTTTGCATTGAAATGGATGAACTAAAAGCTGGAAGTTACTTGTTATCTTTTATTGTGCAAATGGGGAAAAGGATGCTTCAGTGGGCCTTCCAGGAGTCTCCATCTACACATCTATTGTGATTTCCCTAAAGACGCTTCATAACCCTGCTGAAAGGCATCCACACTGCTTCAGAGATGGTGTTTTTGGATTAAAGAGGTTAGTTATCCCCTTCCAGAAGACTGCAAGCCCAGGACAGGAAACTAAGCCAAGAGTTTGCCTGAAGATGGAGGTTCTTTAATTGGCAAAGAAATCATTATTCCCTCATCTTCACATCTGTCCTGTTAGATGCAAGGCTGACTTCTGAGGAAGAGCTTTCAAGAGCTGGAAATGAAGTTGAAATCTAGTGCAATGAGTCTTGTGAAGTGGTAGCACAGAGTGCTGTGCTGCAGTGGAAGCTTTCCTTTGTGTGCTGAGATCCAAAATCGTAATTGCCGGTGCTTGGCTGCCAAAGCAGGTGAGCTGAGATTGAAGTCGTGGTCAGTGACCCTAGAGCACTGGCATGACGCAATTTGGTTTCATGATTTTCACTGGAGGATTTCACCATCAGTGGAGCCACCGGTGATGACACATGATACAAGTATCTTTCCTGGGAACAAAAAGAGTTCAGACAATAAATTTTGCCTAGATAAATGGTGCAAATGCGCATTGCGTGAAGCAATGCCAGAGTCAGATGTGGGCTTAAATTGTAGGGAACTGAAAGTTGTGGTTTTCCCTATGATGTTGGGTGAGGTACTCGCTTCCTCCTTGCGGAGACCAGAGCATGCAGGCACACGTGTGAACAAGCAGGTAAAATAGCCTCAAACTTACCTATTCGGTAACTAATTTCTTTGCATATTAAATGCCTTAAAAGCTTCTATATTCAACATTTTTTCTTTTTTTTTTCAGTAGAGGTCTTAATATTTGCATGTTCTAGGGGGGAGGCTTGTCCTGATTTGTGCTGTGTCAGCCAGAACACAGAGGGAAGTTTGTCACCCAGATTTTCCCCTAGAATGGGGAACAAATTCCAAGTTTCCCAGGGAGCTCTCTAGGGCTAGATGAGGTGTTTATAATCAGCCTGTTAAATCTTCCTTTACATTTGGATTTGCCAGGTCTGGAGGTGCTGCAGCCATAACAGTAGACCCTGGAAGTTGGTGTAGCAACTCACAGATTGAATTGTGTTTTCCATGAAAGAAGACACCCATGAGTGCAGGGTGAGATCAGGCCTGAGGAGCCAGAGGTGCAAATACAATTTCAGTATCACATGAGCAAGATAAATAAGAAGACTTAAGGTCTCTGTCTAATGTGATGCCTTTGGGGGTTGGAGCAATGGTGCCATCATTCCTGCAGCACTCACATGCTGTTGCTAGAGTTCTGCTTTGAATACGTACTACTAATGCCAACAAAACCACCTGATACCATAATCCAGCTCAATAGACCCAGATAAAAAATTTTATTTTTCCCTTTTTGTGATTGCTTTAACTGTTTTTCTAAGTGTTCTGTGCAGAGTACCAAGTAGCTTTGAAATATTTTTCCCTAAGGAATTCTGCTTTACAAATGCCGTTTTTACTTAAGTGGAATGTAAAAAGCTTGAACTGTGTGGAAGTCAGTTATGCTCATGTGATAACACAGTGCTTTGGGGTCCTGTGAAGGAAAACGGTGCATATGTAGTGTAATTAGACAGTTGTATCAGTAATTGATTTGAGCTGTCTATAAGCTCATTAGTGAAAGGTCAAGTTCCAGTTGGGGGAAAGCGGTAGCTGAGCTTAGGGAAAGGCTCTTGCTTCTAGGAGCCTTCCAGTTATCAGCTGTTCCGGGATGAGGTGAGGAGCAAAGGGCATATGCTTTTACAAAACTTCTGACCATGCTGTCATGATTATATTTCCTGGAAATCAAAGCTGCAATCTACAAACACTAATTTTAATGGCTTTGTTGGGCAGAGACGCTTTCCAGGAGCATACAGCCAGCAGTGGGAATGGTAAGGAGCAACTGATAGAGCAGCTTGGCAAAAGGAGACTGAAGTGAGTTATAAGGAGGCGGCATAATAGAAATTCCATTTTCAATTAAATATAAAATAGCTTTTTTATTACTAGAAAGATGACTGAAGCTGTAAATACTATAAATGCAGTCTTCCCATGCCAAGGAAGCTATAAATATGTACTACTTCTGGAGTGGTACAAGCAAAACCAGTAGTATGTTCACAAAGATTCTGGCTTTGTATGTTAGTCTTCGTGTGAATAGTGGCAGAAAACTGGGAGGACAAAACTTGTCCACTTTACAAGAGATCATATCAAAGAGTTTGTAATACTGCAAGAGAAATATTGCTAAAAAAATGCAAAGCATCTTAGAATAGCTTCCCTAAGATCTTTGTTTTAATTAGAAGTGTTAAACCTGCTAACTGTTTATAATGAATGACAAAGAAGTACTTTCACACAATATTTCTGCCTGGCACTGCCCATTCAATATCTACCTCTACTAGTCCTAGTCTAGTTTGGCTACTGCATAATTTTAGCCATTTAATACAAAACACACGAAAAAGCATCATTTACCTGGTCGATATGATGATGGATAACATTTAGTTTTAAACTGTAATGCAATAAAACACAAACTTAGTGATTAAATCCTGTTGTTGGTTCAGTGCAGCAGTGTATTTATCGCTTCATTGCTGATCTGTTCAAAAAAATCTTAATTATAAACTCCACTAAGTTACTTGCAATTGTACTGGGATTTGCTTTCCCTTCCAGCCTTCCTGACTGGTTAACAATGTGTTTTTATGCTCTTCTCTGATGGTAGCAAATATCAAAACTATCAGGAAGTCAATCAAAGAATAAAAATGCTGAGTTCTGTTTGTAAATGAGTACTACTGTTTCCTTGTAGGGTTCAGCGTCCTCCTTGGATGGCCCACCAGCTTTGTAACAAAGGATCCCTTGGCCAGTTCCCTTAATTCCCCTTGTCTCCTTCCAAGCTGATGAGCTGTTAATTGGGGTGCTGGTCTCAAAAAAGGAAGAAATGGTCAGCAGGAAAAAGCTGTGACTCCCTTTGGAGTCAGGCTGGAAGAGAAACACTTTGGCAGGGAGCTGTCTGTCCTAGCCCAGAAACTAACTGTATGTACAGCAAAAAAACCCATCCTTTGCTCTTTCAGGCTACAAAGAGCAATATGGGATTTGGATAAATGGGTGTTCAGAGGCAAGCTGAATGAAGAAGCATTTGCTGTTTTCCTCAGATATAATTGTTGGGGATTAAATAAAATAAGGCTTCTCTTCCCCACCCATAAGCCCTCCTGATCCTAAAGTTTTCCTGATTCAGTGTCCCAGAGTATCTTGCAATTTTAATCAATTAGCATGCAAAATAATGTGGTAATGCTGACAAATTGTAGTAAAAGTAGCCAAGCAGACTGCTGATACAGCAATATAGGAACCTATAGTGTGTTGTGCACCTGGCATTTCAGATTACCTGGAAAAAAATGTTTGTTAATGACTGTGTGTAATGAATAACCTCTCTGATTAACCCTGTCTGCAGGGAGCACCAGGACTGCAGCACTTGCAGGGTCTGTGGTTGTGGATGCCTGCAGGGAGGGTGGGTGTGATACTGAAGCGATGGCAGCAATATCCTCGTATTCACCCCTTTGGATGGGAAAGGGGAGCTTGTTGCAGGAAGGGCTCCTTTGCACAGATTGTGCCCTACTGAAAACCACCACCCCTAAAAAATAGCATCCCTTCCTTATCCATGTCTTCATAACTTCATTGTTCTTCTGTGGAAGGGAAGGGGCATTTGTGCTGGGAAACTGCCTGCCTTGAACTTTTCATAATTTGAAACTGCCCCATTCCATTTCTGGGAACAGCTCATCGTGATATGAAGCACAGAAGATTTCTGAGGAGCCAAGGTAGCCTGGCAGCTTAGGCATTATTTTAGCTGCATAAATCTAACAGTTTCGGCTTTCCATCAGTACCCCTCCACTCCATCAGGTATGAAAGATCTTCGTACTTTGTCATTAAGCTTCTGCAATCTGTTCTGAAGGCCCCACATGCAGTAGCAGAAAGACATCTCTCTGTGGCCCCTTTGTCCCTCAAAAGGCAGGAGTGCATGCAAAGTGCCCTTTATTCCCAGTTTGCCTTCATGGAGTGAACCCAAGGGATGTGTAAATGCTCTTTACTTAGAGGAGAGTAAATGGGAAGCAATGATGTGGCTGTTGAGTGGATTGTGCAGCAAGACTGGCATTTCCAAGGTAAGTGCAAGTGGTAGGTTTATGGGGGCTCTTTCAGTGTCTGGTATTCTCTCATGAACTTCCCAAAACCAAGAGCCATGGCCCTATTCTTCTAAGAGGACACAGAGATGTCCCTGAAAGTAGGAACAGTTTTGTTCCACTGCATGTTTTTGTATGATTTTATTGCAAAAATATGAAGCTTTAAACCAGACACTCCTTATAATCTATTAAGGTGCTTTTATTAATTATTTGCTATTTTTTCTTACAGTTGTCTTTATCATCTGCAAGAATTTTTATAAAATTTTAGGAAAGTGTTGGCTTCTGACTGTTTACATCATGCATTTCAAGTATTTCTTTTCCTCACTGGAATCATCAAGTGTTCACAACTCTGTATCTCACTTCACTTGCAGTATCAGTCAAATATTTTAGTGAATTGTAACTGTTTGAGTTGGGAAAAAAACGCCAATCTTTGCTTTATTGCAGAGTGAACTTGTGCTTTTGAATTCTTGTTTTGTCCCCTGATAAGCATCTTTTCACCATGTCCTTTATGTTCTGTTTAATATTGCAGGACCCTGATGGCACTGAAACCATCCAGGCTTTTCTAAATTATTGACAGGTACACAAATTGCATACAAGCTACATGAAAAATGTATGGTGACCTAAATTTACCTAAATGTAGGAAAAGCTTGTGCTGCAGCTAGGCTGAAGCTGAGGAGGCAAATTAAGCTCAGTGCCAGGCTGCAGGCTCTGGCTGTTGCCAAGTGTTAAGAAGAGACAAAAGACTGAAGCCACTGGAATAAGTAATAAACAAGCAGTATTTATCCTTACTTATAAGGATTATACTATGAATACAGTAAAAAAGTGTGTAAATCTGACACCTGAAAGGACATCTTAGCAAACCACCAGGAAGACACAGCTTTTGTGTCATACCTATGTATACTGTCAGATGCATAGGCCCCATCTGTTTTGGGGTTGTTTTTTTTTCTTTTTCTACAAACATTATAAATTGTTCTTCCTGGTGAGATCATAGTACTTTCAATAGCACAAATACATCATAGTACTTGCTTTTGAACATTCCCTCACCTGTGGCCCTCTCAAAAAGCAGGTATTTGTGGCTGACACCTTGAAGACTGATGTTCTTCCAGAGGGGGTGTCCTGGGTGCAGTACCAGCAGCTGCTATGGGGCTGGTTTGGATTTGTGCTGAACACAGGGTTGATGATACAGAGATGTTTTTGTTATTCCTGAGCAGGGCTTACACAGAGCCAAGACCTTTTCTGCTTTTCTTGCTGTGACACTGGTGAGGAAGTTGGGGGTGCCTGGGAGGGTGGTAGGAGGCACAGCCCAGACAGATGACCCCAACTGAGCAAAGGGATCCATGAGGTGTCATGCTCAGCATATAAAGCATGAAGGGGAAGAAGGATAAAAGGGGCCACATTTAGAGTGACGGTGTTTGTCTTCCCAAGTTACATGTGATGAGGCCCTGCTCTCCTGGAGATGACTGAACACCTGCCTGCCCATGGGAAGCAGGGAATTCATTCCTTGTTTTCCTTTGCTTGTGTGTGTGGCTTTTGCTTTCCCTATTTAAACTGTCTTTATATCAACCCATGAGCTTTTACCCTTCTGATTTTCTCCCCAATCCTTTTGGTGGGGGAGTGATCAAGCAGCTCTGTGGGACTTAGCAGCTGGCTGGGGTGAAACCATGCCAGTGTGTATTTTTATTAAATGTTTTAGTTGAAATCACAGTAGGACTATGCCCTGCATTACAAGAGTGAGCCTGGGAAAAGGAGGAAAGCTTATTCTTGCAGGAATGAGTAACAAACCCACACCCTGAGATTAAACTAGTGGAAGAAAAACCTGCTACCAGAAAATAAAATGTGTACTATAGCCTTACATTAAAGTCTTGTGAGTCAAGGTCTCAACATGCAGGCAAATCTCAGGGAGATCACAGTACAACTGGGTTGGTTTGCTGCCTGGGGATGATTTATTGGGACATTGGTGTGCACAGGTAAATACAGAATCCTTGTGCTATTTGATGACCCTTTGGGACATGCAGACACCCTTAAGCACAGCATGTACAAGAACAGGGAGTTTTTGGTTTAACACACACTTTGCTGCTCCCTGGCAGTCTGCAGCTCTGCTGTCAAGATGCTCCCTGTTTTTTCTGATTCCCCTTCGATGAGCCATCCCACCAGTGCAGAGGGTATGCCCAGCACTGGAGCCAAGATGTACAGGCAGTGCTGCTACAGGACTGAAGAGCTCAGGTTTCTGTGCCAGGCTCTTGACACAGAAGTTACTGAGTTGTCACATCAGCTACAGGCCCCAGGCTCGTTCCAGGCATTCAATGAGGAAAACATCCAAGCACAAACTAGGAATGGGAAAGGTTTTATTGCTTTTAATTTTCAGAAAGCTTTTTGGTTTATAGTTTTGACAAGAACAAGGGCATGGAAGTGAATATGAAAGGCACATTCTGGTAACTGGCAGTAAAGCAGCTGTGTCAAAACTTCATTTCAGTGCAAAGATAGATGAGACATTTGACTTTGTGATTTCAACAGGGTGTGTTAACACTTGCTTTTTCAGTCTGACATACAGGGTCCTTGAACCCCATCTCCTAAAAAGCTGATCTTTGCTGCTCAAGCATTTTTGCCACCTGTATTTTTTCATAAAGGAACATATTAGTGGGGGGTCAAACTCTGCTTAAGACTTGAAGAGTCAAGTCTTCCAATAGTAAAACTTTCCCTTGCAAAAGCACAGGACTTTTTCCCTGCAAAAATAGAGGACTTGAAGCCTCACATCAAAGCCCCACAAGAAGTCAGAGGTACAGTATCTCTGCAAAACTTTAAAAAAAGTTTTAAAGAAACTTTAAAAGCATTTTTAAACTTCTTGTCATTAAATCACCAGGACACACCTGAAAACTTTTTGATCCCTTCAGAAAAAAACAAGTAAATGAGGCAGCCTTAGACTTGCACATTTCTTCCCTAATTTGTTCCTTAACTTAGAACTTAGTAGACATAATTTTTAGATATTGAACACTCTGCATTTTCATGGGACTAACACACTAAAATATTCCTTCAAGAGACAACAGAAATAATTATTCTTGAAATGCTAAGCACGTCCAGAGACTTGCAACTATTTTCAGAATCCCCTTTCTTAGAAAATTCTACATCTGCTAAATAAAAATAGCTGTGAATTTAGGCTCTTGTATGTTCATTCACTGAGCACATCTGAAGAGCACATTAAAAGTACTTGCCCTTGCAAAAGAAGAAAACCAAAAGCTTTTTCAAATGCAAGAAGCATTTTTAATTTATTCTGTTACAATAAATAAATTCAATTATATTTGCTAGTTTCCAAATATATTAGAAAGGAAAAGGAATATACAGAAATAGTCTGTGCTGGATGAAATGTAAGGATCTAAGCAACATCTTTATTCCTTCAAGTATAGCAGAAGTGATGAAATTTCCAGTACCACACTGAAATAGCTCGCATAAATGTGTCCACATCTGAGACAAAATTTAAACTCCCAGGTTTAAATTAGGTTATCTACTCTAAGTCCATTGTTTCAGGGGCCAGCTGTGCCCCCCGTAGAGGAGGTTCTGTCTGTCTCAAGGCTAACAGAACAGGAACTATGGTGGCTGTTGGCAGCATCGTGAGGCAAATTCACTGCCTAGGTGTTGGGGGTGTCCATTTAAAATTAGCCGAGTACTAATGAGTAGGAATGCCCTCAGCCACTAGGTGGTGCGGTGCGTTGATTCTGCCATTTAAAGTCCTGGCTGTTGGAATAAAAGAAGTTAAGAGCTGTTGAAGAGCTCAGCTCTAATTCTGATTCACTTTGGCCCTCCTGGCATAACCCCAAATCAAAATCAGTTAAATGTGCTGTTGGCAGACCCTGTGAACAGCTGTTTAAACTTACCTTTTAGCACAGTAGACAGAGCCTAAATCAAAGCACTCCCCACTAGAATGAGCATTTCTCTACTTCTTTAATCATTGGGCTTTAGAGTTGGGCTTGCTTGTGCTTCCTCTCCTTAGTGAAACACATTTTACATTTTGGCTGCAAGAAGGAACAATTCTATGCAAGGGACAGTAGGAACATGAGGGTGGCACAACCTCCTCCCCCCACCCTTTAATCTCCCTTCAATAGAATTACTCCTTCGACAGAATTATATAAGAGCATAAATGGAAACATCTTGTCTCAGAAGAGGACTACAGGGTGGAGGAACATCTCTGCAGTCTTAGGGATTGGTCCAAGGGAGGGGTAAAGGGAGTGACAAAAAAAAAGGTACTGTAATTGAAGTTGCTCTGAACTTAGGATATTTTAATGCATTTTAAATTTAGTCTAGCCTGTTGTTTTTATATGAGTAATAATGGGTTGCTCAAAGCACTGTCCCTCAACCACATGACAGCTACTCTATAGGATCCCAGGATCATTTATTATTTGTGCAGGCAGAAACCCCAAGTGGTCAGGGGCATGTGTAGCAGTGTAAAGAGGAGGACTCTCAAAGGCTGTTACTAGGTATCTGATCTAAACCTTAGGAATTCTGGCTCAGCTATCAGTTTGCAAAGACCCTGTTAGGGTAACAGTTCTCTCAACTACTGTAATCTACATTTGCTTTTCAGTGTAGGGGTTAAACTCTTTAAAATTTTTTGCTGGTGGACATTGCTTAAACTTGATGTCCACATCTTACCTCTCACCTGATGATGCCCATGATGAGTTAAAAGATTGTTAAGGCAACGCCATAATTTCCGTCTTCTTGAGACATACATCAATCCCTTCTGATTCAAGTGTCCTTCCCTGCCAGGGATAACTTGCTTATTGACTGTAAATGGCAGCAGTGGCACAGCCAGCCTGGAGCACAGTGCTTCCCAGAGCTTTGCCAGCAGGTCACGGGAGATGATCCTGCCCTTCTACTTAGTCCTGGTGAGCCACATCTGGAGTGCTGTCTCTAGTTCTGGGCTCCTCAGGACAACAGAGACATGGAGCTCCTGGAGCAGGTCCAGTGGAGGACTATGAAGTTATTAAGAGACTGGAGCACCTCTCTTATGAGGAAAGGCTGAGGGAGCTGGGGCTGTACAGCATTGACATGATGGAGAGTGGAGCCTGGGCTGTGGCATCACACCACACACCACAGGCTGAGTCACAACATCATCACAGGAAACCTTCCCTACAATTACAAACAAGCCCTCATGCTCTCGGTCTTCCCCTTCCGACTCCAGGTCTCTTGTCTTTGAGTATTGGCCACCAATGCAAACATCTCACAAATGCAACTCCCTGTGGATGCTCCCCATGTTGTCTGCAAAAATTGGATTTGTTACCTCATGTGCAACAACCCAATAATTACTCAGGAAAGACATTATCTACTTCAGATTGCATAAACCTGGTGCTCCATGATATTCCACAGATCAAGCACCCCAACTCTCAGACCTTTTTACTATTCATACATTTTAGCAAACAAAGGGATTAGTGTTCATTAGTTACAAGTCACAGGATTCTCTTATTGATTAGTGTTCTATCTTCTATTGGTTAATGATTCCCTCACTTCTCATGCTAATAAATCCCATGCTCAGTCTCTCCCTTCGGGCCGGTGGGTTTTTCGTGTCGGTTTTCCATCAGATGGTCGTGATCTGCCCCTGCCAGATTTACCTGTTACCCAGCTGGAGCCGATTTTAGCAAAATTACTGAGTTGTCTTCATTTGCTTCTTCCTTATCTTGGGAGTTCTGCCAGATGTCCTTGTGGCCCCTAAATTCTGTATTTTGGTGCGCACTACAGGACATCCACTTTGTCCACAGTGGCACATCCTTCTTCCCAAGCTTTGTTAACCTCCCCCCGGGTCTGAGAACATTAAAGCCTGTCCAGCCCCAAACCCTAACAAGACATTTCTACCAACAAATAATTTGTTTTTGGAACCCCTGGCCATCACCTAGAGCTTGTTGGCGGCTCTCTGTTTCATGGATTAAGTCGTCCTTCTCATTGATTAGGCTGGAAAGCACACAAAGATCAGACATCAGAGAACAACCATTCTTAAGAAAATCTTACATATTCCACATTTCGCGGCATTCAGGCCGCTCGGACGGGCGCAGGGTCCCCTGCACGCCGCATCCCCGGCTATTTCCGATTGTTCCCGGTTCTCGGAGATTCCCGGCGGGTCCCGCTCCCGCTCCCGCCCCCTCAGTGCGCCGGGNGAATCATCGCTGGAGCTGAGCCTGACGGGCTCCGGAACGCTTCCTGGCGCGCTGCCCCCCGCCCGTTCGCGCATCTTCAAGATCATCGTCATCGGGGACTCCAACGTGGGCAAGACATGCCTCACCTACCGCTTCTGCGCCGGCCGCTTTCCGCAGCGCACCGAGGCCACCATCGGCGTGGACTTTCGCGAGCGGGCCGTCACCATCGACGGCGAGCGCATCAAGGTACCTCGGGGCCCGGCCCGGGAGAGGCCAGGGGCGAGGNTTATCTTGGGAGTTCTGCCAGATGTCCTTGTGGCCCCTAAATTCTGTATTTTGGTGCGCACTACAGGACATCCACTTTGTCCACAGTGGCACATCCTTCTTCCCAAGCTTTGTTAACCTCCCCCCGGGTCTGAGAACATTAAAGCCTGTCCAGCCCCAAACCCTAACAAGACATTTCTACCAACAAATAATTTGTTTTTGGAACCCCTGGCCATCACCTAGAGCTTGTTGGCGGCTCTCTGTTTCATGGATTAAGTCGTCCTTCTCATTGATTAGGCTGGAAAGCACACAAAGATCAGACATCAGAGAACAACCATTCTTAAGAAAATCTTACATATTCCACATTTCGCGGCATTCAGGCCGCTCGGACGGGCGCAGGGTCCCCTGCACGCCGCATCCCCGGCTATTTCCGATTGTTCCCGGTTCTCGGAGATTCCCGGCGGGTCCCGCTCCCGCTCCCGCCCCCTCAGTGCGCCGGGCCGCGCGCGCAGCTCCACCTGGCGCCGGAGGCGTCAACGCAAGCACCGGCGCTGGCGCGCGTAGGCGCCGCCCGCGGGGTTTGGCCGCCGCGGTCTCGCGAGACCGGCCCGCGGTGGGCCGTGACGCGTCGTGTGCTGTGGGCTGCCGGCGGCTTCGTGCCGGG
>VZTG01000011.1:133268-144539 GCA_013397845.1 Melanocharis versteri
CGGGCCCGGCTGGCTCGCGCCTGGCACCGCGCTGCAGCGGCCGGGAGACCGGAGAGCGGAGTGCCCCAGGTCGCACCCGACGCAAAGGTTTCCAGGCCTCCTGTCGCCGCCGTACCCTAGAAGTTCAGTTCGGCGGCTGTGTCTGCCCTGAAACTGTTCCACTGCTTGGCCTTGCTCCTGTTGGAAAGGTAGTCACGATGTAGGTTTCTGTGATGGTAAACCAATTCCTACCGTAGGCCAAACCTTGTTGCGTCTTTTGTCAAGTGTTAATCAGTAATTTATCCTTACAATGGGCTTACACATAGATCTGTTAGCAGTAGTTTAGTGTTACTTGTGCCTGTTACCAGCAGCGTGTTGCCTCCGAGAAATGCTGCTTCTTTGTTCGTCGGACATCACAGTTGTTTTAACCTTCAACACCACAGAGCTATGTAGGTGCCATTGGTGTGACCATTTTGCTTCAAAAGTAATAGGAAATTGAATATTGTTCAGGATTGAGCCATGTGTTTCAACTTCTAATTTTTAGGATTCTGTTTAGTTTGCTGTGTGATTTGCAGAAGACTTTGTAACAGCTTACAAATGCAGTTTGTTTACTAACATGGTTTTAAACAGAATCCCCATGTGCTTCTATATTACATTTTGTTTCCATGAGGAAAGCTCAGTTGTGCAGAAAAAGGAGACTACGAAAGACTATGAAAAGTAGTCTTGAGCTTGTACTTGGGCATTTATTATCATCAGGTATTATAATTACAGCTTACAGTTATGTAGCTGAAAGCTATAGTTTTTCCTTCCTTATTTACTGATTAAAGAAATTATGGAGGATATATAAGAATAAGAGAGCCAATTTGCTTTCCTGCTCTTGTGGGATTTTTATCTCATATCCTTTTTCAACTGAAAAAGAAAGGTGAATAGGAGTCTTTGTTGTTTTGTTGGTTTGTTTTTGTTTTTGTTTCTGGGTTTGTTTTTTTTTTTCTTGTAAAACCACTGACTAGAATTTCTCTGACAGCTGAAATTTTGCACTCCTTTGTTGCTATCCATGACAGAGGAGAGACCTCCTGAGGGATAGTGTCTTGTCAGCACCATCTTATTGACTGGCATTTTCATCACCTCTGAACGATGCCTGGCCATTGTTGGAGAGAAGGAAGAAGATCATAGCATAATCGACAGCTCTGAGATGCTTCACATAGGTTATTGTGCCATTCTGCTATATATGTTTTTGTAGATTGTTTTGCTGCCGCCTTGAGAATATTACCTGTAAAATAAACCAGTTCTGGCTGAGGAAGGTGGAGAAGTGAAGGAGGTTCTTCTGAGACACATTGTTTTGTGCAAGTTCTGTTTCAGCATTAAAGGAATAAATTTTACCGTTATGGCCAGGACCCTAGTTCTTAGTGGGGGGTGTTGTCAAGTTTGAACCAATTTTGGGCAGTTTTGGCAACTTCTCTCACTCCTCTTCACCTTTCTCGCATGTAGCAGTCAGCTCCAGCAATGCCAGTTGAACCAGGAGAGAGAAGCTCTGATGAACTGATCTATTGTAGTCCTTGCTGTGCCCTGAAGGGAATTTTTCCTCTTGTATCCAAGGAGATTATAAAGTAGTGTCTTCTCCCTTCCCCCAGCCAGCTGGGTGGTTCTTTCTTGTGCTGCTACAGCAGTAAGTGTTTCCTTCACAGCTGGAAAAGTGCTGTGTCATTGGCAGGAACACAAGCACAGTTCTTCTCGCTGAGGGTCTCCCACACAGCAATTGTGTAGAATTCCACGACATAGGAGCAAGTATATTCCTTGTACAGTAGGCTGACAGGTTCATATCAAACACTGATGCCTAAATGTGATAAGTAAATTAAAACTTTTGACAAATGGATTTGCTGCCTTCTAAATTTCCTCTTCCTCTTCCTCAATTGATCTAAGCATTGAAAATTGAGGAAAACAATTACATCGGTCTTCACTGACCTACATTAAAATAGCAAAATGCAAATGAAATTCAAAGAAGAAAGTCCAAACATCATGTTCTGTACCTTTGAGCTATTCCAAATTTTTTCCTATGTCTTTTTAAAGGAGACATAGCATCATGTTTTTACCAGTGTATTACAAACCACGCGTACAAAGTGAGTCCTTCTTTAGAAAAGAGCCTTTCTGGATCCACAGAATGGCATCAGAAGGTGGGATGTGATAGCTGAGTCAGTGTATTTAGTATTTTTTATGCTATTTTCTTTCCTGGGGAATGTGACCAAGTGATTCTGTACAATTTTATTAGCTGAATTATGCTGTTAAACCGAACAATCAGACTACATATTTTAAAGGGCTGTTAGAAAAACTGTGGTCCCCTGAATGGGTGTTGCTGGACTATCAATGAAGTAGTAATCTTAATGTTACTTCATCAGTGTACACCCATTAACGTGAACATTTTCAGTATTTTTCAGAAGAGAAAGTATTTGGGGTGAGAGGCAGAAATGAAATAGTTTCCTCAAGTTCACCTCGAACAAGGAGAAAAAGAAACTTCTAAAGCGTGCAGTTTTCAACATTGGGAAAGCATCTCTCAGTGCAAGTGACTCAGTTGATAAAGCTTGAATGCTGCATGTAAATGAAATTTAGGAAGAACTATAGTTTAAGCTTCACTTGCAAGTTATGTAAACCTTTAATTTAATTTCCCCATCTTTACCCAAGGCTGTCAGTACACTTGCAGATCTCTGCTTGACTGAAGCATGACCAATTTCTGCTCTGTGAATAAGTTGGGGAGAGAATTGTAAGCTCACAGCTGCCTGTGAAAATTAACTCCCTCCTTAAATTAACTTGATATAGCATTTTCCAAGATTTATCTGTAGTGATTCCTTAACATAATGTTGTCTATACATAGGATTGCTTCAGTCTGTGCTTCTTTTTTCTCTAATTTCTCAAATTCATGAACATTTTCTATGAGCCTCCTGACTTTATAATGTTTTATAAGTGCACAGAACTGGAAGTATGTCTCACCTGGGTATGTGACTGAATCTTACCCAAACTTAGGTGCCTGTTTCAGTCCGATTGTGTAGACTCATGGAGATGCTGTCAGTTGTGTGTAGAGAGTAATACCATTGGCAAAAAGTGGGGGTTTACTCTAAAATGAGATAGATTACTACTGATTACCATTTCCTGGGATCAGAACCAGGGTAACTTGCCTTGCTTTTCCTAACAATCTTAATGACCCCTTTTACGAGCTGCACACAGATCTTTCTAAGTCACTGGATCAAAAGCTGCAGAGAACTGGACTAGGCTACAAAAGCCAAGCTGCTGTCATGTTCTCATGCAAATTCTCAGTTCCCCTGATGTGACCAGTAGCTGCCATTCCCACCTGCTCTAGCATGAGTTTTTTTTGAGGATGGATGACCAGGGTTGAACATAATACTACAGAACAAGACACACCATCTGAAACATCTCTTACTCTTTTTTTCTTCAGTCTGTCATGTGACTGATTCATAACATCCTGTGATTGAATCGTGGATCTGGATTGTCATCCATTTTAATAATTTCCAACCTGATGAACCCTGTGTTTAAATAAAAAGTCCTTATTGTCAGTCACTGTTATCAAGACTTTGCATCTGCTTCTATTCAGTTTCACCCTATTTCCACTGTTGTAGCTTTCAAAACAATTTTATGTGATTCTGAAATCCTCTAAGAGTGATGCATCTTCTTGCTCTCAGCAGATTTGCCTTGGACTTGGGCTTCCTTTTTTCTAATATAAAAAGTCACTGGTAAAAGTGGTAAACAAGACAACTTTCAAGATATTTGCAATTTTTAAAGAAGTTTTACTGAAACATTTGGATCAAAGGAATGCAGAGCTCTCATAATAGGGGAACAATTTCAACAATTACATAGCGGCTGTGACTTTCATGAGAGCAGATTAAATTTCAAATTTATCTTCATTGTCTGCAGAACATTTAGTATTCCTTGAGTTCTGAGTCTTAAGGAAAACTCCTTTCATTCCCAGAGAGGAAAAATTTTCTGCTCAAAAGCCAAAGTACTGATCAAACTGCCTCAGCCATTAGGGATCAGCTCTACAAGACAGACAGGAAGCTAGGACTCGGCTTTTTCCCAAGAAATCAAGTGTCTTTCAGATGTTTCACTATCACTAAGGTGTGTATGATAGAACCACACACCAATTTATTTCTGACAGTGTACAGGTAATGCAGTGTTGTAGGGGAAGGGGCTCTGACTGCTCTGCATTGCAGTTCCTTTTTTCCTGAAGAGCACGTTTGTGTAAACATCACTGTGCACAATTCAGTAGCATTCTCTACATGTCTGAGGACTCCAGGCTTCCATTATACAGGGTGATCAATGTATTTAAAATTTCTGTTAGTTGTTGCTTACATCTGCTGGTGCTACAAAGCTTGTTTTGTTTTATTTTGTTTCAATCTGGACCCCAGAAATCTGAAAGCATTTCAGTTCTTCTGAATGTGTTCTGACTAAACTTCTAGCACCTATGTTCAGTCTGGTTTGGACAGAATGGTGTGTACCTGGAAATAATAGTCACATGTTAAGATAACAGGAGGTTTATGCCTTTTTTTTTCTTTTTTTTTTTTCCTTTTATGCATGCCTTGATACTACAAGCCATGGTATGGTCCCAGTTTAAGCACTAAATAAGCTTACATTAAATGTTCATTTGCACAAGGGTTTGATTCCAACACTCTGCAGAGAAAGATTTCTTTGTTCTGTTTTTGTTGGTGATGTTGAAATCAAGCATGGTTTCATTTCTTCCTACTTTTACATGGCAGTTAATGTTATGCTAACAACAAAATTTTGGGGAAGATGCGATTATTTTTGGCAAAAACAAAAATCATGTCAGCTGAGAGTTGTTTTGGGAAGTAACATATATTTCATTTTCAAATGAAGGTGCTATTGCTAAGACTTCAGGATTTGTTTTTATAAAAACCTTTAAAAATACAGGCTCCAATAAACTTTAAGAAATTTGTATTTTCTCTCAAGTTGTGTCATTCCTCCTGGCCTCACTTGTGAGCAGCTTTGAAAGCCAAAGCCTCTGAAATTGTGTGAATGCAATGGTTTTCTTCAGCACAAACTTGTCAATATGATTAATTCAGAAGAGTAGATTTCTGTGATCATGTAACTCTCCTTGCTACAGGTAATTTGTGTTATTTTCCAAGATGAGTAATAAAACATTTTTTCCTCTCTTTCTCTTTCTTCTTTTCAGATACAGCTATGGGATACTGCAGGCCAGGAGCGCTTCAGGAAGAGCATGGTGCAGCACTACTACAGGAATGTACATGCTGTGGTGTTTGTGTATGATATGACTAACATTGCCAGTTTCCACAGCCTGCCATCCTGGATAGAGGAATGCAAACAGCACCTTCTTGCCAATGATATACCACGGATTCTGGTTGGAAATAAATGTGACCTAAGAAGTGCTATTCAGGTGCCCACGGACCTGGCCCAGAAGTTTGCTGACACTCACAGCATGCCATTGTTTGAAACCTCTGCCAAGAACCCCAATGACAATGACCATGTGGAGGCCATATTCATGACACTGGCTCACAAGCTTAAAAGTCACAAGCCGTTAATGCTTAGTCAACCCCCAGATCATGATGAAATACATATAAAGCCTGAACCAAAACCTACCACGTCCTGCTGGTGTTAGGTCACACTGTCACTGGCTATCACCTTGTCTTGTTTGCAAGTGCTTCAAAATGACGATCTTGGCAAAGTTCCAGGTTTTGGTAGCAATTATAGCAAATCTCTTTGGCACTTTAATGTGGTTTTTTTTTTAATTTTTCCTGGTGTAGATGTGCCCATTTCATGCTCTTGCACTTTGTAATTGTACTTCCTGAATTACTAAAGTTTCACTATAAATATATGGGAACATATTAATTTTGTCGAGTTTTGACAAGGCTATTCTACTTGAGCTCTTGCTGCCTGAGGTTGTTCTCATCACTTGTGGTAAGATTATAAATAGTAGGCCAGTTTACTACTACTTTTGGTTGCTACTTGCATTGGAATAATGTAGGAGAAAGAGCTTTTTGTGACAACCAGGGAGCTTGGGTTTTAGGTCAGCAAGTGGGGAGATTTTTGGCATATGAAGGAATGTTAGGTGACTCCTAGCAAATTAGAAAGTAGGTACCTTTTTATTATAAAACAAAAAAAACTGGTCTGTCAAAGTTTGGGCTGCCAGTGTCGATGCAAATTGCTAGGTTTTGGCCTGTTGTTCCACAATGAACTTGGTCTGTTTCTTCATGGCAGTTGTAACGGAATTTACTAACAACTTCTCCCTACATCTAGACAGTTATTTGATACTTAAAACTTCATTAATTTTTCATAATAAGCATGTGATACAAAACTATGTTGTGTTAACCCTGTTGTGGAAAGTAGTGTAGCACAGGATTTGGGGTAAAATTGGGACTCTTACCTGTCTATAAGTTCTCTGATCTTACTAAAATTTAAATTATGTATTTCTGAAGGTGCTGTATTTGAGTTGAGTGTCTCAGGGTAAGTAAAAACAGTTGAATAAGTAAAAGATTGGGTGAATTTGGCAAAAGCATACTGGTTTTCAAAGATTGGTGTTTGCGGGGCTTTAGAGATCATGAGTGCTTCTCAAATATCTTGAAAAGCCAACTTGATATTTCAGGAATGGGAATGGTTAGGAATATGGTATATTCTTAAAGTATTTCCAAACACAAACTTAATTGAGTCTTGAAATATGGAGTAAATCTATCAAGTACATCATCTGTTACAGATTTTTGAGCTAAAACCTGCATGTATAATGTTGTGACTGTATGTAGGGCATCCTTGGCATTACTAATGTGAGCTAGTAGGGGTCAGATGAGGGAAATTTCTCCTCTTGAACCACCTTTTTCTGTGTTCTCATAGTTGCAGCTGCTTTTTTTCAGTTCTATATGAAGATCAAGTTTCATAATAAAAATGGTGCTAAGTTGCACATAGTTGCATAAAGTGAAATGTAAGCCATAGAGTGCAATCTATGACTCCATTAACGTGCCACGTCAAACAGTGTTTTGTGACTTAGTTTTTGAAGTATAAATGAAGATTTTTTTATTGGCAATGTGTAGCGTGTGTTGCTTACTGGAAACTAAATAGAAGGGCTAGTTCAGAAGCTGCTGCCCTAATGATCACATTAGAAACAAATTACTGAAACAAGGTAACTGTTACTATGTAAACTGTTACAATTCCTAAGATATAATTTCATTACAACTTATACTGAAAAAAATGCATTGACTTTTTTAGAGATTTAGAAAGAACATTTTATTTGGTCTAATATACTTGAGAAACAAAAGGTAATACTTTCTCCTATATAAAGCTGCTTCAATTGTAACAGTATTTTTGCTTAGGAAACATTTGTAAAAGGGAGCTTTTGTATTCACTCTGAACCTTACATGACTAGAATTTACAGTTGTTTCAGAAATAATCACCTTTTTAACACGAGTGTCCTTAATGATTTCTTTAAAAAAAGAATTGATCTTAAATTGATGTTTATACTATGGTAAATAAATATGGTTTACAGTCCTGTTGGACAGATTGTTTTTCACTCATGTCCTTAATCCTTTTTCTGAAAAGGATCCTTCTTAATTATTTGCATACTAAATATGTCAGCAAGTTTTGGGATTTTGTTTGTTTGTTGTGTTTGTTTTGTTTTGTTTTTAAATAAAAAATATCCTAGAATTAAGAATTTTAAAGTCAGTTGGTCGGGTTGGGGGTTGAGGTAAGAAAATAACGTAGCTGTAGTGTTACTGTTAAATTTGATCTGAAACACCTGCACATCTGTTAAGTTTTATTTGAGTTATCACAACTTGTAAATAAGGGCCCCCATGTTGTGAAAATTGTGTGGAAATAGTGTTCAAGTGTGTAATTCCATGTTCAGCACAAAGCATGTTTTAATGGTTCTGCCATGAAGGCAGTGTGGTCAGTAATGCAGGATTCAGTGTTGCTTCCTGGCTTTCAGTGGTGATGTTCTGCCCACAGAATGGATGTCAGAGTACTGAATACTTTGTATGTGTATTTTCACTTTATCAGATTGTAAAGTTGGGTTCTTTTGTATGTGTTGGGGACAGACAAGGCACAATCTCAGAAACGTAATAAACTGGCTTTGCCACAAACAGTTACCACTTGTTTTCAATAATTATAATTGGAATGATGATATAATTCCATATGGTTAAAAAAAAGCTGTGAGGGAGTTAAAGGAATTTCTAGTTTCTGTCTGTGTGGGTGACAATTTTGTAAAAGACTGTCACAAAACTTGGACTACTGTCAGTGCTTTCTTGCAATGACTCTAGGTGGTTTTGAGGCATCTGAAGCACCCACCTGATGATTCAGAGGCATGTTCAGGATTTATTTCAGATCCAGAAGAATGGGAAGTGATACAACAGTTACAAAAATAGCGATTACTGATCCTTGGATGTATGTCAAGAGCCTAAAGAAGTCTTTTCCATTACTCTTCTTCTAGTCTCATCTTGTTCAGAAATAAAACCTCTTTAACTTCTGTAAATGTGTTGAAAGTCATATTCCTTGTCCCCTCTGTGAGTATTTTCACTTCCACAAGAATGTATAATTCTAATACTCTTTTTTTCCAGAGTCCTACTTTTGGGGTAATTGTCTGATGTTGCTTAACATTGCAATTCCCAGATAAATGTAGAGCCATATGTTATTTAAAAGTAATAGTAATGTTATTTTTAAATGGCAGCCTGGTTTTTCTGTGCAAATCAACACAACACCAACATGAAATCTTAAATCTAGAGTCATAAATAACATTATAAGTTGTTGTTATTCTAGGACTCAAGAAAAAATCCCACTGTTCTGAGGATGTCTGTGAGGATGAGGGATTTTTTTTCCTTCCTCTGTTGACGCTGGGTGCGCAAAGGAGGCCTCAAGCTGAATGGTGTCATCAGTGAGGGCTGTGAAGAGGCATTGAGAGAGGAAAAATGGCTGCTGGTTTCCAGGTGTGTTCTGGGATTCACTGGGCTCTGCACAGCCACCCACCTGCAAAACTGAAGCACGTCCTGAAGGCAGCTCCTTGTAGTTCTGGAAGCTATTTCCAGAGTGCAAAGAAAGGCAAGTAAGAGCTACTGGTCATCTAGGGATATTCTCTGAGGTGCACAGTCCCTGGGGGGATGTTACTGACATGTATTGTTTTCTGCCTTGCTGAATCACCACTGCTTAATGTGAATCACAAGTGACTGAATCCTTACCTAATCATTTGAAATTAATGAAAAACAAATTTCCCAGCAATACCAGTGATCATTAAAAAAAACCCAAAACAGCATAATCCTCTCCCTAGCTTGCATTTAACGAATATGCTGCTCTTATTAGGAAGAAGTTCTCCCCTGTGAGGGTGGTGAGGCACTGGCGCAGGTTGCCCAGAGCACCTGTGGATGCCCCATACCCAGAAGTGTTCAAGGCCAGGCTGGATGAAGCTCTGAGCATATATAAACTAACAGTCATAAGACCCTGATCTTAGCTCAGTACTTCGTTTTCTATTAGTATTTTTTACTGTTTGCACTGCCCCTTTGGAAAAGTCACAGGCAGAAAAAAGACTGGTGTGAGGCAATATGGTAAACTCCCTCTTTCTGAAAATACTTAGTGATTTACTGCTAAAAACATCATGGTGGGCCTCTAAATCAGGAGTCATAAAGCAGAAGCTGCATTTGCAAATCATGATAGAGCAACTGAGTGGGCACCTGGCACCTAGCCAGGGCCAACCCACTACAATCCTCTCCAAAGCCTGGTCGTCCCCACATCCTTCACACTTGCTCCTGTACAGGAAAACGCTTGAAATGCTCAGGGGGCTTTGAGGTGCTCCTTGTCCTTCATAGTCCTCTGTCCCTCGGTCCTTTCTTCAGTTAAGGAAGGACAGACTAAGAGGAAAAGACTAAACCGACCCTAAAATACATGAAACAGCTTTTCTAATTGCTTCAAGGTATTTTTAACACACTCATAAATTAGAGACAGGGCTTCTAGCTTCAGCAACCAAACATTCAGCTGTAGATTAAAAAAAGCATGTGCTAATCAGAGAGGGTTTTCAAGTTCCTGTGCATCCTCTTGACTACCTTGGAGTGCTAGCTTCAATTCTGAGCTAATATCTGAGTAACTGTGATGCTGCTGTTAAAAAGGACAAATGCTGGCAGCCCTTGTCTTTGGCTTCCAAGGCTCACAGTGCTTTTGTCAAATTGCATCTGACCTGAAAAAGTTGATTTAAATACTTTCATCTGTCATTTAATAGGTATATTTCATTTATATGCATGATGATAGTAGATAGTAAATAAAGATATGTAAGATATATTCTCTCTATATATATAAAATGATGGCCAGAAAACATGTATATTCACATATATGTTTTTTTGATCTCCATAGGCATGCATACTTCTGCATCATAATGCAACCCTTGGGGGAGTGCTGTGTGGAATTCCAACTCTTTTTGATGTGTGGTACATGACATTGGTGGGATTCCAGCTCTAGCATCTGCTTTAAAGCTCCAGCTCTCAGGTGTTTTGGGTGAAGAACTGTTGAATGAAGCAAAAACTTGGGTCAGTCAGGGTTTGGAGGCTGCCTGCATCAGTCAAAATAAGAAACACAGAAGCAACTGCTATAAGATACGCTTAGAGCAGAGAATTTGGAAACTGAAAACACCATCTATCATCCTGAATCAGTCTTATGGTTATTGGGTGGGGGGCAAGGGCTTAGCAAAATTTGCATGTACTGTTCCACCATAAACATAACATATACTTCATTCTCGTGAGTCAGGCAGGGCGGGGCTTCCTCCGGCGAGCAGCGGAGCGATTAAAACCACGCTGGGCAGGTGAGTTCCTCGTCTTCATTCTCGTGAGTCACGCAGGGCGGGGCTTCCTCCAGCGAGCAGCGGGGCGATTAAAAACGGGCCCTAGGGAGCGTGGCGACTTGGAGCGGGCGAACAGGGGCGTGGCACGTCTCTGAGGGTGTGGCAGTTTGCGCAGCAGTTCGCGCAGGCAGGGCAGGCAGGCAGGGTTGCAGGTTTCTCCCTGCTAGTGGGGTTTTTGGGTTTTTAATTTATTAATTGTTGAGCTTGGTTGGTTGGTATTGGGTTTTAGTTTTTCTGTTAGTAATGGTTTTTACGCGATCAAAACCTGCAGTTACTACAAGTGTACGTAACCAAATAGAATCCTCCAGAAAGGATGCGTCTGTTCAGACCCATTCCTGTGCGGAATGTTTGAGATTATCAGTGGTACCGGGGGGCGTTGCAGAAGAAACATGTCTGCGGTGCGAACCGGTGAATGATCTCCTTTCGCTCGTGGCTGAGCTTAGGGAGGAAGT
>VZTG01000012.1:0-92858 GCA_013397845.1 Melanocharis versteri
TGTACCCCTTTATAAGTGGATCCTGAACAGGAATACACCCCCTTCTCGTCTTGGACACCGTCGGGATGAAATAAACCCTCGGTGCCCCATAAAGGGGCCGCCTCTTTCTCATTCATCTCCAGCATCGCCTGGGCCCGGCCGGCTCAGTGTGAGAGCGGCTGCGTGTGTTCCATCGCACGGGTGACAGAGCTGCCTGCAAGGTGCCAGAGAAGCACCGCCGGGGTTCCCCAGCTACGGGCACCCCTGGGACAAGCAGCAGTTTCTCCATCAACCACCCACACGGCGATAGGGCTGAGTATCTGGGCAGGTCTGGCTCGGACACACCTAGGGCCTGTCACAGCAGGACTGCTTTCAAGAGCCACAGCCATGGTGAGCAGAGTGTCACTGCAGCTGTGTCCCATTTGCCTCCAGAACATGCTGTCCAAGCTGGCGGATTCCCACCCAGAGTCCATGGTGACTGAGCAGGGACCTGCTGCCTTTCCTGAGCAGCCTTGTTCCTGTGAACCAGCCTGTCTGGGCTGTTATTGGCCTCTCAGAGCCCTCAGCCCTGCAGTTCAGCCAGGCCTTTCTCCCCAGCAGTGCACCAGCAGCCATGCCTGGTCCCTCTGGGCTCCTTTGCTCCTCCTCTCCTCGTCATCCGTTTTTAAGATACCTGTGCTCATTCCCATCTAACAGAGCCACATCTTCTGTGCCTTCCCCAGCTCCTCCTCTGAGGTTCAGGATCCTTTCCCAGCCCCTCACCATTCCTGAATCCTGTGCCAGACACAAACTAAGCACAGGAGGGACTGAGACTGTGGCCTCCCACTCCTGCCTCTATCTCAAAAGAAAAACAAAACCCAGACTGTTAGGCCTGGCAAGACCTGAGTTCAGGATGGGAAAGGCACCAACATCTCCTGTCCTGCAGGACTGCAGGAGTGCCCCATCCAGTGCTCCCAACCACACCAGCCAGGCCTACAGCATATTCACCAGGCACAGTGGGAGCAAGTAAGTTCAAAGGAAAACTTCTGCTGGGAAAATAAACTTTTCATGGGATGGAGTCTAAAGTGCCCCTTCCAGCCAAGTGAGCCTCAATACACATTTTCATGGTCACAGAGTGCCCAGGGCTTCTTTAGAATCAGAGCATAGAATCAGAGAATCACTGAGGTTGGAAACGACCTCTAAGATCATCGAGTCCAGGCTGTGCCCAATCCCCACCTTGTCACCCAGCCCAGAGCACTCTGCAACCAGCTGGGCAGCAGTCTCTTCTGGAAGCAAAAGTTTCAGATGTGTTCCATGTGGTGGAGAACTCTCCCCTGTCTGAGATGGTTAAAGGAAGGGCAGAAAGGGCTTCTCAGAAGGACCCTGAGCACAGATCACCCACAGGCTGCAGTGAAACCTGCCCTCAGCACAGAGAGGACAGGAGGGAGCTGTTCTCCAGGATGGCAATTCCACAGGATGGTTATTCTCCAAGGGGAAAGGCAGAAGCCAGCTCTGCTTCGCATCGGGACCACACCAAACCCTTTTTCTGTCTTGAGCCTGACTTCTTTAAAGTGTGGAGGGCATGTGCAGACAAAGATAATGATTTGCACTTTCATAGAATCACAGACCCATCAAGGTTGGAAGAGACCTTCCAGATCACCTAATCCAACCATCAGCCCAGCACCACCATATCGACCCCTACACCACATCCCCGAGTGCCACATCCAGGCACCTCTTGAACACCTCCAGAGACGATGACTCCACACCCCTTGGGCAACTTATCCCAGTGTCTGAGCACTCTTTCAGGGAAAAAATAATTTCTAATGTCTAATCTGAGTCCCCCCTGGAGCAGCTTAAGACTATTTCCTCTTGTCCTATCACTTGAGACATGGCAAAAGAGCCTGACCCCCACCTCAAGCAGCTGTAGGGATCAACTTTCTCCTCTTCACACAGAAGCTGCTCAGCAGAGACCCTTGGGCTGGGGGAAGGCCCAAAAACCACGTCTGGTGACACAGCCCAGCGTGGCTGCAAGGCACAGCCCTGCTCGGGGTGGATGGGAACATTCTGAACACACACTGTGTTACAAGGTGGTACCACTGCTGTGCCTCACACTGGTGCAAGCATGGCCTGGAAAGCGCCCTGGGTCTCATCCTGTGCTGCTCCCCAGTGCTTGCAGAGTCCTGCAGTTCTCTTTCTAGCTTGTCCTTAGAGACGCTCTCCACCCAACAGGAGCGGCACAGCATGGACATCATGCTATCTGAAAGGCAATACAGGGCTGAGGTGCTCTGCTTGGCTTCCACTGGTGCTGCCGTGGCTTCTCCAAATGTGGCTACTCACCTCAGACCAAGAGACTCCACGCAGGTCTGCATTAGAGTGATTTTTTCCCCTCTTTTTCAAATATCTGAGTCATTTTCCACAAGTTTATGAGACTCTTGTGTATCCACTGCCAAAAAATTCACCAGCCTGGAACACCTATAGGTCACCCACAGCACGGTTTTCAAGCATTACCAGTCCGGCCATCTGAGCCCCAGTGTATTTGTGCTGCCCAGAGACTCCTTTTTTCCATTCAGAAGGGGAAGTGGCTTTATGGCACATCATGACAGTCCATGAGTTACCTGACTTGTATGGCACTTGGTGAAATATTAACTCTCTGTTTGCATGTTGGCAACACATCCTAAGCAAGCAGGACAGCTGGGAAGGGGGTGAAAATGGGAGCCAACAGGAGTGGGGTGGAACCAGCAGCAGACAGAAAGGGATTGTGTGTTGGTTATTTTCTTGCTCTTTCAGATGTTTACATTTGGTGTCCATGTTTGTCCTTCTGGGATTCAGGCAGGATTTGAAGGGAAAGTGTGTATCCCTCAGGGACAGACTGACCCAGGAGAGGAAAGGCAGACTTCTCAATGCACAAGTATTTTCTCAGGATTACAACAGAAGCAGGAAAACTAAGTGGAGGCTGAGAACAATTGTTTTCAGCTTAGTTCTATCAGAAAAACTTGCCAATCAATTCAAGAGATGAGGTGACCAGACAAGTGGGACAGAAAGGGATGTTCTAGCCACTGTGGGACAGAGAGAGGCTGGCATCCACTGCCTGCACAGCACAAAGTTAGAGCTGAAATGTAGCAAAAAACTGAACTCCGGTTGTCTCCAAATGTGGCAGCTGCCTTGGCTTCTGGGCGTTTAGAGAGGACAAGAGAGGACACATCACCCAAGCTTTGGTGGCACTTGGAATTGAACTGCAGGGTCCCTTTGCTGCACTGCCGGGGTCCCAGCTGGGGTCCCAGGCAGGAGGTGTATCCACACCTGTACTCAAGTCCCTCTGCTTGCTTTGAGAGTGCTGGGCAGTGCAGGCAGCAGGTGCTCCTCAGGCCCTGCAGGATTCAGGTGAGGTGGGCTAAGGAACCAGCTGGAAGTCTGCAGTGAGTCTGGGAGTCCCTGACAGCAGGAGATCAGCTTTACATACGTGCTCGAGGAGAGGGAAGGCCAGGCAGGAAGAAACTTCAATAAATGCTGTCACTCAGAGGGCAGAAGGAAAGTCATTCCTCCCTTTTATCAGGTGCTGATGCACACTGAAGTAGGAGTGCCCTGTCCAGGATGATCAGCGTCGGGGGCAGAGTCAGAGCATGGACTCTCCACTCCAGAGTGCCTTGACCCCAGGAAAGCCTGGAGCCCTCTTGCATGGCACATGCAGCCCCCATGCCTTTCACCCTCTGGCTTTGTGGCAGCCTGAACACAGGGCTCCAGCTTGCTCTCTGTACCAAGAGCGGGAGCTCTCTGTACCATGGCCTGGATCCTGCTCACACCTGTCTCTAAAAGACCAGGTGAAAAAGGAGAAACGCAGGTGTCACAAAGACCATGCTTACACTGCTCTGCTTCTGTGGGCCTCCCCCTCTTCTTGCCTTCTGAGGAGGACCTGACTTCAGGCAAGCAGCTTTCTCAATGCTGCCAACCCAAGAACTTCAGGTGTACAGAATTTTTCATGGCAGGTGTGGTGTCCCCCACAAAAGACATTCTGTGGAACCAGAACTGGGAGAACACTAATTATAACTACTCTGTATGAAGCACACTGGCTCCCTGGGAGCCCAGGTTACTGCAGATCCTTCACTGGACAGACAGCAAGCAAAAAAAAATGGTTCAGGCAAGTTGCAGTGAGATGGGAGAGTCACAGTGTTCCCCTTTGGATTCTTTCTCTTGGATACTCCCATTGCCCTCTGTGATCCCCCCATATCTTTCCTAACCAAGGAAGATGCAGTCCTGAGTTTTGGCAAATAACATTTCAGACACAGTGAGAGGGCTTCCTCCTGCAAACTCTCACAGAGGTGCTGTGAATACCGGCCAACCAGGAGGAGTTTCCATTCATTCAACAGAACTCCGTGCCAAAAGGGCATTTGTAGGTCTAGGATGCCCACTGCCCACCATCCCACGTGCTGACCCAAAGCTTGGCTGCTCCAGGTTGGATCCGCTGGTGATCAGGGGCCTCCTCTGCTCTGCACCATCCCTCCTCAGAGGGTTTGGCTTTCCCCAGCCAGAGGTGGCCACGGCTCACTCTGCCCCATGGATGTCAGCCACCCTGAGGCGGCAAGTGTCAAACCCACCCAGATATCCCCACCCACATCAGGCACCCCTGTGCTTACACACACCCCTCACCACAGCTCCTCCAAAGCTGCAGCCATGCCTGGACCAGAACCAGACCTGCCCTGCTCCCTGTCAGCTACGGGATGTGGAGGCATCCCTGTCTGGAGCCCCAGCTGTCAGGAAGGAGACCTTGGCAGGTTTCGCTAGATGAATGCAAAGAGGAATTTGGATCTCAAAAGAAAAGGCTGAGCTCTGGAGACTGAGCCTCCTACCAAGCGTGAGGGAGCTGCTTCCCAGCAGGCTTGATTTATCTGGGAAGCATGTTGGGAAGGCCGGTGGGGAGGATTAGAAAGAACACGCACACCTGATGGCAACGCTCTGAGCCCTGCGAGGGGTGCCAAGGCCTTACGTAATGCTGGGATCCAGTTGTGATCCCCTGGCAGAGTGTCTGGCTGCCGGTGGTTTATGGGTGCAGTAACAACATACCATGTGCATTCTGGAAGAGTCGTGTGTCAGTCTAATTAACGACTTTGTGGTTTGTGAGCAGTTACCTAAAGCAGATGGGCACTGTGTCTGTTCCTCTGCCAGGCAGAAAGAGTCCAAGGTATTTCAAAGTGAGCAGGTGCTATAAATTATAATTACCAAGCTTGTTGAGGTAGAGAAAGCAGAGAGAAAAGAAACCTGGTGGATTAAGAGATCAAGATAAACTCCTGGTTTTTCTTTTTCAAATGCCTATGGAAAGCTTTTTTGGGAGTTTCTTGCAGATCAGCATTTTGGGAAGGTGCTTAGCATGTGTCTGGCTCTTCAGGGTGAGTGTTGTCTATATCAGCCTGGCGGGGGAAGGGAGGATTTAGTGCCAGCCAGAAGAGTTAAAGCCTCGAGATCCTGCACCATGGGATTGAGCTCCCCTTGCTCCCTTTCCACACTGCACTTTGGGTTTTCTCTCGTCCCTGGCAAGATGCTCCATTCTGCTGGCAAACACGGGGTGCAAGCCTTGTGGGTCGTTCCCCAGCTCTGTATCCCACAAGGATGGACTCTCCGGCTGTTGGGCTTGATGGCATCCAGGAAAGCAACCTGCGACTGTGTCTCCATCCATCTTCTGTCTCTTGGCAACTCCTCCCACGTGCAGGAAAGGAACTGCTTCCCTCAGCGCCAGCACGTGTCAGTCCCCTGCAGCCAACCACACTCTGCTGCCTTGTGGCTAATGCACCCAGTGCGCAGGTAGCCACTGCCAGTACCAGTATGCACAGAGGGTGGGCAGCAGCCCGACAGGCTCCATTCCCTGAGATCCCGTCCTTGCTCTCATTTCTGTTCCCCTTTCTCCATCACAGTCTTGCATCCCTCTGGAATATTTGCAGAATTCTCTTGCCGCTCTGCCACAAACCTGCTGTTCCCAGCTGAAATCAGCCACAGTCTCCCTGAGAAGCACCCTGGTCCCATCAGCACAGTCCCCACCAACAGCACCTCGTTTCTGACCCTAGTGTGACAGCAGTGCTGTCCTCTGCTCATCCAGCCTGCAGAAGGATTCAGTGCCTTCACAAGCCAATGGGATGCAAACTGTGCCATAGGCATTGTTCTTAAAAATATTGAAATCACTTTCCTATTTGCTAAAGGTGTCATTTCCCATTATATTCTGATTTCACTCCAGCTGTACTTGACCCATAATCAGTAAGTGCTAAATCAGCCTGACATGTAACCCCCTGCATACAGGTTAATTGTACCTCTAACTGAAACAATCCACCTCCTCCATCCCATTAGTTTGCCACCATTTGGACTCCTGTGGAAATGCCATAAAGGCTGCTTCATCCCCTGTTCCTTAAGGCAGGTAATTATTTTCGTACATATGGCCAGAGATTAAAATGCAAAAAATGACTTATAGCAATTTGAGAACATGTGGACTTTGATGTAGACAAAGGAGGAAGGCTCTTCCCACCAGATCAGATTCTCACAAGCATATAAATTCTTATGACAGAAGGAAGAAAAAAATTCCTTTGGAATCAACATGGCCTGAAGAGCTCAGTCAGTTCATTCCTCATTTCACTTCTTTGATCTGTTTGAGATTTGACAGTTTGCTGTTCACAGCAATATTCTTCTCTATAAATCACACGTGATGCTCTGAGGTTTTGGGAAGGTGTTGTTTCCATCGGTTTTTTAAAGGATAAAAGCTATGGAAAACCAAATATCTGTAAAGTCAATACAACATAGCAGTGACTCAGAGGCTGTTGGCATAGGAGCTGTCTTGTGGCAAGACCACCTCAGCCCTGTAGCCTGATTTACTGGCTGCAGAGTCTTTCTGGAGCACAAAGAAAAGGAGTTCAGGGAAGGGCAGTGAGGCAGCTCTGATGGACTGAAGCAAAGTGACCACAAATGTTTCCCTGGTGATTGCTGCTGCTCAGCACACAGGACCTTGGATTTCACCTCTTACGGACACATCTGCAGCAGAAAGCATTCCTGCAGCAGGAAAAGGAGCCCAGGATGGGTATCACAGCGTGCTGTCCTTCCACTGGAGAGGACACTTGCTGCTGAAAACCTTCCTGCCCCATCTCTGAAATCCCCTTTTCCCTGAGGCGCCTCTTCCCAGCAGCCAGCTCCGGACAGCAGCACAAGCGAGTCAGTGGAGTTTTGTCCCCACTCCTGTTTTCAGAAGTCTGATCTCCATTTTGGCACTTCAGGGTTTAATAGTATTTCTACAAAGGAGATCCTCTGGGAGGGCCCAAGAGCAGACATTTACCACACTCAAGTGAACGCTGCAGGCAGATGTGCCGCACATCTGGATGTACTGCAGTTAATTTTCAGGCACTGATGTAGCCATGGTGTGGTGAGCCCTTGCTGAAGTTTGGCTGCTGCTAGCATTCCTCAGTAGCTGTATGGAAGCAGGAGCCTCTCTGGCTGCACTGCCATGATCCTTCCTCCCAGGCACAGCTTGCACAGTCTGGGAGTCACCTGAAAACAGCACAGTGGCCCCTGCAGCTTGTGCAGCTGAGCCGGTGCACAGACAGGGCAGAGATGATACAACTTTGATTCAGGTGGGCTGATGTTCCTGGAGGGGACTGAGGTCTTCTCCTGAGGCCACTTCTCACAATTTGGTTCATCAAGGATAGAGCAAATTCAGAGGAATTACTGCTTTTTGGCACAGACTTTGGACAGGTAAGGTTTTTCTGGTTCTGCGTACCACGGGCTGTCATCCAACCTGCTGTGCACTAGCTTTTCCCTCCACCCAGTCTGAGCTGCCACTGAAGACCTGTGTTTGATACCAGGACAGGCAACAATAGCTTAGCAAGATCAGATCAGGTTTGAGGAGAAAAAGGTGCATGAGAATACAAATGCAGTTCAAGATTCAGATTTTGGACTCGTTCCTCTGTTTATACAGGCCTGATCCAAATCCCAGGTCTGGGTTCAAGTGTATCCCTGACTGGGAAACAAAGTGCATGGCTGGACCTTATTTCCTATTCCAGCAGCTTTCTTTGCCACTCAGCTCATCTCCCCGTGCTGTTTAGAGTGTGCTCCCCAGCACCTCTGAAAAGCACTGCCATTTTTACTGCAGTGCAGAGCTACAATGTGTTTGCAAAAGCCATTGGTAAATCCACTTGGCAGAACGTGCACTGCCATCTTTTACTGGGGCAAAACCTATGGCTTGGTCACTGTGTTCTTGCTAGGACCCACGAAGCAGCTTCCCTGCCTCCCACAGGTAGCAGCAGGGGATCAGCCACGCTGGCGTTTGGCACAGCCACAAAGAAGCCTGGGCCAGGTTTGTTTTGTTTGGGATGTTGAGTGGCTGGGATGGGGCACTGGTGTCCTTGTGCCTCTGCTGTGACTGGGGTGCTAGATCCTTCCCTCACGGTGGAGGATCCTAAAATACCGCCAGGAAGGAGATCAAATTCTTCTGAGTCACCACCACGGCCTCACTACCCAGCCTTCCTTCACTTTGGATGAGTTTCTGCTGTGCCCACGTCTCCCTCAGGCAGACCAGGTGGATTTGTCTCCTCTGACCGTGGCTGTCTAGGTATTACCTCACCCCAGCAGCAGTGGAAAACGATCAGCATCTGCAGAGGGTGAATCATCTCTGTTATCTCAGAGCCCTCTCCGGGAGATGAATCACTCTCTGGAGGAATCTGGTTTTCTCCTCTGGCTATAGAAAGACCCCATAACTGGTTTCAAGTTCTATGTGAATAAACCTGGGTGAGACGTGGTTTTCCTACACTTGAAAAGCAAAAGAAAAATGTCCTTGTTCCCATCCCTGCCTTTTATGCAGCAAAATCAGCCCCCCAAGCTGACACACACCATCAGAGCAGGGGTACCAAAGCACAGCTGAGCACCTCTGCTCCCCACAGCCCCCTGCACACGACCAGCACACACTTGTGTAGCCCTCAGGGAAATCTATCAGAGGAGATCGTCTTGCCCAAAAATACAAATGCAAGGAGCAGCTTACCCTCTAACCAGGGAGGAGTTTCTCTACACTCCAGAGCTGGAGGGATTTGAATTTGCAGCCACTGTTCCAGGAGCAAGGCAGAAAGGAGGCATGGCTAGTGGGTACATCACAGACACGGATTTTTCCTGTCAGTAGGAGGAACTCAGCTGTTCAGAGTCTTTTCTGCTTAGCAGTAAAAAACCATGAAATGCAATGTGGTTATCCCAGTGCAATGGTCTCAATAGCGTTTTTGAGAGGAAGATTTAATGACCACACACAGGCTGTTGGATGTATCATCCTCAAGGAGCAGTTCACTTTAGCAGTGCCACAATAAATCCTTGCTACATTAGTTTTTCATTCATTACTTGCTGTTTTTGAACAATGAGTTGCTGTGACGTTTATGTAAAGGCAGTGTCCATGTATCTCATGCTTGTGAGTGTCAGTGCTGTGAAGCATCCCTGAATTCATCTCCCAGGAAGACAAGAGTGTTGTGGGGTTTGTTGGGCTAACAGCTAAAAATTTAGCAAACTTCAGTCAAGAACTGGAAAATAATACAGAAAAATAGGTGTCTGCATGAATTAGTATCTCCTCCCTGATGGTGTATGTAGATAAAAGACAGAGAAACTGCCCCAGCTGCATCAGATGCCTCATCTGTGCACACAGGGTGTAAAAAGCAGCAGCTTTCTCTCTTTTGAAACCCTTTCCTGGAATGTGCAGAGAGTAGGTCATTCAGCTCCCAATGACCTTGAGTTCAGCCAGCATGTCCATGATGATCCCCTGAGTAAATTTCTCTCTCGAGACTTCACTTTCTAATTTTCTCATTCATTGAGCTGGTGGCTGGCAGCACTTGGAAGGGGGTGATGGTGAGGGACTCCCTTGCCACGGCCCAGCACTGCCAGAATTCCCACTGGTGCTGCCAGTGAAGAGACCACAGCACAGGTGGGTGTTGGAGCTGTGCCTGTCCAGCAGCCTGGCAGTGGCCATACCTTGCCTGGCAGTGGCCATACCTGCCTGGCTGTGCCTATCAGGTACCGTGGTCACCTCCAAGCTTCTCTGTGCTGACTGCAGCAATCCAGCAGGGCCACTGGTGGGCACATATCTACCCAGACTGCTTCTACCTCTCTCTGCCCACACTGCAGTGACTGCAGAACCCACCTTTCAATGAGCAGAGGTCCCTCAGAAGACACTCTGACAAACGCTGAAACTCATCTCCACCTTCATACGCCTCTCAGACACACTGTCCCTTCCCATCTCAGGCTGTAAGAGCTTTCAGGAAGAGGCACGTGCTGCCTTGGTTGCCCTGTGTGTGTTCTGGGCACATTGTGAGCACTAAAGAAATAATAATCAGCTCACATCCACAATCCACATACGCACTCCTGCCTCATAAAGTCATATAGTAAGTTCCAATGTTCCATTAACCTTTGTCATGACACAACCCATGTTATGTCATGAACCTTAAGTCACTCATCCACACGAGCACCCAGGGCATGCTGCATGTCCCTGCTGATGGCTCAATAGAAATGATGGAAAACAGTTGTTCTGTACACACCAGTGCCAAAGGAAGATGGGTCCCAGGTGTTCAAGCATCGATGTGTGAGCACTCCTGATGAACCACAGAGGAGCTTCAGGTAAACTGGAGATAGGGAGACGAGCAAGGGATGGACATGTTTAAACTGGCAACATCTATCATAGAATCATGGAATCCTTGAATGGTTTGTGTAGAAAGAAACCTTAAGGCTCAACTCATCCCACCCCCTGCCATGGGCAGGGACACCTTCCACTAGCCCAGGGTGCTCCAAGCCCCATCCAACCTGGCCTCAGACACTTTTAGGGATCCAGGGGCAGCCACAGCTTCTCTGGGCACCCTGTGCCAGGGCCTCACCACCTCACAGCCAAGAATTCCTTCCCAATATCCCATCTAACCCTGCCCTCTGGCAGCGGGGAGCCATTCCCCCTTGTCCTCTCATGCCATGCCTTGTCCAAAGCCCCTCTCCAGCTCTCTTGGAGCCCCTTTAGGCATTGGCAGGGGCTCTGAGGTCTCCCTGGAGCCTTCTCTTCTCCAGGTGAACACTCCAGCTCCTCCAGCCTGGCTCCAGAGCAGAGGGGCTCCAGCCCTCAGAGGATCTCCATGGGCTCCTCTGGACCCAGACGAACAGGCCCGTGTGTTTCTGTGCTGAGGCCCCCAGGCTGGACCCTGCACTCCAGTGTGCCATGATCTGTTCAGAGCCCCTGTCCCCAGAGCACAGCACATCCTGTTCCTTCTGTCACGAGGGCTGCTCTCCCTTCTCTTTTCCAGCTGCCTTATGCTTGACAAACACCATGTTTCCCAGCAAATATGCAGGCCCCACTGCTTGGTGAGCCTTTGAGCCACTCTGCTCAGCCTCCAGCTGCTTCCTGGACCTTCTCCATTTCCCTGTGCCTGGCACCATGGCCAAGGGGGCAATGCCAGGGCCCAGGGAGAGGCTGGTCGGGGAGCTGGCGCAGCTGCCCAGCTTTCAGCAGTTTCTGGAGCTGCACAGAGATTTTGGCAATCCTTCTCTTACCGTTCTGACCTGAGGGGTTTTGGAGGTGTTTGCAACTGGGGATAACAAAGCCCTCTTGTCTACACCAAAGGCACTTTGTGTGGAGTCTAGGTATTGCTCTGATTTCATTTCCTGAGCATCCCTCGTGGACAGCTTCCCACAGAAACATGCCCCATTGAGTCAGGAGTGAAGACTCACTGCAGTCCAAACAGAGCCCTGCAAACTTTCTCACCAGGTCCTGTTCCACAGCCAACTGCAAACATGTTTGTGTCTTGAACCTCCATTCACTGCCTGGGATGGTTTTCACAACTTTCCAGCTGGAAATGGAGCCAGGCAGCACTTGTGAGTCTTGCTTGAGGGCTGTGAGCCTTTCCGTGGCACGGCAGAGATGCCGGGTGTAGGAGCTGGCCCACAAGGCAATAATGTGTCATTCACAGAAACACAGAATGCTTTGGGTTGGAAGCGACCTTTAAAGGTCATCTAGCCCAATCCCCTGCAATGGGCAGGGACATCTTCAGCTACACCAGGCTGCTCAGAGCCCCATCCAGCTCTGAATGTTTCCAGGGAAGGGACATCCTCCACTTCTCTGGGCAGCCTGTGTTGGTGTTTCACCACCTTACCACAAAAAATTTCTTCCTTATATGTAGTCTGAATCTTCCCTCTTTTAGTTTAAAACCATCACCCCTTGTCCTATTGCTACAGACCCTACTAAAAAGTCTCTTCCCATCTCTTTTATAGGCCCCCTTTAGGGACCAGAAGGAACTCTGAGGTTTCCCCAGAGCCTTCTCTTCTCCAGGCTGAGCAGCCCCACCTCTCTCAGCTTGTTTCCAGAGCAGAAGGGCTCCAGCCCTCAGTGTGGCCTCCTCTGGGACCACTCCAACAGCTCCATTCTCCCACCACATCTACAATACATTATGACAGCAAAGACAAAACAGGCAGGCAGAAATTTAACTCAGTTTCCCCCTTTCCAGGCGAGCACTGCAGTCCCTGGCTGCCCTTGTCCTACCCCAGCTGGTATCAGTCGATAGAAGAACCCTTGCTCCTCCCCTGGGTGATTTGGGCAGGCTCAGGGACCCAGACCCTCCTGCCTGTGTCAGCTCCAGCGGGTGCTGAGCCAGGCACGAAGAGCAGCACGTGTGCAGCTGCCTTGCAGGGCAGCGTGGCCGTGGGGGACAGAGTGGCCTCGAGCAGGGTGACCCCAGAGCCATCCTCCCTTGCCGTGCCCTCAGCTCTTTGCACAGCAATTCCCCAGGAGCTCAGCAGCCAGGTACTGACTCAGTCTGGGAGCTTTGCCTGAGAAAGAAGCTGAGGTGTTGGCCCAGCCATCAGTAAGTTATCGGAGAAGTTTAGCTGCAGTGACATCATCTCCTTCTTATGTTACTACAAGGAACTTAGATCCTATTATGGGAGAGGAGGTAACTCAATCGAGCCTTTCAAGATAAACTCAGACAGGAAGAGAGACGCGATTGCCTGAAGGCACCAATTAGACATTTCTGGTGAGCTCAGCTCTGTTCAGCTGACACACGTGTGCGCTGGGGCCAGGGAGACAGGAGCTCCTCTCCCGTGTCTCCCAGGAGGGCTGGGAGGGGTGGGCAACCAGCGCTTCCTTGCCGTGCTGCTGGCTCAGCCCTCACACCTCCAATGGCCACAGCCCTCCCTGCAGAACGTCCTTTCTTTATGTCCCGTGTTCTGCTGTGGACAGACAACCACAGAGGAGCTCCCTGGTCTGCAGAGAGAGCAGCCCAGCCCTGCACCACTCAGTGCTGCACATGATCTTCAGTGGCAAGTCTCCTCCAACTTTATCAAGGGAAATAACAGCCCAATATGTTGCAAAAAAACCCTGTGAGGATGGGCTGCAGTTTGAGGTCCCTGTGGTGACTGGGCTGTGGGGAACATCCCAGTCTACGCTGCAGGCCAGTTACTGCACATGACTGCCCTAAGACATGCAGACAGACAGCTCTTACTGGCTCTGATGTGTGTGAGGAAGGAAAAAACAGCAGCAAAATTTGGGATATCTCCTGACAGCATGGTATTGAGCATTTCTATTGGTTTCCAGGCTGCAGTTCCCCCTGTAAATGCTCCACAGCTGGAAGGAAATGGTAAAATATGGGTAAATTTGCTTCTGCCAGTCATAGTCTGAGATTTGCACCACATCTGTTAGGGAACAGAGAGACTGCTTCTGGTTATCCCCTGGTTATTCTGGTTATTCTGCCAGTCATGTTACCAACAGCTCGGAAATGCCCTTGTACATCCTCTGAAACACTCGAAGCATTTCTTGGGACAAGACCATTCTTACTTAGAAGCTGCTGGGTCTGTGACACAGAAAACACAAGGTCTCAGATTATAGCTCAGGATTAACACAAAGCTCACAACACACTCCCTGCACTGATGACTGCATATACCCCACCCCAGCCAGACCTCCAGAGTGGCTGCCCTGGTGGCATTGGCTTGTCCTCTGCGCACTGGAAAGGAGGAATCTCCTCTCTTGACCTTTTCTCCTTAGAAAAGGACTTCCCTCTTTTCCTGGCTCCTTCTAGAAGTGTTCCTGACCCCACCATCCTCTCTGGACTGCTCCTGGCAAGAAGGCAGTTGATTTCTCCTAAAGCATTTATCAAACACAGACAACATTCAAAGCAATGAAGGGGCTCTTCCAAGGCAAGTTGGGCCCTTAGTCCTGGAACCCAATACAAAGCCAACCTGAAAATGTCCAGCCCAAGGAAACACTTCCCTTTCCCATCCCACACAGGTTCTCCTGCCTCCCCAGAGCTGTCACTCCACAGCAGCAGCAAAGGAAGCAACTGGCAAGCTCAGGCACACATTTGGTGCTGTCCTGCTCCTCTCACCATGGCTCTGCACAGATGTGAACATCTGCTCAGGGAAAGAGATGCCTTAGACCAGTGGGCTTTGGATGCTCTTCCCCGCAGCTCCCTTTCTCCCTATGCCTGTAGTCTCTAAAACAGAAAATGGAGTAAAGTCTGAGGTGGCTGCAGGCACTTTTAGGACTTTTTAGTCAGTGTCACGTTGAGGTTGTATAAACACCCTGTAACTCTCAGCAGCAGATGCAGCTCTGAAGCCAGAAGCTGAGACTTTCAGCAGCTACTGTTCTTGAATGTCCCACTTGAAATCACCTGCTTCTGCATGCAACAGACAGGCCAATGCTCTGCAGAGCCTTGCTTGGGCCCATGGAGTCACTTGGAAATCTTGTCCGTGCTGACATCTGGGGTCACTGTGTGCCATCCTCTCTCCAGACCCACAGCAGTGCCTGACAGCAGGTGTGGGATGAGTCTCTCTCCTAATCCATCCAGCAGCTCCGTGAGAGGCCTCTTCCTCTGCAAGCAAGCAACGGGTTAAAGCTTGCAAGGAAAACCAACTGAGTGATTTGGTGAAACAAAGATTAAAACATCTCCGTGGAAGGTGAGGAGCCAGCCCCGGCCTGTGCTGTCTCATTAACCCACTAATCGGCCCAATTACCTCAGGTATAAATCATAACACAAAACACTTACGGAGCCAGAGTCACACACTGAAGAAAGGAGAAAACTGTTGGGTTGGTTTTTGTTTAGTATAATTGATATAATTACTAACAACTCTGTGCCAAGAACTTCAGCTTTTCTGCTTCCAGAAGAGAGTAGAGAGCTGTCTGAAAGCCATAACAATTAGCAATCCCCACATGCACAGCTTTTATTAGAAAGAATGCACATCTATTCCAGAAAGAGCCAGCAGCTCCCTGAGGAGCAACCATCCCTTGGTGCCAGGAATGCAGCTGACACTGAGCCCATGCTCCCCGTCCCCTCATCAGTGCTGCAAAGGCACATGAGGAGTCCTGCCCATCATGCTGCATGTGAAATGCCTTCACCTGGGCACCTCCTTGTTCCTAATTTTAACTTACCTGGCTCCAGATAGGTGCATCTTGCTGTGCTGTGGTCCAAGCAGGCTGCTGATTCTGACATTCTCAGGTCCAGCTCATTGTAACCAGCAGAAAGTGTCCCTTTCGCTCCACTGGGGAATCTGTCTGAGCTCTGGTCTCCACACTCTGGGGCAGATGGACAGTAATGACATGGCTGGAGCTTCCCAAGTGACCCCAGAGCGTCTCATGGACAGCTGCCACACATCCACACCTCGCCACAAGGCCCCCAGGCAGCCCCTGCAGAGCTGAGCAGCAGGAGAGCTGGGGCTCAGCTGAGCTGACAGCAAGCTGTGGCCACGGGGAGGTGTGGGCACACGAGGCTGCAGCATGTCCTCAGCCAGAAGCCGTCCATGAGTGTTGACAAACTCCTTGGATGGATCCTCGTTCTTGCCTGTGTTCTATCCACAGGGATCCACAACAACAGGCAGGTGTCCAAGTACCTCAAAAACCTCTACCAGGAGCCTGTGCTGCACTTCTCGTACCTATGGACATCCCTAGGGAGAAAAAGTCCTTTTCTGAGTGCTGCTAAACAGCCACAGAGCAAATCCAGCAGCATCAATCCAGCCCCAGCTCCTGGGGCACCATCACACCGAAACCAAACTCCCCTGTGGGTCACATCACACCTGAGGCTTCACCCGGGAGTTCATGAGCAAAGCGGGATGTAAAGCTGGACGGCCATGGGCTCCAGCTTGCTCCCCTGTCCCTGTCCCTGTCCCTGTCCCCATTCCTGTCCCAGCTCAGCCTGGTGTGCCAGCCCTTGGCTCTGGCTTAGCATCTCCATTTCTGAAAGCTTAGTTTGGGTTTGAGAAATTACTACTATTCGCATGGATATTTTCATTGTCTGTTCTTCAATTAACTAAACTTGAAACTGAGCATTCACTTTAAAACAATTTTCAGTAAACTTATAGGGATTTGGATGAAAGAATATTTCTGGGAAAAGTAAGCAATGCTGCTTTTTTTTTTTTTTAACAGTTTATGATGCCAAAACCTAACAGAATTCTTATCCCGAGGAAGGAATGGAAAAAAATAAGCAAAGATTAACATTTTCTGCAGAAGTTTTAATTTTGCTCAAAAAGTTCTTGTTTGTCCCAAAACATTTTGATGAAATGTTCAAATAGAATCCTTAACCTTACTCTGAGCTGCTGCAGGGTTTGCTTTGCTGATCTTTATTCTTTGGAGTTGTTGTCTCGAGAAGATGAATGACGTTATTCTCTGGTTTGTTTGTAGTTTGGGGGACAGTAAGTAAATTGGGGCAGAACTTGCAATGCCCACTGTCTCAACAGGAAAAATCAAAATCCATTGTCTTATGTAGGCCCTCTGAGCAAAGACACAAAACCTGTGTGAATGGAGCTGAGCTTTGGGTGTGATGTGCTTTTGTGATCCTCTCAACCGAACAGCCTTGCACCAGAAAATGTCACTTTGCAGCAATGCAAGAGTATAGGAATTTGGGAAAATCGAATCACAGAATGGTTTGGGCTGGAAGGGACCTCAAAGCTCATCCCATTCCACCCCTGCCATGACAGGGACACCTTCCACTATCCCAGGTTGCTCCAAGCCCTGTCCAACCTGGCCTTAGACACTTCCAGGGATGGGGCAGCCACAGCTTCTGGGCACCCTGTGCCAGGGCCTCAGCACCCTCTGAGGTTAATACATTAATGTGGCAAAATGGGAGTAATGGAATAGGGGTTTAAACAGCCCTGGGTTATCACTCCAGTCTAAGGTGATGCTGTACCAGAATTGTACTCTGCATTTAAAGGACATTTTTCTGAAGGAGATCTCAGGAAGGTTTGACTGCACTTCTTAACCAGGTACAAATCTCCAGATTTGTCCATCCAGGTCAGGCCAGCCAGGGCAGGAAATGTTTCTTTCTGTGATGCAGGGGAAGGTCTGTTTCCCAGGATTATCTGAGAATTCTACCCAGGAAATGCCACCCTCACCCCCCCCCACAGAGAGCACGGCTTGCACCCAGCTCCTTCCCTGTTCCCACTCGTGATGGGGCGTTTGGTCTCCTCCTCCTGCAGTTCCTGCCCGTGTTTTGAGAACTAAGAAACGTTGGTAGTCTTTGAAGAAGGGTCATGCCTGGAGGTAGCAGTGTCTGGGGCTTTGCTCCAATGTTCAGCTTTCATCAAAAATATTACTCTATATAGTCAAGAATACTAATTTCTTTACCACATTCCTTTTTGGAGGATCATTGATTTGAGGGCTGGGCCATGACAGCTCTGTTAACTTCCTTCTCTCATGCTTTGATAAGAGACAAAGTGCTTTCTCTTTGCAATTCGAATTCAGAGATATCTTCCTTAGATAGCTTGGAAAAATAAAATAAGCTCTGTTGGCTGTGGATGGAAATTAAAATTTTGTATAATTGGTTCCTGGTATTTCATCCAAATCTGAAGTATTTTCCTCTTATAATTTGATTTCAAAATCTACAGATAACACATTGTATCTTGCTCACTATCATTGCAACAAAAGGTCTTTAGAGAGATGATTCCCAAACCTAAGTTTTAAACCTTTTTTCATAATAACATTAATATTTTTTTGGCTCCTCATTCTATTTTGAAACAAAAACAAGTGTTCAAAATTAAAGTTTCTCACCAAATTAAACCTCAAATTCAACCGCCTTAAGCTTTCCACGATAATTAAAAAGAAGGAATTGGCAAGTGGAGGGGGAGGAAAGGCCCAAAGGTGTGATACAGGAGCAAAGGTGTGATACAGGAGCAAAGGTGTGACAGAAGGCTCGGTTCCTGCCCCGTGACACGGGGTGTGACTCCTGCCCAGGTGCCCCTGGCTGTTCGGAGCAGACGCAGGACCCCGAGCAGGGCTGTGATGAATTTCCCGTTCCCAGACCAATCCTTTCCCTCTGGAATGGGCCGCGGCTCCCGCTCTCGTGTCCTGCACACCGGTGGGTGTGAGCGGCCGTGGGGCAGCCCTGGGCTGGGATTGCTCGGGCAGACCCACGGCGAGCCCGGTCCCGGGGATGCGGCTGGGGTGCTCCGGGTTCGGGGAGCCGCGGTGGCCCGGGGGCCACGGAGGGACTCAGCCCGACCTCCGTGCTCCAGCAGCTGCCATCAGCCGGCAGCATCCCATCGAGGAGGGATGGTCCCCGGGGGTGGCCAGACACCTCCCAACACGGGCAGCAGCCCCAGCGATACCTTCTTGTGCTAATCACTATTTACAGCCCAGTCCAATCTCCCTGGCCATCAATCCATCCCGCCTCGGCATCGCTGCCTTTGCGCAACACCGCGGGCGGCTTTCACTGATCCCCACCCTGTTTGTCTCCCCCCAGACGCCTGGATGCAAACCTCATCTCCGTGGTGCCCGACAGGAGCTTTGAGGGGCTGCTCTCCCTGCGTCACCTGTGGCTGGACGATAACGCCCTGACGGAGATCCCCGTCCGAGCTCTGAACCACCTGCCGGCGCTCCAAGCCATGACCCTGGCCCTCAACCACATCTGGCACATCCCCGATTTCGCCTTCCAGAACCTCAGCAGCCTCGTGGTGCTGTAAGCCTTCTCCGCTTCTCACTCCCCCGGCTGGGACAAGGTGCTGCCCAGGGCTCTCCTGCGGGAATCCTGCCCCAGCGTTTTGCTGCTGGAGCGAGGGACAGAGCTTTTGTTCAAAGAGTCAGGGAATCCCCCTCATTTGGTACGAAATGCTAAAATTGCCTCTCTCGATTTTTGTCATATTTTCCCCACTTTTCACTGAAGAGCTAAAAAGCTCCCTGATATAATTTTTAAAAATTGATTTGTATTAAAAGAAAACCAGTAACTGGAAACAAAAACCAGATTTTTTTCCTTGAAAACTCAAGCAACAAAAACCTTCTCATTTCTTTTCCTCCATCCAAATCTCTGTATTAAAACTACAAGAATTTCTAGCAACATGAAAAAAAAAAATTAAACTGCAACAATTTGCAGTCAGGTCAAAAAAGTAATATTTTCATTTATTGGAAAACATGAAAACATACCAACTCACTCCCTCTCCTCCACCAGCCCCCCCCCCCTTTATTACCAAATATGATTTTAAACCAAAAGTCTAATGCCAACACCTTGTCCAAGCCCGTGCCTGCTTATTTGCATGACTGTGGTACATCTGCAGGTCAGATGTTTTTGCGGTGGTTGCTGCCCCGTTTGCGCTGTAAGCATTTCACGGCAGCGTCGGGAGCGCTGTGGAGAGCAGCGCTGCCCCGGGATGGAAACACTCGCTCCATGGGCCGTGAGACACGAAACCACCCACCACCTGCAGCCAGAAGGGAACTGATCCCTCTGGCAGCTGCTCAGGAGGGGCATCCTTTCCATCAACAGAGGCTCGCAGATTATCCTCCCTTTAAAAGGAACTTTACATGTGCAAATTAGATACTTATTACTTCTTTGGTGTTGATTAGCAAGTTCGGGTGGGTGTGATTGCCAACTGCTTTAGAGCTCCTCTATCCACATGAAATGCCACCTCTAGTTTGGTAATTTGTACTGATACCAGGGTGTTAAGTAACCTCACCATGTAGTGCCTTAGTGAAAGTTTAGCAATTATTTCCCTTTCAAAATTTAAAGTGTTTACTGAGACCATCCAGCATAGAAAGTGCTTGGACAAAGCACAGTTCAGAGTTTTATTAAGCATCAAATTCATCTGTTTAGACAAAGCATAAAGGCTTATTTAGGAGAAAAGCAAAAAGCAACTTGAGAAAAATAAAAAAAGTAGTTTTCACCCACAATAGTGCTCGTTCTGCAAGGCAACCCCTGGCCACCATAACGCAACCACTTCAGTCAGCTTTAATAGCTCTCTCAGCGGGTGAGCTGACATTTGGGGTTTCATTTCAGCCTCCAAAGCATGCTGCTTTCATTCCGGCTCATCCCATACTGTGGGCAAGAAGCAACTCCTTAATTAAACAGGCAAGCTTGAGAAATAAAAGTCATTGACCATTAGGTCACAAGGGAGAGAATAATGTCCCACCACACACAATTGGAAGGGAACACATGTGTGATCCTGCCAGGCTCTGTGGGACACGACACTACATTTTTGTGGGATCACAAGTGTTTGGCAGAACTGGCCCCATAAATCTCTCCCATGCTTCCATGCAAGCCCTTGTCAACACATCACCAGTGGAAAGTCACCCAGTGTCCCTCCTGTGTCCCAAGCAGGGATCTGTCCCTGCTCCAGACTCACCCACCAAGCTGACAGGCAAATGCTCCCAAAAGACAGCCAAGCTGGGGAGAAGACTTTCCCTACCAGGGTGCAGATGATACGTGTGCCTTCCTCTGCAAATGTCTGGATTTGCAGGTAGATGGAGGGTCTGGCTGCTGCCATAAACATCGGAAACTTCCAGCTGTAGGGTATTAAAGTGAGCCCCCAGGGGGAGAAAACCGAGGGCAGATGTGGCTGAGCACAGGGGAGCCTCTCCTGTACAGCCTGGTCAGTACTCAGGGGCACGGCTGGCCATGGCTGGCCATGACTGACCAGGGCTGAGGGCAGCAGCGCCCAGGTGCAGAGCTGTGCTCTTCCTCCTCCACATCCCTGGGGCCCTGGGCAGAACCATTTCACCATCCTGCACTGCCACAGGCACTGACAGCACAGTATCCCAGCCTCAGTCTGGAATACTTTAAATGTTCAGCATCTGCTAATAAATTACACCTTTGTTGAGGAATTCCCTGATCTTGTTCCCATCTATTGCTGCTGCAGGCTTCAAACTAGAGCTGCAGGCTGTTCAATGAGCAGAGCCTCATGTACATCACTCATCATGAAATCCATGAATCTCTGCAATTGGCACCATCCTCTCCCAGCTTTAATAACAAGGGCTCTGTGTGCTGGGCTGCTGGCACTGTGCTTTGATGGGAGAAGAGAGGTGGATGTTTGATCAGGATAGCTCATAGGAGTAGGAGGTTACCTTCCAGTCTGATCTATTCAGGACCAAATGTATCTTAGTATCTGCATGCAGAAATAATCCTGGATACTTTTCAGCTGATGGTTTGCATGAAGTAAAGGTTGTTTTACAAAAATCATCATCTTTCTTGAGCATAAAAGATTTTTCATTCAGCAGTCAGCATCTGAAACCCCCATGCTGCTGCGCTGACAGTCCAATAAAGTGCATGACAGCAGCTCTCAGTAGTGTCCCTCATTTCCTCTGGCAGCTGAATTCAGCGAGAAGTCTCAAGCCAGGAATCACAGCACCTCTTTCAGTCCCACTCGGCAGAGGGGTCCACGAGTAAAATCTTACATTGCCAAGAAATCCCCCATGCTGCAGATGTGTCCTTGCTGCCACATCTCTGCAGTGGGCTGCAGTTCCCTTCTTTCCTTGTGTCACCAAAGGAGCTCTCAGCAGAGATGCTGGGATGTGTGTGGGACACAGTTGGAGTGACGTCTCCAAAGCAGGCCAAGCAGTAGAGAGGTTTGCCCTGTAATGAGGGAGCTGGATAGAGAAAATCTTCAAGTAGTTTTACTTTCATCACATAGCAGAGGATCCCTTAGGTTAGAGCAAATGAGGTCAAAACCCAGATCCTTCCTTTTTTGAGTCCACAGGGAGCCTTAGCTCCTGGAAACCTCCAGGCATCAACCTGGACCTGTAATGGGAGCAAAAGAGATGCTCCCCTCCTCTAACCTGGCCCTGACCCTTGCCTACCTGGTCGAAAAAATGGGCTCTGGGAAAAGCTGTTCTGGTGCCACTACCAGTTAGTTTTGCTTAACGCCCTCTAATTCTTGTGCTCTGTGTCCATCTCCTCTGTGCCATTGCTGTGTTTGTTACTGCCCATTGTACCCTTCCCTCAGCCCGGCTTTTCCAGTCCCCATCCAGTTTCCTGGTTTGCAACATGGAATCCCAGAATGGTTTGGGTTGGAAGGGACCTCAAAGCTCATCCAGTCCCACCCCCTGCCATGGGCAGGGACACCTTCCACTGTCCCAGGTTGCTCCAAGCTCTGTCCGGCCTGGCCTTGGACACTTCCAGGGATCCAGGGGCAGCCACAGCTTCTCTGGGCACCCGGTGCCAGGGCCTCCCCACCCTCACTGGGAAGAATTTCTTCCTAACATCTGATCTAAATCTACCCTCTCTCAGTTAAAAAATAAAAAAAAAATCCACCCTCTTTTCCCCTTGTCCCATTACTACCTGTCTGTGTTAGTCCACATATCGCACTGACTCGTTCCTTCACACCTTCAGACTGAGAGACCAAATCTGCACACTGTATCAAAGACAAAAATTAACTCTGGTTTATACCATGGTACAATGCTGTTCTGTGCCCATTTTACCTCTTCTAGTTATCCCTGTCATTTCATTTGCTTTTTTCACAGCTGCTAAACACCAAGACCTCTTTCCTGGAGATAAATAAAAGCCTGTTAGTGTGTATGCTCATATACGACTGGTTCTCCCCTCAGCTGTGCCTGACATTCACAAACCTGAATATCAGCTGATAATTTATTGTCAAGGTCAGTCAGCAGCACCTTCCAGCTGAAAGTGTGAAGACAGTAAATGAAGGATATTTAGTAGAATTCCTCTTTCTTACAGTTTTTATCCTTAAAGAACACAATGCAGCTCTCTCTCTAACACAATGGTTTAGTGACTAGAAGAGAAAACTTGTTTGTGAGACTCCTGGGTTCCCATTCCCATTTTGTCCTTGTTCTGGTGTAACTCTGGCTGAGACTTTCAGAAGGGACCACTGCTTTTCAGTGGCTTCCTTGCCCAGGAGCAAACATCAACATATCCCTGCTTTCCAGGGAGGATGATCACCAGCCATTTCAGCTGACATTTGTGGGACTTGGAGCTTCCTAGCACCACAAACCCCAGTCTGGTGCACTGGAGTGTCAGGATGAGCCTGTGAACCCCTGCCCTCACCTGTGCAAGGGAGTTACCAGTGCCTCTCTGAGAAGCTGTTGGGAACCTCGGTGTTGGCAGGGAGTGCCAGGCATGTGCAATTCATCGTCACTAAGAACAATATTGCCTGGAACATCTGGGTCCCATTCTTGAGCCTTTTAATTGGCAAAAGTGCCTTTTCTCTTGGAGGACCAAGCTCGCTGCCTTGGCAAATGTGGATTTCCTTCTCCAGCACTTGAGGAAGAAGCAAATCGTGCTCCAATGCACCCTGAGAATGTCACTTCTGATCGAGCTTTATTCTTCACCAGACAAGTCTCGTGCTGGTCCTTCACTAGTGGAAACAATCCATGGAATTTGCACCATTTATGATTTAGATTTCTCTACTTATCCATGGCCAAGCTGAGAAAAAGGACAATTTTGCCACAATAGAGATGGAAGCTCCTCATGGCAATGGCTGGTCAGGGGAGAATTCATATGATGTCAGATTTGAGCTTGGTTCAAATCATCTAATGCAAATAATTGATGGAAAATGTTTGCATTTGTCCTTTTTGAGAAGAAAAAATGAAGTCATTAAAAATGAAAGCGATGGCAAATCCACCACTTCTCTTTGTAGTCTGTTCCAGTGGTTAATCATCCTTAGTGTTAAAAAAAAAACTGCTCGTATTTCCCATTTGAATTTTCTTTGGCTTTGACTTCAGACATTTGTTCGTATTATTCTTTCCTCCACTAAATCACAGAACCATTTCAGTACCCAGTTTCTAACCAGGAAGAATCCTATACATTACACTGCACTCATCCCCTTGATCTTATTTAATAACCTAAACAGATTGAGTTCTCTAAGTCTCCATTCTACTTTTTTTCCAGTACTTGGATCATTTGTACTGCTCTTCTCTGCACCCATTTCAATTCATCGACATCCAGTTACCAGTGTGGGTATCAGCAATATGTTTGTTCTGCCAAATCTCTTTTCACCAGTGTTCAATGCAGATGTTGATACAATTTCCCTTTCCTTGCCCACACAGACAAGCACCTTCATTAAAGCAGTATTTAGGCACTAGCTCAACCTGCTTCTCTTCTGTGTAAGACAAACGTGCAGTCCCCTTGGAGGCGGCATTGCCAGAGTTGAAGCTACTGCCTGTGTTGGACTGTCTCTCAGACTCTTTTAATTCACTGGAAAAATGAATTGAAAAGGAAGTAAAATGAAAGCTGAACAAATTTGACTAAGGGTGCTGCATGAGTGATGGGGAAAAAATCACATTTATTCCCAATTTCTGATAACAAACTGTTGGCAAGGACAGAAAGCCTTTCTAGAATCTGTTGTGTATTTCTTACTGTGGGTCAGAATGAATCTTGTAGGGTTCGATTTTTTCTGCTTTGTTTCTAAATTCTCACCAGCTGAGGCACCAGCCAGGCTGCCGCCTCTGTCCCCAGCCTGTGTGGGATCCTGCCCTTTGTGCTGGTTTCGGCAGGGCACAGCAAGGGCTCAGCTGGCAGCGGAGGAGCTCACCTGCCCCACGACACGTGGGAGCCCTTGTGCCGCTGCAGGAGCTCCTGGGCCGGTCCCACCCTGCCAGGGCTCGGTGTGACAATTGCTGTTGCTGCTTTCTAACGGAGGAGCATGGCTGAGAACAGCCTGCAGGCCAGCCCTCAAACCAGTAAGGACTGTCCTCGTCCTGGGCACAGCTTCCTCCACGGGTGATGGCCCAAACCCATCCTCACTCCGTGGGACTGACCCGCAAAGGAAGAGACACAGACCCTAAAGCTCATTGCCCTTACCAAGGAGACTGGTGGGTTCTAGCTCCAGTACCAAAGGCCTAAAGATTCTCTACGGTTTTGCACCGTAGGGGTTGTTTATAGCCCAGAATCAAGTACCTTGAGCTGCTATCAAGCCAGCTGAGCTATAATTTACAGGGCAGAATATAACGTTGTGTGGGCTGAGCTCAAATTGACAAGCACTGGAGATGTTGCAATTCCACTTGTTAAAATTTGTTTACCAGAGGAGAAAAAAAAGGCAGGATGGAAGACAGGAATGTCTTTTCAAGTGTTTACCTTTCCAGCTCTCTTGTTTCTATTATTGCCATGTGGTTGGGTAACTCTAGAGTTCAGCTTGGACAGCAATTTTTTTTATAACTCCCTTTTTTGGTTGTTCATAATTTTCTCACCAACAAAGAACTTCCTTCGGATGATTTTGATTACTCTGTCTCCAAATAAAGCACTCTAGAGCCAAATATAAACACAGCAGGTGATTGCTCTTCTCTGCTGTCTCCTTGCCTGACGGCAGTGATAGCAGTCAGCTGCTCAGCACGGCCGAGCTGGGACAAGGTGTCCAGCCACAGCGCCCTGACAAAGCTCCAGGGAGCTCACATCTTCCCTGGCATTCAGCACTCCCTTGTCCCCACACTGTCCCCTCACAGCAGACAGGGGTTTGGGGCATGGCGTTCTTGTGGCACCTCTTCATGTGATCCCGCAGCAACTCCAGACCCCAACCCTCTCTTTGCCAAACGCAGCATCCAGTGCCAAAGAACTCAAAGTGGTTGGCACCACCAACTGAAGAAAAGGCAGCATGACCAGAAGCTGTTAACATTCGATGGAGGAAACCATCTGGGCTCCAACTTCTTTTCTTGTGACAAAGAGAAATTTCTCCCATAAGATCCTCATTTTGATCTCAGGCTTCTTTTCCCCTCTAAAAGTCCCAATCCAAGTTTTCTTGCAGGCAACATCCTTTTCTCTTTTCCCGTTTGCTCAAAGGAGCAAACATATTTTATCAGATATCTTTCCCTTCCCTTCCCCTTCCTCTGAAATGTTTGTATGTTCTCATCTCAATGACAAACATCCGTCTCGGGCTGGTTTCTGTTTTGCAAGCCCCTACCAAACTGCCCTAGAGCCTGGCTGTTCCTCCACTCCCAGCTTCCTCCTGTTTTACCCTAGAATATTTGGCAGTGGGAGCTGCCTGTGCTCAGCCAAAGAGCTCACACTCGAATCCAGGTAGAGTGAGAGATTTCTCAAGCTGAGACACATTTAGATCAAGCAGCAAATAATGAAAAAATCATTGATCCACCTGCCAGCATGGAGCCTCCCCCAGGCTCTTGGGAGGAGACAGCAGCATTGGACAAAGGCTGGTGCATCCCTTGCTGGTGCTAACATGGGCATGGGACAAAAGGACCCCGAGGGGAGTGGTGTGGCAGCAATTCAACACAGGGACTTGGCGTTAAAAGAGAATCTGAACTGATGGGGAAACCTGCCCTGAGAGACCTGCTCCTCCTTGGTGGGCAGTTATCACACAGGCCGTGGCAGTGCAAGCATGGGCATCACTAAGGGGGTTAAGTGCAGGCTGGTAGAAGTGCAGACTGGGCAGCAGTGGGTTGTCTTCTGCTTTTCATCAGACTTTTCTCAGACTGCTCACAAGAACTCTCTCCATGGACTTCAAATCCCCTTTGAGTGGGATTTCAGAGGGAAATGCACAATTAGCCACAAGCTCACAGCTGTGAAGGAAGTGACATGGAAGAAGCACTGAGATGTGCACACATACACAAGAGTCTCTGATAATCCAAGATGAGGAACCCAGGGATTAAAGCCTTGGGTTTGCTAAAAGACTGAGACAGAGGAGTGAGGGATCCATGGAAACACAGAACCCAGGACTCCAGAAACTCATCACCTACAGAGCTTCCAAGGCAAAATTACCCCAGGTGGCTTTGCAGGGGCCCCCAGCATATGGCTCCCCAGTGCCAGCGTTAGGGCTGGGAGCTCCCAAGCCTGTAAGCACTAGATGTTCGTGGCATGTAGCAGCAGGATGCAGGGGAACAGGAAAAAAGTGTTCCTATGGTGCAGAGAATGTGCATCAGCCTGTGGCATGGCCCCAGCACTTCAGCCAGGCACTCTGAAGCATTGAACTGAAGACAACTCTCATTGCAATCAAACTGGAGCTGGTCCAGGAACTGGCAGTGTTTTCTTTTTTTTTTTCTTTTCAAGTAAAGATAATAAACTGTGACTAACAGGATGATTTTGGACTCAAAGTCTTCTTTCTGCTACTAAGGCTCCAAGGAGTCCAAATATGATTGTGTCCTTAAATAGCATGCAGTGCCCATGAACAGCTGGTGAAGCCACACGGGGGGCTGAGCCCAGGGTAAGGTGAGCTCTAGGGTGTTTCTTGAAGCTTCTTGCTTAAGCATGTTCCTCCACAGCCACCTGGCAGCTGTGAAGGTGGAGATCTCAGGGAAACTCCTAGTTTAGGCTGTAATTCCTGAGAGGAATGGGAGCTCTGTAGCTGCTCTGCAAGCACCACTGCACCCAACACATGTCTCATGGGGAAAGAGAGGGACCCTTAAAGTGCCCTTGGCATCCCAGGCCAGGCTGTGCTCAGCTTACAGGATGTTCTGGCTCAGACCAAAGGAACAGTTCAGCTTGCACCCCCACTGACCATCTCTGTTTTGTCCACAGGCACCTGCACAACAACCGGATCCAAAGCCTGGGAGCCAACGGCTTTGATGGGCTGCACAGCCTGGAAACCCTGTGAGTGCCCTGTTTTATTCTCTGTCCTAAAGACATGGGGTGTGTTCATCCCCCAGCACAGCATGAGGGAGAGGGGGCAGCCCCACACGTGTCACTGCTCACCACGCACTGAGGGCAGCAGCAGGGCTGGCTCCAGGCACCAGCACGAGTGGATGCCCAGGGCAGGATGCTCACTGGGGAGTGAGAGCCTGGGCTCTCCTCCTGTGGCTGTGCAAGCTGCTCAGGCTGTGCTGCTGCTGCAGGGGGATCTGTGCATGTGGGTAGAGTGGCTGGCAGGGGGTTCCGAGGCCCTGGTCACCAGTCTAGTCCAGATGCAATCCCAAGAGCTGGGATGCATGCCCTACTCAGGGAGTGCATCTCCTTCCTCAGCACGTGGGCATGGTCCTAAAGCCTCCCCAACACCTGACCACCAAAGCGAGGGGCTGGCTTGAGTTTGGGGCCTGTAAAGTCCTCCGGGGTCTGTGGGGTATCTCTGTTTGAGACGATCTCACGTCTCCTGGCATCACCCATAGCCAGCTGACTTCATTTTGCACCATGTGCTTGGCCTGCCTGGGAAACAATCCATCAGAAAACTGCAGGGAGGATGGGAAGCAGGGTAGAACTCACCTCCAGAACACATCCTCAGGAAGCTAGATTGAGATTGGATAGAAGGAAGACATTCTTGGCTGGGAGGGTGGGGAGGCCCTGGCACAGGGTGCCCAGAGCAGCTGTGGCTGCCCCTGGATCCCTGGAAGTGTCCAGGGCCAGGCTGGACAGAGCTTGGAGCAACCTGGGACAGTGGAAGGTGTCCCTGCCCATGGCAGGGGTTGGAACAGGATGGGCTTTGAGGTCTCTTCCAAGCCAAACCATTCAGTGATTCTGTGATTAGCAGCAGGGGCCTCACTCTGAGCTCAAGGAGAGTTTCATGCTGCAGCCTGGCCACACATTCCCTGTGCTGCGACAGCTGCAGGAATGGCCTGTGCCTCGTGTGCTCTGCATTGGCCCAGGAGGAAACATAAACAAGCAAACAAATAAATCGAGGCTCTGAAAGACTGGAAGAGGTGCCTGATGCCTTCAATTGTGCAGAAACATGTCCCTTCATGCAGGCTTGGGGTCAGAGTCTGGCCCTCACTTCCTGCCAGGAGAACCAGGGGGTCCAGGTCATGGCAAAAGGAGATGCTGCTTCCCAGCATTCAAGTGCCACTCAAGGAGACAGGGCCCCTCTGTGCCCAGCGTGGTGCCAACAGCAGCTATCGGGCAAGAGTGGCAGCAGCAGGCAAACCCCTGGTCCCCAGACACACTCCTCAGGGCAGGACCATGACACGCATTGTCTCTTCCTTGCAGACTGGCAGATCCTGGGACCACCCAGAAAGGCTCAGCTGGGGAGAGGTTGAGCTGTGCCAGGGGTGGGAGGCTCATGGATAATCTCCTCTGGTGACCCACGGGTCCCAGCTTGGCTTTCTCCCCAGTCATTTCTGGTGGTCACAGGCAAATATGCGAGGGCAGAGCTGTGGCACCCAGGCAGCACAAAGGCAGGGAGCTGCAGCAGGAAGCAGAGAACTCGCTGATGGAAGAAAACCTTGTTTGGGCTACAGCTGTAGCAGACATGCAGCAACATCCCAGCCTACATTTGGGCAACCCATCTCTGCAGCCAGGGTGGTGAGAGATCCTGCTGCCCATCCCAAGCAGGATGGAGCTGCAGAGGAAAAGATGGCCCCTCGTTTCGTGTGGGAAAGACTAAAGGGTTTCATAGCCCTGGGAGATAATTCTGTTTCCACAGACATTTGTGGCGAAAGCTCATTTTCCCTCTCTTCCACTCTGCTCGCACTCTCACATTTTCCCTGCATTTTGCTGCTCATCTGAGGTGCTGCCCTGCACTTGGGGAGCTCCGTGTCCCCTGCTCTTGCTCCTCATCCCCGCAGGGACAGGACTGTGGACTGTGCAGCAATGCAGGGACTCTGGAGCTCTGCAGCTGTGCAAGTCCTGTCTCTGCTGAGGCTGACCAGGCAGCCCCGGGAGGATGTGACCTCCAGTGGGGGTCCCGTTGAAGCAGGGCTGTGCCTGTGTCCAGGCCCTGCCTGTGTCCAAGACCTGCAGGGCACACTGGTGTGCGTGTCCCACAGCCCCACCCTGCACAGCTGCCTGCTGCAAGGATCCAGGCTCTCTACACTCTCCTCCATATCTGATCGCTCTGAAGAACTGTCCTCCAGGGCAACGAGAGGCCTTCTACTCCTCTTGGCCTGAGCATCCAGCTCTCACCTTCAGGCCAGCAAGCATTCTAACTCGGTGATCCCTGAGGAACACGTGTTCCTCAAGTGGAGCCACCCCCCCACGTTAATCCTTAGCACCCACCTGTCTGCTGACCAAAGCTGGACAAGCTCTGGGGCAAAAAACTGCCAAGCTTTTGGCTGCACCGTCCCAGCCAAGCTGCTAGACCTGCATCTACCTACCACCTCTCAGCTCCTGTGCATGTGGAGACGATTACAGTCTCCACATTTACCCTTTAACTCAAATTATGATTACATTCTGTTGACAGCACTTAGCACATTTTCTTGGCTTGTGGAGGCCAAACTGTGCTCTCAGTTACCCCGTGGGCGTTACCTCCTGGAAGGCAGCAGGATGGTAAGGGTTGGTGAAGACAGAAATTTCTGCAGGGTTCCTAAAACGAGTATTTGTGGCCAGACGCTGATTATAAACCAGGCACAATAGTTGAAGAACAGTAAAATTTGAGAGGAAAACAATGTTTCAGGTTTTTCAGAAGAGCCTGGGAAGTTTTAGGTGCAAAAACCTCTGTCCTCCTAAGGGAAATATTTCTTCTCATATTCAGCTAGACAGGAAAACTTCTATTTTTATTGCATGCCAAAACCCTAACAGAAGCAGCAGGCACTGCCCCATGCAGGTCTCAGCGATGTGTGAGCTGCATAAGCACAACCACACTGCTCACCTGCCCCAAGTCCCAGCACTGCTGCAAAAAACAGATCCCAGTGGAGCATCTTTGTTCTCGGAGAGGGCTTCACCCTGATATTTCAGGAGGGCACCAAATCTAGAAAGAGGTGAAGCCAGATGAATGACTTCGCATTTCCCTTGCATTGACCTGCAGCTTCTGTGCACAAGTCAGCTCTCCCAAGCGCACAGCAAGAGCAGCTCTGTGTTCTCCTCACTGAGGGGGGGACAGGCACATGTGCAGCACCCACTGGGTCTCAACGAGTCAAACACCAGCATGCAACTGGAGAAAGCAGCTCCAAGAAAATTTTCTCTGTCAGGGCAAGACTTGTCTGTTCCCCAGCCGCCCCCCCAGCCTTCTCTTCCTGGGAAGGAAAGCTGGCAGGTAGGCTGGGAGCAAGTCAGAGCAGCCTGGGCCAGATTCCCAAAGGGGTTTCGAAACAGCCCTGTAAAACAGTGAGATTCCCTCTCCACCAGCCTGAGAGATGACACAGAACAACCCTGCAGGGCTGTGGGAAGAAGCCCCAGGCTGAGCCATGAAACCAGGGATTAGATGGTGTGAGTGGGAGAAGCTTGGCATTTTTTACCCCTTTCCCAAAGAAACAGAGTAAATAAGAGTGTAAATATCCTGACGTGCCACATTCTTCCTGTAGCCCCTTTGGGTAATGGTCTTGATCCTCTACACAAGGTGTAAGGTCAGAGGACGCCCATAGGAAATGCAGGGAGGAGCCAGCACTGCCCTGCTGGGCATGGAGACCATAAATACCAAGGGAAGGACATCCATTACCCATTGGCAAGGCCAGAGGAGAAGGCTGTGGCCAAGGTGAATGTTTGGACCACAGCAAATGGCCTGGCACAGCAGGGTGAGGGAATCCTGAGAAGTTGAAGAGTGGGGAGGTGAAATGAAAGAGTCAAGAGAAGCATCCTCTTCTGCAAGAAGTAGGTGCAAGGCACGCCAAGAGCTGAGAATGCAGACACACTGCTCTTCAGACCACTTCCCTGTTCCAGATTTGCCTCGTCAGACCTGCCCCATGGTGTATCGTCCTCTGGGATGTTTCACACTGCTGTAAAACATCTGGCAGCGTGACTTGCTTCTGCCATTTTGATGGAAAGATCATGACTTCTACATTTCCTGATTATTTTAGACTAATTTCTCAGTCTTTAACAACTCAGCAAGAAAGGCAGGGGGATTAGACACATTCTAGTGGGAGGTACCCGTGGCAGGGGCTTGAAATTAGATGATCTTTAAGGTCCCTTCCAACCCAAACCATCCCATGATTCTGTGATGAGACGTGTTGTGCAGCGCAAGCCTGGTGAGTAGGAGTGCTTATGGAAAAGCTGATGGAAGGAGCAGCTCAGCTGCAGCCAGGAGCATGGCTGCAATGACAGAGATGGATTCTTGGGAGCACTCAGACCTTGTGCTCAGGGCTGGGGGCACAGTGCTGGGGGGAACGTGGCTGTGGTTTCAGAGGAACAGCAAGGGAAAACTGCCATCCAAAGGCCTGCACGGTGCTAAAACAGGGGCCAGGTTCCACACTGCTGGATGAGGAAAGTATTTCTCATGAGGGGATCTCTGTGACATCAATTTCCACAGTGAGGCTGGTCTCACGCCCAGGTCTCCTCCTCACCACCTCCACCTGGGAAGCTGAGCAGTGTCCTAAGGTCCCTGAGCTTTGCTATCAGTCTGAACACAGTCTAAAGGCTGATGAATAATTGCCTCATACCTTGTAGTGATCAACTTTGGCCTCATTAGGTAGATTGTGATAACACAGAATTTATCCCTCTGTGTCCCTGAAGTATGAATATTTCATGGATCACAGCTGAAGGAGAAGGGGAATGAGTGAAGTCACCCCCACACGACCAAGCTACAGGTCACTGCAGAGGGTTGGAAGGGGAGGGTGACCTGAACCTGTGCAGGTGTTTGAGTGTGTGTGTGCAGTGCCTCAGAGAGAGCCATGGGGAGGGCATCTGCTTCTGGCAGCTGAATCTCAGAGCTGGCCCCAGATTCCCTCTCCAAACACCAGCACACACAGAGCATCATTGAGCATTTCCAGCTTGCCTGCTCCTAGGCAGGGCTCAGCCCTCAGTGCCCCCATGGCAGAGCAGAGCAGACCCCAGAGAGCAAGTGCAGAGTGCAGCTGAAAGGGGACAGAGGCTCCTCATAGATCCTCCCAAATCTTCCACCAAAGCAGTTGTGGAGGTGACTCACTGAAAATACCTCTGGGATGGGATCTCTGCTTTGAAGAAAAGGGGAAAACATCTGACTGTTTTATCCAAGCAGGGAGAGGTGTGGTGGCCCTGGGGGCTGACTGTCAGGCACACACAGAGCTGGGAGCCTGATGAGGCGAGTCCCTGGGGCCTCTGGTCCGAGGTGGGTGGGCAGCAGCAGCGGCTCTGGCAGCTCTGTGCTCTCAGGTGTGGCTCAGGTGGGCTGGCAGTGCCGAGCAGCACCCTGGCAAGGGATGTGCAGGGTCCCCCACCACAAAAGCCACCTCATATTCCCCAAGCCCTGCTCAGAGCTCTGTCTGGAGCTGCTGAGACAAAGGGAAAAATGCAAAAGTAAGAGCTATGGCCCTGCCAGTGGGTCTGTCATGGACACGGCCGAGTGCCACGGAGCAAGGACCAAGGGCAGGGGCCAGGGCTCCTCCTGCCTTGGCACACTCCCACAGACCAGACCCTGGTGCTGGCAGAGAGCAAAAGCGTGTCCTGGCAGTGTCCTGCCTTCCCAGCCCCCAGCGGGGCCCAGGTGGCTCCCGGGGCACAGGCAGGGCTGGGAAATGAATGGCTGCTCCCCAGGACTAGCTCAGAATGCTGGAGGCCTCCAGGCTACAGCCAAAATAGCAACAATCTGCCCCAGAAGTGCTGCTCCTGTGGGAAATCTCCAGCCCATCTCTGACACGGACATGGTGGGGAAGCAGTTCAGAGAGGCCACGCAGCCCTCGCCCATCCCCTCCACCTGAGATGACCCCGCTGTTTCCTATCTCCCTGGATTCTCCCTCCCCATCCACATCCCTGCCAGCTCCCCCGCCCATCACACAAAGTAGATAAATCACTTGGAAGGAGCAAATCTCCATTCATTTAAAACCTTTTAATTTCTTTTTGAAAAATAGCACTAATAAATTAAAAACATCTCCCAGAACGGCTGAATCCAAAACCCTCTGGCTGCAGGCATTTTATCTGCCTAACCTTGCCTCATAGGAAATGCCCTTACCACAGCACCCGTCCCATTATCCGAGTAATTAGTCGAGTCTGTAAATGCAGAGCAGAGCTGGAACCTACCAACTCCTCTGGAGAGTTGGGTTTTCTATGGGAGAAAAAAAAAAAAGAAAGAAAATTAATATAAAGTGCACCTTGGGCAATGAAGGCAGGAAGAAGGAAATGGGAAATATCGCCAGTACAGCTCATACAAGGGTTGTTTAACACTTTAAGGGCCAGGCAGGCTTTGCTGTTGTCCTGGAAAACTGTCTGCCAAGTGCTACCTTGCTCCTCAAGTGGATTTTTCTCCATCAGCATGTTTAATTTGAAGCCTCTTGTGCAGCCTCTTGATGCTAATACCAAATCTGTGCAATTCCCAAAGCAGCTGATGGATTTGAGCCCTCCAGGATGCCCTGTTTGCTGCACTCAGCTGCTCTGCTTACCTCCTCAGCATCCTGACGCTCCAGCCCCGCAGTGTCAGCAGGGGTGCCCTGTGACTCATCAGAGCTGGCTGTGTGATCCCAGCCTGCCCTGCCAGAGGATGGAAGGAACTTCAGGAGAGGCTCGGGTACCCAGATTGATGGGATGGAGAAAGGAAGGGGACATGTGGCTTTTTGGAAAGAGGGCAACAGCTCAGGGCCCTGGCTGCATGGGTCCCTGTACCTGGTCCAAGAACAGAGCGATGCAGTTCATCGTCTGCTCTGATCCTCCTGTAAGTAGAAAGTGACTTTTCCAAACAAAGTCACCTGTAAAACTGAACTGGCAAATGCACCTGGCACTGACCAGGAGCACAGAGATCAGGCACTGCCTCCTTGGGCCCTGCCCCCGGTTTGCTGCAGCTTCTCCCCCTGAGGCAGGAGCCTGGACCAGCAGGAATGTGCCCTCCCCAAGGCAGCTCAGCTCTGAACCAGGCGATGCCTCGTAACCAGGCTGAGCTTTGGCAGAACACAACCCCCTGTATATTTTGCAGGTTTATAAAGAAAAAAAGAGAGAAGGTGAAGGCAGTTCAGATGAAAAGGTAGCTCTGGAGGCACTGTGCTTTTCCATGGCTCCACTGTAAGGCTCATCTCCATTGCAGGACTCTGCCTGTTCTCCCTTTGCCCCTCAAATCCTCACACCCCCCCCTTGCACCTGGCCAGCTCTCCAGCCTGGCTCCCAATGCCACTAATCCTGCAGCCTTGGAGCCACTGCTCTTGCAATGGCCAACACCACTGAGGCTCTCCAAGCTCCAGCCTCTGGGTCTCCAGACACGCTGTGACCCATCCTCAGCTCCTCTGGCTCTTTGGGTTTCCTTTTGCCCGAAGCCTTTCCCTGTTCCCAGAGCCTTTCCTGGAGCAGCTGCCTCTGCCTCCCGAGGGGTGTGAGTGTGAATGGAGGCCTGTGCAGAGGAGGAGCAGCCCTCGCAGGCAGCAGAGGCAGCTGGGGGCCTGTTTCCACCATGGCTGTGCTGATGCACAGCTCTGCCTCCACCCCACGCTCCCTCCTGCCAGCAGCAGAGCTCCAGGGGCTGAGCACCAGCCATTTGTGCACCTCGGGGAGCAGGTAGAAATCCCCAGCTTCTTTCCTGCAGCTGGGGAGCGCTCTGCCAGGCTGCCCTGAGCCCTGCCTTTCTCTCCAGCCTGGAGAAGAGCAGCCTCCTCCGTGCCTGCGTCCTGAGCCATCAGCTCCGTGGTGTCCCAGCACTGAGGGCCCTGAGCAGCACCTTTGTGTCTGAATGTGCATGGCAGAGTGTTAAATATATCAGATGTTAATCCATTACCTTTGTCAGTCAGAGAGCAGACAGGAGTCCTGGCTGGAACAGCCACACACTGGACACTGCTGGGATTTTCGGTGGAGATCAGAGCTGCCCTGGGAGGGATTGGTGGCTGCAGGGTAAAGGCACAACCCCCAGACAGTCAGACAGTCCCCCTGCCCCAGCAATGGACCGTCAGTGCCACAAAAACCCTGTGAAGTGCTGCAGCACCGTGTCAGCGAGAGGCTGAAACGTTTCCAGGCCAGGCTGTCAGAATGAATCCTCATTCAGAGATTGCTGCTTGCTCCTGGCAGGATTCATGTATCCTAAGTACCTGACAACCTTCCCACAGTGGGCAGCCCATCTCTGCTGCTTTGGGACACACATGCACTCCCTCAAGTTCCATCGTAGCCTGGCTTCTCCTTAGAACTTGCAAAAAGGGGGATTTTCTAGGACACGATTAATTTCCAAATGAATCCACTGACCCTAGCAGATGAATCCCATGGTGGGTCATGCCCCTCTCCAGTACATGTGAACATCCCCCTCTTGCAGGTCTTCCTTTAGGGGATGGACACATTGCCTGGAGCCAGAGAAGTGCTCTGGGTCCTTCCACATCCCCCTTCTCTCCTCTCACCTTTTATAGGCACTGGCAGCATCTCAGCCCCAGGCTGAGCTGGGCAAGGGCACACACTCACTGCGTGCCACTACCAGGAGAGCGGGGCCTGGGCTGATGCTACAACACAGAAAGTGTTGGAAGCATTCACAAAACACTTAGGGTGCTTAGAGACATGGTTTAATGTGGGATTAATGGTTGGACTCAATGATCTTGGCTTTTCCAATCTTAATGAATATGTGATTCCATAAAATCTGGCACTTGATTGTGCAGTTACTTTTCATATTTGAACGAATGTGGCAGCTCGGCCACAAGCCATGACTGGATGTATGGAGTCTCAGTAAAGCTGTCTGGCTAGTGCTGGGCAAGAGGTCAAACTACATGGTCACCCTGGTCCCCTTGGGCTTCCAGACTACCAATTAAATCATTCCCAGTGCTTGATTTGCCCGCAGTAACCAGCACAACTAGCAGAGGCAGTAATTACATTTACTGGCAGCTTGATGAGGTGCCAGCACAGGACAGGTGGAAATGCAGGTCCTCAGAGGAGGCTGCACAAAGTCCCCTCCAGGCACCATGGTAACATCTCCAACTCCACTGGGACTGAAATAGTCAGCAAGTGTCCCATCTACAGCTTCTAATCTCACTTCATCTTCAGGTTTATTAGCTGCAAATTTGTGGTGTTTTGTGGCTTATGGAAGAATTTATAGTACTATATAATTTTATTTTTTTTGGCTTCCTGTGTGGAACCACTAATAGTCCCTAACAGGCAGAAAATTGACCTGAGACTCTTTCCCCTCCTTCTCTCCTTTTGGCATGACGGAAGATATTAATAGTTGCAGGCTGCTTGCTGTCAGCTTCAAATCACCCTGGCAGTTAAAGCCCAAAATAACTGGGCCTTTGATGTCAATTTACTTTTATTTCTAAATAAACAACAGGGTTGGTTAAGATCTTCCAAATATGAAGCTATAGGCTCCCTCTAGCAATAGCAACAATGGAAAGCCAGCCAGTTCACTGTGTCTTGGGCAGACTGGGTGACCTTTCAGGGGCTTTCATTCCAAGCAGAAGAACAGACAAGGCTCCTCTTGCCATCCCACTGTCATGCTAGAGCTGTTACCTTTGAGCCCAGCTGAGGAAAGGGATAATTCATAGTCATTGCTGTTGCACATCGGTTCTGAACCTTTGACTGACTGATTTCACTTTCAGAAGCCCTTGATAATGGGGAAAATTCCCTTATGCCATGCTCATTATTTATATTTTTTTTTTTTGTTATGAGGCTTCCCTATTGTTTGGCATAGCCATGGCCATGGTGTGTTGCCATCCTTCCAACACGTAATGCTGCCATTGATCTGCTTTGTGCCAAAAAGTACAGCACTGCACAGCCAGGAAACCCCACGGGTCGCACACAAAGCCTTGGGTCAGGCTGCCAGGTCCAGCTCCCTTGGGCCAAGGGTTCTCCTGCAGCACTCCAGCCCATGCCTCAGCCGTGCAGGGGGAACAGGGAGGTGGCTTTTGCAGCTTCCCCTGCATCATCCCAAATCTGGAAGCAGTGGGAAAGGATCAGAGTGTGGAGCTGGGGAAGCAAAGCACTGCCCAAGTACCTCAGGTAAGGCAGGGAGAGGAAGGGGACCCTTCTAGGTGTTTGCCCCATTTCCTACGTCCACCAGCTCCTGCAGAGGGTTTGTGAATGATGGGCAGCTCACTGACATGCTCGGTCAAGGAAATTTTGTTGCCACTGGAATAAAAAAGCAAAATCATCCCTGAGCCACTGAGCTGTGAGTCCTTCCAATCTGCCTTGACCCTGTGTTGGGGAAGAAGCTCTGGACACCCACCAGCAGGAACACGGGCTGGGCCAAATTCCCCATGAGGGAGCAGGCAGAGAGGAGAGGTCTGGGACAGATGGAGCCCTGCTAGCACCTGTGGAAAGGCCTGAGGACTGACTTTCACTAAATGAACAGAAACTTCCCCACTGACAGGAACACCGTGGTGGAGGTTGAATGCTGTTTCTGGGTCATTGCTTGGGCCAGAGCCCAACTCCAGTTCTGTGAAAGAAGGAGAAGGGACAGGGAATTTTTTTTCACATCATGGTTTGGTTCTGGGCTTTGGGAAGAGTGGCCCCACTGCAGAGAAGAGATGACACCTGAGGACCATCCCAAGTGCTGGTTTTTTCCAGCCCCCTCCAGGCAGCTGAAGCCCATGAACTGGGCAGAGCTTGGCCAGGAGCAGTGCTGGAGACAAGTCAGGGCGGCGAGAGCAGCACACGATCCAGAGCAGCCACCTGCGAGCAGCACTCAGGACCTGTTCCCCAGAACAGCTGGGTTGTTTTCCAGGAGAGAGGCTCACCTCCCCAAAACCCAGGAAGCACAGGCAGGAGCGAGCACAGGCACATTGTCTCCTCTGAACAGAGCGGGGCCGCTGGCAGCCGGGATGGAGCAGCATGACTACACCTGGTTGCATTTCCACTTTCCAACAAGCCCAGGGTCTGCCAGCATTCCAAGATAGGCTTTTACCCAGCAGGAGCTGCTGAACACAATGAATGCTCTTTGTATCTGTCAAGTGCAGAGGGGAGGGAGGCCCCAGGATGCTGCCAGGGCTGGGAACAGTGTGTGTTCGCTCAGGAAGAGCTGGTCCTGTACATACTTGCACACATGCGGAGGTACAAACAGAACCTTCATCTGCTGATGAAAGACCAGCCTGCCTGGAAGAGGTGCAGGCTGGAAAGGAAACAGATTTTTAAAGACAGGAGCAAATATTACAGCACAATGAATTATTCCTTGTAAATAATACTGGTTGCAGATCTAAGATCCCTTGTTCTGCTGGTGAATCACAGGTGAGCCAAGCCTCCTCTCTGTTGGGCAATGTTTTCCATCTGCTGGCAGCTCACAGACGTGTCGGGTGTCGCTGGGGAGAAACAGCCCTGTGCCACCACAGGAAGCCTCCACAGTGGCAGTGGCACAGCAGTGAAGGGCTGAATGTCACCCGGGGCTGGGGCTCACAGTGCCTCTTCTCCAGGGACCATCCCTTGGCATCACACGGGCTCAGCCCAGTCCCAGTTTCTGGTGCACGGGAGGGAAGGGGCACAGGCAGACACCCAGCCTTGAATGACCTCTGCAGCTTCCTGTTCCCTGTGGAATCTCCCTCTAACTTCAGGGAGTCACTGCAGGGTGAAATTTTTAAAGGTATTATGCACCTTATGTGCATAATCAGGGGCTGTCAGTCAACTTGGGCTGCTAATGCCTCTGATTTCAACCAGCGCAGTGATCTGGAGGTTAATCAGACTTGACTGATCTTTGAAAATGTCCAGTGGGGTCCTGCCTGCACTTCCCATTGTTGTTCACTTGGGAAATCCCCTCCTGTGTCCTCCTGAGCAGCAGAGAAGGGACATGAACAGCCCTGCCCCTGGTAACCAAGCCTGTGCAGCGAGCCCTCAGCCAGGCCCTGGTGGAACCTGGCAGGTGCCATCTGCAGACACCGGCCAGCAGCATCCGAGCAGCTGGCAGGGAGCTACCAGCAAAGAGTGAGGCTGCGAGCAGTCGTGTGTTGGGCTATTTATTCTTGAGCAGATCAGCTTGGGCTCAAGCAGAGAAGACTGAGGAAAATCACTGATCTGCTTGGAGCCAGGTGAGAACAGAGTGTGTCAGAGTGAGTTCAGGGAGAAGCAGAGCTCTCGTGTCTAACAGATGAGAGTTGGTGTGAGGGGGGGGCACATCACTCCTGTTGCACTCCTGGGCCCTGGGGCAGGCACAGCAGCTCCAGGCGTGCTGGGACCCTGCCTCCACACTGCAGGGTGGACACTGGGCAGGCAGAGCTCACGGTCTCACCCCCAGCCCTGTGCTCCTGCCCTGCTGATTGCCAGCACTGCCAGCTATTAGACAACATGAACCCTTTCTGCGTCCTGCAGGAACAGGATTCATTTGCACAAATCCCTACACATAGTACCAGCATCCAGATCTCTGTGTAACTGGAGGAGGGAAAACTGCCTTCAGTGTCAGGGGACAAACCCTGCCAAACCAGGACCTGCCACAGCACCTGGGCTTCTCAGGGAATCCAGCAACAAGATCTGGCGTGGACCTTGTCAGAGCTACACAAGACAAAATCCACCCATGACAACTTAATTCTGTATTTTTCTTTTGGGTTTGTGCCCTATCTTGTAATTCTGTGATAAGCATTCCCTAAGACATAAATCATACAAGCCAGAAGTCCTGGAAGGACCGATTTGGAGAGACTCTCTGGGTTGATTTCCCATGTAAACACCTTCAGGGCAAAGCTGAGGTGGTGCCACAAAGTCGTTCCCAAGCAAGGGCACTGGTAGTGAGAGAAGATGTAAGAGACGAGGGGGCCAAGAGAGATCATGACATAATGACCATGCCTGGGCCCAGAGGATGAGAATTACAGGGTAATTGGGCAGCAGCTCATTGCTGTGTAAATGCTCAGTTATTTCTGTTCCATAAACCACAATCCAGGTTACATGGTAATTACTTTGAGGTTCATTAAGTGTAATTATACAGTAATCTCCAGGAGCCAGTAATCATGTTCCAAAGTATCTACCACTTAAAACTTGGGGAGTGTCATGCAGGTAGGAAGCAGTCGCATGGTTTTCAGACTTCAGGGAATTGGAAAGTAGGATGGCCAGGATAGGGTCAGATGTTACTGTGACAGCTGAAATCGCCTTCCAAGGAGAGTGTTGGGCATGCTAGAGGAGAAGTGCTGCACACCCAAAGCCCAGCCAGTCTCCAGAAGCAGGACTGGTGCCTTCAGAGGGCTGCTCCTCCCAAGTTGACAGCAGTTCCCCAAAGGTCAAATAAATCCTTTTCCAGAGGTTAAGCCCGTCCTTGGAGAACAAACACAACTCCTGAGATTTCATTCAGACTCAGATGTCTCTTTTAGTTGCCAAGTCAGGGTGGATAAATTCTACACTTGTCATTACAACCAACATAGCATATTTTATTTACTTTACTACACGGCAAATTAGACTTAATGCTCAACAGTGTCCGCACCTCTCGCACATCACTTCCAGCTTCGGCTCACAGATTCCAATGTGGGGTTGACCCCAGCCATCAGAAGAAGACCTAAGTCTTCCCACAGACTCCTCTTCCCACTGGTCCCAGTCCCAGCATGTCCCAGTGGCAGGGAGACCCGGCATCCCCAGGACAAACACTGAGGGAATGGTCCCCTGATCCCCTCTGCACCACAGGCCGAGGGGCCCAGAGAAGCCCTTCATGAGACCCACACAGCTGATGCTGTTCATGTTTCTTGTCCTTCAAAGAATCCCCTTTTGGCCTGGAAAGGCAAGAACAACTACTCAGAGCCAAAGCCCTGGGGGTGGGCTCCTGGGAAAGGGGCCAGGGCCCTCAGGAGATGGGAAGCAGCAGCACTGCCCAGTGCTGGGCACGGGGCACGTGGCGGGAGGAGTCCCATGGCAGCAGCCGTGGCTCGGACTGGCTCTCACCTGACAGTGCTCCAAGCAGGGAATATTCCTGCTGCAGGAACGTGTGAGATTGTGTTTCCAGGCAGTGGCTGGATCAGCACGGTAGGAAAAACCTGTGTCCCATGTTAATGACCAAGTTTCTGTGGCTTCAAAGTGCAGATAAGTGTGGTTGAGTTCCTACAGAAGTGTTAATGAATGTTTTTCCCTTCTCTGTCTTCCAGGGATCTGAACTACAACGAGCTGCTGGAATTCCCTGGGGCTATCAGGACACTGGGCCGACTTCAGGAGCTGTGAGATTTTCCATTTATTCCTCTTCAAAACCACTCCCTGTGGGAGAGTGACCAATAAAGCATTGCGTGTGCTCTGACTTGAGGAGAGCACTCAATCCAAGCCTTTCTTTTCCTTCCCAGCCCTCTCCACTGCCTCAAAGCAGCTTATCCCCTCGATTTCCACCAGCTCTGACCACCTCCCCATCAGCCTCCACACCATGGCTGGTGGAGGGGAGTGGGAGTCCCTGTCAGCCCTGGAGCAGGTTCTTCCCATAGTTCCTCACTCTCTTGTGGCATCTCAGGGGCTCAAACTCATCTGTTCTCTGGCTGCTTCTGATGTCCATTCCCCAGCGTGGGACCACAGCCCGGACTTATCCGTGTTATTGTGTGGCCATAGTTTCTGCAGGCCCTGTGCCACCTCCTCTAATGTGCAGAAACTGTTTTTTCTCCCTTAGGATAAATTTATAATAGGGAATTACCAAGGTTTATGACCATGTTAGTGGATAGCTCTCCTTTCTCTAACTGGTCAGCCTGGGAGACACTGAAAATAAGAAACCATGCCACTTATCACCCATGAAGGTAGAAGCCCCAGGGTGGAGTGAGTTGATGTGAATCCACAGTTCCTGTGTCACACTGGTGCCAGGCTGGGGTGGGACAAAAGGAGCTGCTCTTGTGTTTCTGGGAGCCTTGGAGTAAAAATCTGACACTACTTTTTTCTTTACTGGAAGAATTCTCCCGAGATTTCTCCGTTCAGCCCAGATATCATCATTATTCTCACCTTCAAAATGAGAACAAGATCCTTAATCCCCTTTGAGATGGCTTTTGAAATGCCTGTCACTAGAGAAGAGGCAAATTCCAAACCATCACCAACTGATCATCTGCTCAGGCTCCTCTGGGATAAACAACCTCAGCATCACCCAGAGCCTGGTCTTAGTCCTGGACACAGGAACCTGTGGCTGCCTCTGCTGTACAGGAGGTCAGACTGTGGCCACAGAGCTCTCTTCCATTGCAAAAGTTTGCTGATAGAAATTTTCTCAAGCTTAAGCAAAAATATCCCAGCTGGAGCTACAAATCCTTTAAAGTCATGTGGGCCAGTAATTCCTGGCACACCCTGGTTGGCAGCCGTGGAGCTGTAATGGAGACCATCCATAAAAACTGTAGTTTCTGGAGGGTAGAAATTTTTGTATTTGGTTTGTTTCTGTTTCCTGCCCTGTGAAGTGTTAAACCTTAAGTCCCTGTATCCTCGGTGGGGTCGGTGGAGTCACATATGGAGCACCCACAGAGCAAATGCAGCAGATTTTGTCCTGCCAAACCACAGACCTTGTTCACCTGCTGGGGTGATGCTGCAGCTGGGAAGGAGCCTGCATCTCCTATTTGATGTGTAGTTTGAAGTCTCTCTGGCTTTAAAAGTGTTGAGGAAAGAAGGTTAATTTAATTAATATTAAGATATTTGTTTCTCCCAACAGCGGTTTTCATAACAACAACATCAAAGCTATTCCAGAGAATGCATTCATTGGGAATCCTCTCCTCCAAACAATGTAAGAAAGTTAAATAATGTTTCCTACATCTTTATATTACCCAGAAATGGGCATTTCCTGATGTCTTTGGTTGGGATTTCTGACAGTGGTCAGCACGACAACAATCTGATATTTGCTCTCCATGTGCCAGGGCAGGCTGAAATTGCTGCTTTTCGGCTCCTACTCAGAATTGCTGTGGGTTCTCCTTTCCCTGCAGCTGAATTTTGCTGCAGCTGAACTTTGCTGCAGCACAGGCTGATAGCAAGGGAGGAACAAAATACAGGTGGTCTGCACGGAAACCATCTAAGCCCTGGTTGACATCTGCTGATGTTTATTCCTTGTGCTCAGAAAAGCTGCTGGCCAGCGACAGCAGCAGCCACACGTGTCAGAGAGCTGGGACACCAGATCCTTGTGTGTCTGCCCCAGACCTGGGGACACAAAGCTCTGCAGATAAACACACCCAGCTGTCAGCTCGTTTCTCCTCTGACCAGGCACAGGTAGTGATTTTTGGATACTTCCCTGAACCACACAGATACTGAAAATCGTGGAAAGTGACAAAAGCTCTGCTTGTCCAAACAGGACTTAAATTATAGAAATACCAGTATCTGGAAAGCCATGGTGACACGGTGAAACCATTCACTGCTCCAGCCAAAACAGCCAGCCTCATCCCCATCTCCCTTGGGCAGCATCCACAGACTGATGGTGGGGCCAGTACACCCAGAATGTCCATCTCTCCATGGGATCTGCCATCTAAAGACTTCACAGTTAGTGGGGGAAGTGCTTCTTGTGGGAGGTGACTCAACTCCTCCCATATCTCGCTGGGTCCTAGAGGAGCTCACTTCTCTCCCCTGACTGACAAGTGGGAAAGTGCAGGTGCTGTAGGTGTGTGAGGCCACAGGAGGTGTCCTCCAGTGCAAGGTGTTTCTCAGTAGGATGGAAGGAGGGCTTCACACTTTCCCAGCCCGTCTGGTTCAGCAGGACCCCAAAGGGCCCATTCAGAGCATCAGGAGACCTCAACTGCAGCAATGTCCAGCCGAAACTGGCCAGTGGGAGAGCCTGTGGTTATCTGGGAACAAGACTTCCTCACAGCACAGCAGCACCTCCTGCATGGCTTACTGCTGGTAGCTCTGAGGCTCTTGACCTGTAACAGCATCTTCTCTTTGTGTGCAGCAGGCTCTGACCAGTTCCTCTTTCCCATTGCAGCCATTTCTATGACAATCCCATCCAGTTTGTTGGACAGTCTGCTTTCCAGTACTTGCCAAAGCTCCACACTCTGTAAGTTCACCAGGCACATCCTCAGAGGGGTAACATCCAAACTCCAAGCCCTGTGTACTGGGAACCTTTGTGGCCTCCTCCCTCCCTTTTTTTCAAGAGCCTCTGTGCCAACAGAGGACCATGAAGCCACTCTGTTGGCCAGCCCCAAAGGCTACTCCAAGGAGGAGACACTGCAGATGTTTTCTTCTGAGGAAGGATAATTTTGAAAAGGGCATTTTGGAGGCAGACACTAATTCCTCCTGCCCACACAGCTGACAGGCACTGAGGCCTTCCAGAGTCTCTCCACAGCTGTGCCAGGAGCAGCAAAGACCTCACACACAAGTGCCACAGCTTTTGCTGCTGCTGCAGAGTTGCCCAGACAGAAGGACACTGAAGGCATCTGCCTTCCTCCACAAGACGGAGAAGTGGAGGAACACATGTCCCAGCACCGTGGCACAAATCAGATTACTGGGTAGCCACAGTGGCAGTGCTTCCTTCACATGTCTGGCCCTAGGCCTGCTCCAGGGCCACCAGCACAGGCGGGGGACCACCTGGACCACAACAGCTGCCCCACACTGGCTTTTCAGCCAACCTGTTGTGGCACAGCACTAAAAATTCTGAGGTGGAGGCAACCTCATAAATCTCTATTTATAAGCCTCACCCAGGCACATAAAATAAATCATTCAAATAGCCCTGCATACTTTAGATCCAAATGCATAGACCGGGGGAGGCTTGGGTGGGATGCCCTGCTTACATTCTCCATGGTAATTATTTGGGGTTTTTTTATTTAATTTGGGTAGAGATCGTGCCAAGAATGTCAGTGGCTGGGAGAGGCTTTGAGCTTGCCAAGTCTCCTTGCGTAGAAGTGCCCAGCTCCATCTCGCTGTATCCGCACGGCGCGAGGCATCTGCTCCAGCCACAGGCTTACGCTGGACCTGGGCCTTGATCACCACATCTGGGAGTGAGGAAGCAGATTTGCCACCATGGCTGATGGGTCTGGAACCCTGGGCAGTTGCACTTGCCTCCAGGTCCTCTGCCCACCTCACTTCACCCCCATTCCTCTGCAGGTCACTCAATGGAGCAACGGACATCAGGGAATTCCCGGACCTTAAAGGCACCACCAGCCTAGAAGTTTTGTGAGTGGCACCTCTCTCCCTTTTACCCTGCTAGCTGTGCTCTTTCTCCTTCAAGGCGGTCCAGGCTGTTTCAGTGAGGACAACTTTCCCAGTGCTGTGCAGTATTCAGCTCTGCCTCTCCCTGGTCACTCACCCTTCTGCTTCGTTTCACCCCTGTGGCTCCTGAACACAGCTTTCCTCTCCGTGAGTGGATCTCTTTGTACTCTTGAGTGTGCTCCAATCTTTTTTAAATTTTTTTTTTCTTCCTTCCCTCCTGCATCTGCGAAGGAGTGAACCTGTGAGTGCAGTGCTTCTGCTGAGCCCTAGTGTCTCTCTGAGCCCGTGCTGGAACCAGCTCCGTGGTGCAGCTCAGGAACCATCTGCCACCCAGGCTGAGGCTCCTGGCCCCGCTCTGCTCCCCTCCTCACCCCCCCAGGCCCTGGGGAGCAGGGCCTTGGAGGACATGCTGCCTCTGGCCACACACACTTCTCCTCTCTCGGCACTGGTCCCCATGCTGTGGCCAAACTGGGAGCACCCCAGGCCAGGGTGTGACCTGGCCATGCTGTGTCTCGGGGACGCAGGGACACACCATCCATCCCTCACACGGAGGCTTCTGAGGCAGTCCTGGTGCCAGGCCTGTCCAGCCTGGGCGGTGGGAACTGGGATGGCAGAGCATGCCACAGAGGGCACTGCCACTGCCCCCAGCAAGGCCAAGGACAGCTGTGAATTCAGCACTCAGCAGTGACCCAGAACTCTCTAAAGGCACATTCACCTTAGCCAGGTCCAGCAGCAGTGCCTGTTTCCAAAACTGCCAGGCAGTTTTTTATCCTCTCCAGGTATTTCATTGTCCCACTGATTCTGTCTCTCCTGACACTATCTGGGACTGGTAGCTGGGCTTCTGGGTCACAGAGTCTGGGTGCTGGCTGTCAGCAACACCATTTCTTCTCTCTCCTCCATCTCTCTAGGACCCTGACCCGGGCTGGCATCCACTTCCTCCCCAGAAGGATGTGCCAGCAGCTGCCCAGCCTCCGAGTCCTGTGAGTAACCTGTGTCTCTGTCCTGCCTGGTCCTTAAAAAATGCCGTCAGGAGCTGGGCTTTCCTTTTGTCTAGCTCAGGGAGAGGACCAGCTGGGGAAGACCATCCTGCAGTTCTTGTTCCCATTATCTTTTCCATGCAGAAATCACCACCTTCTTAATCACTACCTGGAGCTCTTTCTTGTTCTGGAACTCGCTGCTTTGTCCCAGCCTGACGCTCTGGTCTCAGGGCTGCAGTCAGGCACATCCTCCTCGCTCTGCACCAGCAGGAACTGCCCCCCCATGCAAGGAGAGTAGTGAGGGTACAAAAGGAGGTGGGTAAGAATGGCCACAGCATTTCAGAGCTCCCAGCTATGCTGAAGCTCTTAGCCCAAAAACAAGGGGGAAATCACATCCACCCTCTGCCCCAGCCTTGAGTTACTGCAGCTGGAGCTCCAGCAAGTGCCATCGTCTGCAGGAAGGATCCTGTTCACATCCCAGGAGGGATCAGGTCTGACCTGATGGAGACCTGTGAGGCCACAAGGCCACATTTCCTCATGTGGGGCAGCACAGCCAGATCAGGGTTTTGCTCAGTCTCTGTTTCTTTGGCTCTGCCTGCTTAGCCAGGGACTGAATGCTGCTGGAGGGGGTCATCCTTTCTCCTTTAGCTTGGTACACGATGAAATCAACATCTCAGAAAGGTTCTGCATCATCTCAGGAATCACACCCCTGGTTCCTGAGATCCCCAACTATGTCTGCAGCCAAAGACATCCTCAGGAAATGAGTCATGAGCCAGATTTATACAAGTTTGCAGCCTTAGGGCAACAGGAGGCTTGCCTCTCATCAGTCTTTATACAAGCAAGCTGAAAAAGAAAACAAGTTTGTTCCAGGAAATCAACAGGAGTGAATTCTTGATCACGGAAATTGGAAACAAGAGTAAAACATAAAAATAAAAGAAGACAATTTGTAACTTAGGAGATTACAGGCTTTTGGTTCCAGCTGTCCCTGTAGGGAAGATCTCTCATCTTTAGACATCTGGACCAATTCAGTGGATGACTTGCTATGAAAGTGCAGCCTTTGGACTGGCCCAGGCTGTTGGGTCCCAAACCTCTGTTTATGTTTGCAAGTTATCAGACTGCAAACCCTCACAGCAGAGCCTGTTCTTTGTGCCTACCCAGCCCCCCCGTGTGGGAGAGGTTTATTGGGACACACCACCTTGTTCCTTGTTCCTCTTCCCTAGTGAACTTTCCTGACACTAATTGCATTGCTTTCAGAGTTCGGAGAGAGAGTATGTGGGCCAATGTTTGTGCATGTTTACATCTCTCTTGCCTTTGAAATGCCTCGGCCCCCTGTCCCCACAGACCCAGTGCCTGTCCTTTGCCTGTCTCTCGGCAGCCATAGGAGCTACGGCTGTGGCACATCTGACCGTAGAGGAAAAGTTAAAGCTGCATTTCTGGCCTCATACCACGGTGTGGATTGTCTGCAGGGATCCTGGACAGGGGCTGTAGAGCCACTGCAGGGGCAGAGGGACACAGCCATCCTGGGATGCCCCCCATGCTGAACCCAGCACACACGGGCAGGGCAGCCTTCGGCATCAACCTGGCATCATCCTGCTGCTTTCATCCAGAGCTTCTGCTCAGGGCACAGATTTCCTGTAATCATGGTACACCCTGAGCTGGAAGGCACCTGTAAGGATCTTTGAATCCAGCTGCTGGCTCTGCACAGGACACCCCCAACAATCCCACCCTGTGCCTGAGAGAGTTTTCCAAATGCTCCTTGAGCTCTGGAAGATTTGTCTTTCTTCTCAAGCAGAAATAGATGAAGCTCCCCTGAGCAGAGCTGAAGTCCCCTGATGCCATCAGCACCTTCATCCTGGTGTGTTCCCAACAGAGCATGAGTGACTGAGGCTGTTCTGTTTGTAGATTCTGGGCTGCACCTGGTTACCCTCACTCCGGAGGAACCAGAAATAACTCCCGGTCTGGTTCTCCCCCATCACTGTCAGCTAAGCTACAGCCCTGCCAAGCCCAATGGATCAACCCAGGAACCAGGGAAAAGTGACTGATGCTAAGGCTCTTCCTCCATACTGAGTGACAACCTCCAGAGCCAAGCACAAGTCTTTCGCTTGCTTTTCCCCTCCACTCCTCCCCACCATGGAAAACTGGTGGTGAGGGGGTTGGCAAAAAAAAATAATTGAAATATTTTAGGAGCAATCTGTTGGCAGAAAGATGGAAACCGAGTTTGGAAAGTCGGCAGAGAAACCACATACAAAACTTTACCCTGGAGCAAATTTCCCTTGAACAACCACAAATCCAGTCTCTGCTGGTGGGGGAAAGAGCTGGGTTTAAACATTATTCCTTACCCAGCCCGTTTCAGCTTCAATAAATTCTCATTAAGCTGTGCCAGGGTGGGTTTTCCTCTGGCTATCAAGCTACTCTACTCTAGATATTGACATGACACTGGGCCATGAACCAGTGGGAAAAGGAGTTCGCTGCAAACTGCTTTCGAGTGACAGCACTTGAAAGAACAGGGACCAGAGGTTCTGACAGTCTGTAATGTCCTGAACCAAATCCCTGCCAATGCCACAACCCCTTCCCTAACCTTGGGAGAAAGCCAGGAAAGGCTGAATGGGGAGCAGGCAATGGGCAGTGGGGTTGCTGTGCCAGGAGGGAGGAGAGCAGCTGGCTGGTCAAAACCTCCCTGGGCTCTGCAGGCACATCTGCAGCTTCTGTGACCTCGCCTCCACAGCAGCAGGATGGGAGCTCTGGCAGAAATAGCTCTGTGCTGCACCCACAGAAAGCAGGGCTGTGCCCGGCAGAAGCGGCACGGGTGGGTTTCACAGCTGCCCTGAGGCTGGGGAGGACAAGCCCAGCTGCAGAAGCAGCTCCATCAGCCCTCAGGCGGTGCTGCGGGGAGCTGGGCTGGGCATGGGCGAGCGGGTGAATCACGGGGCAGCCCTGGCCTTGTACCGGGACAGCCGCAGCCAGTGCCAGGTGCAGGGTGGAGATCGCACTCGCCGGGGTACCGGCAGTGGAGCTGTGCAGAATGAAGTGAGGTCACCTCCAGCAGTACCTGCCTTCCAAGGCAGGGCTCAGGGGCAGTGCCTTCTGACGTCCCAACATTCCTGTACTGTCCTTCCCCTGCAGGGAGCTGTCCCACAACCAAATCGAAGAGCTGCCCAGTTTCCATCGGTGCCAGCAGCTGGAGGAGCTGTGAGTATGGAGATGTCCTTGTTTGTACTATGCTCTGGGGAAAAAGGGCTGCTTTGAGGAGAGGGGCAGTTCCCATACACAAAACTCCCTAAGCACTGGGGAAGTTGGGCATTACAACTCACTGTTTGGGGTGCAGATGGACCAGAGCTCCACTCTTTGCCCCTGTGCACATGCAGAATAAAAATACATTCCCTGTGCACAGGAGCTTGATTCACGCAGGTCCTTTCAGAGGTCCCAGACACTTCAAACAGAAGTAGAATGTGACAGTACTGAATTCACTCCACTGACTCCAGTCCCACCATGAGCTAATCAAGAATGGGGTTTATGTCCACCACAAATTTCCTCTGCTTCGAGGAGGGGCCCCATGCCATGGCCACAAAGCAGCTCTCACCCACCCTGCCCAGGGCCAGCCCCTCCTGAGAGAAGGGGGATTCTTTCCTCTGGTGTAGCTCTTGAAATGGGTCGTCTCCAGGCCCCAGCAGGCACCACTGTTGCTCTGAGACAAAGTTATTCACATTTAGCTCAGAGTGTCTGGAGATCTGGCCCTACACTTCAAATAGAACACAAGTTCTTGGCCTTTTTGAGAAAAACTGGAATAAAAAATTCTAAAAAATTAAAATAGACTCCATGATTTTTTACATAATTCTGCTACCTGGAAGAACAGGTGTGTGGGAGCAACATCCCCATTAAAAAAACACATGAGAGGTTGTCCCTGCTTTCTGCATCAATCCAGGATAGCCAGACCAGCTCATCCAGCCTTAGCAAACTGGACATTAGGACACTGTGAAACCACATGAAAACGAGAGTTACACAGCCCCTCCTGCCTTTTGGGGCAGCTGTGAGAGTACCCCAGGAAAACATTTGAAAAAAATAGAAAGTACACCAAAAAAAGACAAATGTTCGCAATTCCAAACCTGTAGTTTCACACATTCTGCCTAAGTTTCTTCTTACAAAATTTTATAACATGCCCGATTCAGACTTAACATTAGTATAAAACCACATTAAATCCCAGTTTCTGGCTACTGAAGTCAAATAGATTACACCTAAAATTAATATTTTTTTATAAAATGAGTATTTTGTCCCTTAACCCCGAAGTTGTTGTCCTGTAAGCCCCACCCCCACCAAGCATCAGCATTCCTGATGGTTGGAAACAAGTCTGGTGGTGCCTGGAGGTACAGCCTGGCACAGGAACAGCTCAGCTGTGCCACCACACTGCTGTACCTGCTGGTGTGCAGACCTTTACCTGCACCACACAGGCCATCCCTCACAGATAAACACCCCTAAATTATTTTTCTCCACCTTGCTCCAATACCCCATCTGCCCAAACTCCACCTCTTCCAATCAGTGAGACCCCCCCAGATTTGTGCCTAGAGCTTCCAGTGGCCTGCAGATGAAATCTTGGCTAGAGGTAGGAGCGATGCCTGGTTACGTGGGGCACCAAGGCAGCAGCTCAAGTGCCCACCTTTGGAACAGGAGCATGTGGCCAAATAGCAGCTGAGACATTACAGCCAGCACGAGGGTCCTTGTGTGAGAGGAGTCAAGATCATTTCTGAGCCTAAAGGCAGGTTAACTACCTGAAAAATGCCCAGGGAGCTGCTGTAGGTGGAGCACCAGGCAGTGGCTCTCTCCCCTTGCAGAAGGTCACAGATGGGGACACTGCTTCTGCAGGTCTGGGAACTCATGATGGGCATTCTGCAGAAATCTTAATAAGTATTCACCATTGTTTCACACTAGGGAAAACAAAACTGAGGAACTGAACCTTTCCCACAAGATGCATGGTTGGAGCATCTTGAGGGTATGGGGAGTGTGTAGGTCAGTCAGCAGAGTCTGTGTGAACTCTCCCCCTGCTCTTTCCCCTTCCTCAGGGGATGAAGGAGACAGCTGGAAAGGAGATGCGGAGGGCTGAGGCACCTCATGTGCAGATGTGGACGGTGGGTTCTACAAGACATCAAGATTTTTCTTCATGAAACACTGAGATGCCTTCAGCCCTCAAACCTCCTTCATCCTCACCAAGGCAAAGGGCAGCACCACGTGGTCCTTCCTGAAGGGTCACACAGAGCTGGTTGCTGATCACTGGCTCCAAGCTCTCAGCTTTTCCTCTGGAAAAAGAAGTTAGGGGGCTTAAGACAGAACAGAGTGGAAAACCAGTGTAGATTTGGGGTTAACAGGGCAGCTTTGGCCACTGTACATCACCGTTCTTTACTGAGTCATGATGGCATCAAAAGCAGAGACTGTCTGAGCCCAGGAGCTGCCTGTAGGAGAGAATGGCTTTGATGTGTTTTGCTGCTCATCCTGTTTAACTCTGGAAATAAGAGTGGGTCTCCCAAGCACAGCAATTTCCACTGTGACAGTCTGCATCTGCTGCACTGGGACAAAGATCTCTATAAAGTAGGAACGCTGCCCTCAGCTCCCTTCTCAAACCAGTTTCTGTTTTTCCAGTGGTCTCCAGCACAACAAGATCCATGAGATCAGAGCAGACACCTTCGTGCAGCTGATGGCCCTGCGCTCCATGCAAGTATTGTCTGCCAGGGGACCAGCTGGGGTCATGCTGGGGAGGGACAACTGTGGACCCAGGTGGGCTGTGGAAAGTTCCCAACCCGTCCCTGTCTCTGCTGGGAGGCTTTCCTGTTGAGTCCCTCTTCCACTCTGCCTCAGAAAAGAAGAGCACAAACCATCCTTTTGGCTTCCTCCGTGCCTGCAGACCCCCCTCTTCACCTGACCCCCTCGTGCCCACACCCCACATGCTCTCACCACGCACTGCAGCTCCACCACAGCCAAGCCCACTTCACAGACAGGCCTCCTGAATGCCAGGTGCAACTCAGGGTGGGGATTTACCCCGGTGAACCCGAGCTCCAGCACCCCTTGTCCCACACAGGCTGGTCCTGGGCCGCGCACTCCGGGAACATCCACGCAGAGCATCCCGTTTGCTCTGAAAGTTCCTCCCCACAACTCAACAGCTCGTATTCCATGTACCAAGTGCACCCAAGCATGCACTTCCCATACACACAGGGTGACCTCCTGAGTGCTTGGTGCCTTGAAGAGCTGGCAAGACTCTGAAGGGCACGACTGTCTCTGACATCTGGGAAGAGCCCTGACGGTCTGTATTTGCTGTTCTGTTAGAAAGTGAACTAAATCACACAAAATCTTTTCCCATGGTGCAGCAATGCCAGTGCCATTTAATAGCCCAGCATTCCTAGGATCCCGTGAGTGTCACGTTCACCATGGTTACAAGTGCCCAGGAACACGGAGGTGTTACAGGTGACACTGCAGACACCCATGGAAACACGAGCATGCTGCCCCAGCCCAGTCACACACAGCTGAGCAAGCCCTGGCACGAGCTTTGGGTGCGTCCTGGTCCCTGTGGGAAGGATTCATCCCACCCAATTTCACACACATCTGAGCAGGTATCTTGGCTCCCTTAGAGATGGAGAGCTGGAGGTTGTCCTGGCAGTCAGCCTTAGGGCAAGAAAGGTGTTCCAATTTGCTGGTTTCCCCTACACTGGTGACAGAGGGAGCGGAGCCCTCGCACTTGGATGGAGGCAGAGCTTTTTGCAGGGACTCAGTGAATCCAAAGCACCTGTACACGACAGGAGACATTGTAAAATCACCTTCCCCAGACCCCTGGCCCTATCTGCCCTTGCTGCACCCAGCACTGTGACTGCACTGGGGATGCTCTGGCACTAAGGCATGACCTGTTTGGCATGTTGGCATAAAACTCCCAAATTTACAGAAATTAAGCCAGAAAAGAACCTTTCCCATTGGTCTCAGCAGAGGAGCTCCTGCAAGGCAAATTCTTGTGCCCTCTGTTAGAAACCACCCATATACAGACCCGTACTTGTCTGTGGGGAGCTGCGATGGGACAGAACTTGCTGCTGACCAAGGGGCTACAGATCCCACCTGTGCTCCCACCAGGGTCCTCGGTCAGGCCGGTGTCAGCAGCTCCACTGCCCTGCTCTGCTCTCTTCTTACTGGTGTGTCCTTGCCTTGCAGAGACCTGAGTTGGAATTACATCCAGTTTATTCACCCAGAAGCCTTTGTGACCCTGCACTCCCTCACCAAGCTGTAAGTTGCAGATATTTCTTTCACAGTGGGCCATGGACAGAAAGTCTCTGGGGACCTCAGACTGACTCCTTGGGCTACCAGACCACCTGGGATTTAGATGTTGGAAGACTGATGTGCTGAGGTGCATGTCTCAGCACTAATGTGGACAAAAAAAGTCCCAAGGTTTCCTATTAATACCATTAATAAAGGGATGATGAAGTGCAGCAGAGGCCATCTTCAAGAGGCTTTCACCCTGAACACTTAAACCTCCATTTCCTGATGCTTTCATAGCTGCCTTAGATGCCTTAAAGAAGATCAGCATGATGGGCTCTTTCTGCAAGAGTCACTGCAGCCATCTGTGCAGGCTCTGGAGGGTCCCCAGTTCTCAGCCCCCTCTCTCAGACTCTTGGGTATTTTGTGGGCTGGGATATGCAGTCACTCCTGCCCTGTTGTGTAGGAAGAGATGTGTGGGGCACGTATGAGCACAGCAAGGGACATTCCACCCAGAGCTTTCAGCACGGCCACTAGGCCCAGCCCCTCATTTTCCCAGGGACTGCAGTCTCAATATGTTTATCTCCAGAGGCTCCTGGCCCCAGTGCAGCACCCAGCCCCATTTCAGCATCACATCAGAGCAATTGAGGCAGTGCCCTCTGCTTGGCTGAGATACCACTGGCAGCAGAGCCCTGACCGTGGTCTCCCTCTCTGCTTTCCCCTCACCAGGGACTTGACTGACAACCAGCTGGTCACGCTGCCCCTGGATGGTTTGGCTGGACTGACCCATCTGAAGCTCCAAGGCAACCCAGCTCTCTCGGAGCCCTTCACCAAGGAGAGCTTCCCCAAAATGAGGTACTTGGAGTGTTGGCTCTTTCACTTCTGGTGTTCAGCACAGCGTGTATTTGCTTACAGCACTCAGCCTCCCGCTCTCCTTGTCCATCTCGTGCTTTCCCCACGCTTCCAGGCCCATGGGTAGAGGAAGACCCATCTGCTGCTAACACATCTCTTTAATATGTTCCACGGGAGAGCAGTGACGTGCTCCCAGGCCACCACCCCCACCCCAAACACACACACACAAGTGGAAAGCATGGAGCAGGCCCAGCTCAGGGCTCCTCTCAATGGAAAACATTCCCAGAAGCAGTCCTACCTAATGACATCCAGGTTTCCTTCCATAAACTCCGCTTGTGTGGCCTTGTCTTGTCTGTTATGGATTAATGAGGAGCCTGAAGGGGTCAAACTGATCAAGAAGAGGCTGCAAAAGGCTCAGACCACAGTGCTGTGCTGCAGGCCCAGACTTTCCTGACCCTCCTTGGCTCCTGGGTCTCAGCAGGGCACCTGCCCTTGGGCTTAGGCACCCATGGTCCAGAGAACACAAATTCCCCTCAGATGAAGTCATCTCTTGCTTGGGTGTTCCAGGGAGTTCCCTTCGAGCCAAGAATGCATGAGCTGATGCTCTCACTCATCCAGGATGGGTTCCCAAAGCTGGAGCTTCTCCAGTTTACACACAGGCCTGGGGTCACAGGTCACTGCACCAACATGGGGTTTAATAGCTCAGGCCCGAGGAAAATGTGGAGCTCTCCCTCCAGGCTGCCTCAGCAGCGGTGCCTGCAGGCTTCTCTCTTCTGATGTTTTTAACTCATAGCTGGGATCTGCTGCGTGACTGGTTTCCAAATGGCAGGGGACTCCAGAAGCTTTTGGAGGGTTTTCTTCACCCAAGATCACAGAACAATAGGATGGTGCGAGTTGGAAAGAAACATTAAAACTCATCCTGTTCCACGCCCCTGCCATGGGCAGGGACACCTTCCACTATCCCAGGTTGCTCCAAGCTCCATCCAATCTGGCCGGGAACATTTCCAGGCATGAGGCAGCCACAGCTTCTCTGGGTAACCTGTGCCAGAGCCTCCCCACCCTCACAGGGAAGAATTTCTTCCCAATATCCCATCTAACCCTGCCCTTTCCAGTAGGAAATGAGGATTCCTTGTCCTGTCCCTCCAGGCCCTTGTCCAAAGACCCTCTCCAGCTCTCTTCACAGAACCAGAGAATCAGAGAATCATTAATGTTGGAAAGGACCTCTGAGATCATCGAGTCCAACCTGTGCCCGATCCTGACCTTGTCACCCAGCCCAGAGCACTGAGTGCCACATCCAGTCGTTCCTTGAACCCCTCCCAGCATGGGGAATCTACCACCTCCCTGGGCAGCCCCTTCCAATGTCTAACAAGCCCTTCCTTGAAGGAATTCCTCCTGATTCCAACATGAGTCTCCCCTGGCGTAGTTCAAGGCTGTTTCCTCCTGCCCTGCACTTAGTGCCTGGGAGAAGAGACCAACCCCCACCTTGTTACAATCAGCAGTTGTAGGGAGTGAGGAGGTCCCTGCTGATGGGGGATTCCTTGAGCTTCCTTTTCTCCAGGCTGAGCCCCCTCAGCCACTCTCCATATGATTTACTCTCCAGACCCTTCCCCAGCTCCATTTCCCTTTTCTGGACTGACTCCAGCCCCTCAATGTCTTCCTTGGAGTGAGGGGTCCAGAACTGGACACAGGACTCAAGCTGCAGCCTCACAAGTGCCAGGCTCCTTTATGCACTGGAATCGGCTCTAGGGTCTCCCTGGAGCCTTCTCTTCTCCAGGTGAACACCCCCAGCTCTCCCAGCCTGGCTCCAGAGCAGAGGGGCTCCAGGCCTTGGAGCAGCTCCATGGTCTCCTCCAGACCCGCTCCAACAGCCAGTCCCTTGTGCAGGGTGGGTCAAGTTCAGCACTTCCAGGGTGTTTCTCCTCTAAATTAGTTCCATTGGCATCTCTTGAGCTGGTTTGGATTTGTACCAGAGAAACTGAGCCTGCAGCAGTGCCCGGCAATGGACCTATTAACATTCCCTAAATTATGGGGTACTGCCATTAAGCAGCCTTACTCTTGGGGCGTATGTCTGGAGGAGCCATCTGAGAGCAGTTCTTAGCCCTGCTGGGAGGATCTGCACCTCCCTACCACCTTTCAATAATAGGATCTAATTTGGAGCTTATAACAGGAAACGAGTTTGTATACAGGGTTTCCAAACCCTCCTGGGGCCCAGCCAGAAATGTTTGGGAACATAAAACAAAAGCATATTTTTAGAATATAGAGTTTTACCATATTTACTAATCTTGTCAGAAGACCTTAATTGTCTGGAAAACCTGGGGTTCCTTTGCCTTCATCAGCAGTCTCCCTGACTTCCAGCAAAGCCAAAAATGCAGCTGCCGACAGACAGCCTGGTATTGCGTCCAGATGATGCTCAGCTGCTGTTGAATTAACCTTGTAATACATGCTATAATTAACGACTAACAATTCAACTTTCAAGTATAAATCAGGCATATTTAAATACCTTGCTTCACTTGGGAGACCTGAGAATTCCCTGCCTGAGCTTGGACTCCTGGAACTGGAATTTGAAGGTGCCCTCAACAAGCAAGGGGAGCCTTGCTCCAGGGAAGCTTCTCCCCTTGAAGGAAAGAAAGGATGCCTGGCAAAACATGGCCTTGGGGTAAAAATTGAAGACTGTTCAGGGCATATTGGAGAGAAGGGCAAGTTTAGTCTGAGGAGAGCAGCAGAAGGGTTTTTAGTAGTGTGGTCGTTTAGGAATGGTATTCTCCAATTTAGTATTCCTGCTAAAACCATGCACCACTCACTCCTCCCCCAACTGAAGGCACAAATGGCCAAGATCATGGGTTGAGATAAGAACAATTTACTGGAAACAGCAATGAGATAAGACACAAACAGTAACAGCAACAATATTAATAACAAAAAGTATAAGAAAAGAAAGTTATTTACATGCAAAGCCCCCAACAACAAACAAATACCAGATGGCTCCCCCATCACATTTTATCCCTTCCCTCCAGCCCCCAGCGATGACTAAGGTGGTACAGAATAACCTCGGGTTCTGGCCATGCTCCCTCATGCCTATTGCAAAAATTAACCCTGTTCTGGCTGGAGCCAGGACAAGGAACTATCTGAGAACTTTAGAGCAGTTTCCAAACCTGGTGTTTGACAAGATTCTATTGACTAACAGTGTCTTAAGCACCAAAAGTGGGTCAGTGCAGAGACACCATGGGGTGCCCTGGGTCCACACCCTGTCCTACATGGAGTCCTTCACCAAAGCAAAGTCCCTCTCCACTGTAACCATCACCATACAGACCAGCTTTTGTCATGTCAGCAGCACTGACCAAAACTGGAACAATACAGAGAAGATCAGCATGGCTCCTGCGCAGGGACATCACAGAAATTCACGGAGCGTTCCATATGTTTTCGACTCTGAGGTTAGCTCAGCTGGTTGGAGTACGATGCTAATAGCACCAACATTGTGGGTGTGATCCCTGTAGGGGCCATTCACTTAAGAGCTGGATATGATGATCCTTGTGGGTCCCTTCCAACTCAGAATATTTTGTGACTCTGTATAGATGAGTTTCATCTTGGAACAACTGAAGGAACAAATCAAAAAGTGCAAAGCAATGGAGAGTCAGGTCATGGGGGAGACACCTTAAAGTTCTGCTTTCCTCTGTGTAGAGTCCTGGAGGTGCCCTACGCCTACCAGTGCTGTGCCTACGGGAGCTGCAGCAGCTTCTTCAGGGTGTCCAGCCAGTGGGAGGCAGAAGACATGAGCCCTGAGGAGGAGGATCCCCACAAGAGGACCTTGGAATTGTTCCCAGGTCACGCCGATAACCACTGTGAGTAAATAGGGCTGAGTGGTGATCAGTCCCTGGGCAGGGCTGTGAGCTTGGGTGCAATCCTGCACTTGCAGCAGTGGTGCCACTGTCAGAGGTGACACCTCAGGGAGGGCAGGCTGAGCTTCAGCCACTTCAGCAGAGGTGGCCCATTGCTTTGAATGGGCTTCATTTGGCGACCCTTCGTGGAAGAAAGAGTAGATCTGGCGCATCTAAAAGTTCACAGTGTAACCAAAGGACCTGGCAGTCCTCCTCAGCATGGACATGTTTGTCAGCTGGGCCTTGCTGGCTGTGGAGGGAGGCTGCCCGAGGCACTGGAAGGTGGCTGAGGCTACCTGGGACAACGGGGCTTGGTCATTAGGCTTCTGGGCAGTGGGGAGCCTTTGGCAGGACATCAGTCTTTGTTGTTACACCATCTAGAGGAAGGGCCCTGGGATTAATCTGAGTAAGGGAATGAACTCAAAGACCTGGAATATTCTGTTAGCTGGAGGTAGAGAGACCTGGGTATGTGCTACTTTTGTGCAGACCCCTGGTGCTACAGTGAAGGTCAGGGTTAGGGTGACAACAGGACACATTTGGGGGAGCACAGCACAGGGACTGGCCAAGGCAGGGAAGGAGCTCCATGGTCAAACAGCACTTTCTGTCCAAGAGTCAGTTTAGTCTGTGCTCCAAAGTGCAGCTCTGCACAGACTGCCTGAAGCCAGTTCCACGAGGCCAGCATAGAGTGCAAGGCATCCCTGCCCTCCCAGCCCCACAGCACAGCTGCAGCTCCAGCACAAGGCTGGTGTGATCCCTCTGCAAGAGAATCTCAGAAAAGCATGAGTGCCTTTGCTTTCTCTGTAACTGCTGGAGAGTGCAAACAGCACTTCAGGACACAGCCTGGATGCTGCATCTATTTATATATTTGTGTAAATACAGTGCACTTCCAAGGTCTGAGACATCCTGTAGGCAAATCCACATGGTAGATGAGACAGGGCTGTGCCTCTGGAGACCCTCTGACTCCCCTGCTCCCAGGAGCACTGAGCACCCAGCCACAGCCAGGGGCTCTGCTGTGTCCTCCATGTCCTGAGCAGGCAGGGCTGGATCTGGAGGCAGACACAGACCCAGAGCCGCTGGATGCTGTGTTATGGGCAGGGTGACCGAGACACTTTGTGACACAGCCAGCGAGTGACCCACGAGCCCTGTGCTCCTGCCCTGATGCTCCACAGCCTAAGAATAAGCTTTAGCCATGCAAAGAGTCCAGCCAGAGGGTAGCAAATGTGATCCCTACTGGCATGATGTGGCTCCAGGAAGCATGGTAGACTTGGTGGTAACACTGGCCAGACAGTACAGAGGAGTCATGTTACAGTCATTGCTGCAGGATTTTATTCTGAGCCAGGTCACTTTTTCCATCATTAATGCAGCCCATACTGTAGCAGTCCTGCTGCAGATCGTTGTGGGGTTTGCCCAGCAAATTATAGCATTTGTGGAAAGATCTAGTTTGTGACAAGGGGCCACAGACCTGCTTTTGCTCGGTACCAAAGTCTTTGATGTCCCAAAGGATGCTGTCACCCGGCCCTGTCAGCAAACCAAAACCTACCACAGGGTCCCAGGCCTCCAGGCCAGTCTCAGCCTCATGGATGGTGTTTTCATGAGATGTTGGGACCCGAGGGGAATGCTGACTGATTCTAAGACATGCCAAATGAGACTATTTGCAGCTCGTAAAGGCTCCCATTTTCAGATGTTAAAGCATTGGATCTGTTTTGAAATATCAAAGCACAGAGGTGCAAATGTGAAATGCACAAGAACATCACTCCTCATAATGTGCAGCTTTTGCAGATGACTCTCCAGCCCTCCAGCAACGGGGTCTGCTCTTGATGATAATGGGTTTGTGATATTGCTGTTTTACTTAATTAATTGTTACTTTATTTCTGTTCCCTGTGCTTCCTTTCTGATGGCCACTGGTGGTATTTAGCTGGATTATATGAACCTTGTAAGATTTTCTCATTAAAGAGGAAAAAAGCTCCCAAACATTCCTTTCATGCAAGAGGGAAAGTGGTCTGCTCTAGAGAAAATACCTCAGGGCTGTGTCGCAGCAGGGTCCAGCCAGGCTTGTCAGGCACTCGGATGCTGTGGGAGAACTTGCGAGAGGGACAGGGAACACTTCCAGACAGCTCTGTCCTCTCAGCCTTGTGCACTGCTGCCAGTCCTTCCCAAACGAGCCCACAGAACCTCAGGCTGGGCAGTGAAAGGCAGCTTGTCCCAGGCAGCCACGCAGGGACAGGGAATGGCCCCCAATGCCCTGCCTTGCCCAGCCCAGCAGGGGCTCCTGCAGCCTCTCCTGCTCCCATACCCTGCACCCATCCTGCAGCCAAGCCCAGTGCCCGAGGGACCACCTGACTCCAGACACAGAACACACGTGCTGCCACAGACCCCAGGGCCAGATCAGCTCTTCCCCATCCTTCCAGGGCCCTGGATGCCTGGGAACCCGCCCCACACCACCCCACCCAAGTATGTCCCTTCACATCTGAGGAACAGCCACCTGAGGCCCAAAGTAGTGTGGTCAGTGCATGTCTCATCATTCTGCCAGCTTGTCAAAATGGGTATTTAAGGTCTCACTTCCTGCACTTTCAATGTTTGGGATATCATAGAACTGTAGAATGGTTTGGGTTTGGGAAGTACCTTGAAGCTCCTCCCGTTCCACCCCTGTCATGGGCAGGGACACCTTCCACTATCCCAGGCTGCTCCAAGTCCCACCCAGCCTGGCCTGGAGCACTTCCAGGGATGGGGCAGCCACAGCTTTTCTCCAGCTCTCTTGGAGCCCTTTTAGGCACTGGAAGGGTCTCTAAATCCTGGGGCCTTCTCTCCTCCAGGCTGGGCAATCCCAATTGTCTCAGCCTCCTTGGATTACAACTGGCAGTGTTTAGCAGACACCCCCTGCCCCTAGTCTGTCCCCTGTGGCTGAGCAGGAACCCAACGATGGCTCGGGGACCTGTCACCAGGACAGCCCCCAGCAGCCCCCAGCAGCTCCCAGCAGCAGCTGCAGAGAAGGGCAGGAAAAGTGCCCTGGGACACTTCCATCACCATCCCAGCACCTCCCCTCGGGACCTCTGGTTTGAGCATAGAAAGGGACGTATTCACTTACAAGCAAGTCTTTGCAATAATGGAACAAAGCTATGGGAAGTGAGAAGGGAGCACACGTGGATGGTTATCCTGGGCAGTGGGACACTGCTTCCCCCAGCCCAGCACCTCCAACACCTTGCAAAGTTACTAATGAGCTTCTGCAACCACCTGGCAAACCCTGAAGGGTCCTTAGAGCTACACTTTTTCCTACTTCTGTCATTCAAGAAAGCTACTGTCCTGCAACAGGACCTGCCCAGGCCCCTTGCAACCACTCATGCCCTTAGGCCAAGGAGAGGGCAGGTCCCTGCAAACCCCGGGCACTGTCCTGGCTGAGACAGACAGGACTGAGGGAATGAGCAGGCAGCACTAAGAGGAAAAAGCACTCAGCCCAGTGTTTTCTGTTCTATCCCTTCTCCAGCAATTCTGCTCCTCTTCCTCTCACTTGACTTTTGGTGCAGGCAGCTGCTTTCTCATGGAAAGGGCACTGCTGGCAAAGTGGGTTTTTCCATAAGACCTCAGAAAGAGAGGCGCCTCAGCAAAATTCAAATAAATAACAGCTTCTTCAAAATCAATGCAGCCTGCCTTACTAGGACACAACAGCCATTTTCCTTTCTCCACAGTTCCCAGGCTGGAGACGGACTGGTTTCTAGCAGACAGAGGTACATTTTTCGCTTTGAATCCCACTGTGCTGACTAAGGATTGCTTTGTAATTCCCAGCAGGCTCAGTAGTTCAGGCAAAACAAAAGATCATCCTTCACTTCATGAAAATGTTTAACCTGGGCTTAAAACCAGGCTTTGAGGAGAAAATGGATGGCACAGGTTACACTTTCCCAAGGGCTGGGGCTCAGCAGAGCACAGAAAGAGCAAGCCTGTGTCTGTTTTATTCGGATATCGTGACTGCACATCACAGCCTCCGCACTGTGGCTGGAAAAGACACTGGAGATTTATAAGACTATAAAATACAAGGATGAAATATTTTTCCATCCCACTGTGAGTGTTTCCTTGCCAGGCTCCAAAGCAGCAGTAGTATTTCAATTCTTACACAGACAGATTTTTAAAATGACTTTTTTTTCCAAAACTCCCTGAAGCTGAGAAAGCCATGAAGCTTGTCAGGAGGTACTAAAGATAGCACGTTATTTGTCATCATCCTTTAATCAAATAATCCCAGTCACATTTTCAAACACAGGCAGGGAGCAGAGCTCATGAGAGGCACCACTTCTAAACAGATTAGACAAGTAAATCCCACTCAGGTCAGCCTCATCTTCAGCACTGTGGAAATCTGCCTTCCTGGCCAGTGTCTGAGCTGCCAGGTGCACACCTGGGCTCCAGCATCAGTCTACTCATCCAAGAGAGAATTCATTGCACAGCCACAGATCCAGCTCTCTGGCTACCAGGCTGTAGCAAGAACAAAACCACATCCTTTCCCTTTCCTCCCACTGGCAGAAAACCCTCCAAAGATCTCCACTGGGAGCTGAAGGCTGTGCTGGTGCCATGGGTGGGAACAGGGCAGCAGGACAGCAGCTGTCCTTACTGTGTCCCAGTGCTGTCAGCCAGCAGGGCTTTGGGAACAGGAACAAGGAACAAAGCAGAAAAGCACGTCGTGGATTAGACTGAGAGGATGCCATTCACATTGGTGACAACGTACACCGAAAACACAGCAGAGGGCTCGGCCCCATTCCCTTCCAGCAGCTCCTTCTTCAGCCAGGAGGTCTCTGCCTGGCCCTCAGCAAGCCCCAGTCTGGCTTGGGGTGCAGCTGCCAGCATGACAGAGAGGCTGGTGCAGGGCTGGGCTCTGCAGCCTGGCTGCACAAACCCCATGGATGCAGAGTCTGCAGCCACAGGCAGCCAGTCTGCCTTCAGCAAATCCTGGGAACATCCACGATTAAAAACAGGGTGCCACAGTCCCGGCATTTTACAGGGCATAAAATAAAGCAATAAATGTTGTGTTCCCTTGTCTCTTTGCTGCTGAACTCTTTGGTGGTGGTGGCTGCTGACGAAAAATTTGTGCTGCAAGAAGAGGCTGATGGCTCCCTGTGAACAAAGACCCAAAATCCCTGTTGGTGAACAAATATTGGACAAGGCCTGCCCAGAAAGCTCCCATGGAGAAGATGCATTTGAAGGCTTTGTGTTCTGTAACCACACAGGCTGGAGTATTTATTTACTTTTAATAAAGCATGCTGGGAGGAGGGAACCGCAGTCACACAGCTCTGGGATCTGGGGCTCTTACACTTCAAATGTTGGGAGTAACCTAAAAACAGAGGGGTTGGCTACACTGCAACCCACCAACGTTTATAAGATCTTCTCCCTCTACAGCAGTGACTGCAGAGGACAAACTGTACAGCAGCAGCTACTTTGAACTTGCAGGCTGGGAACTGGCTGGGAAGGTCTGTGTGGAGGACAGGCAGCAGGAAAAGCTCCTGGCCCAGTTACCTCTGATGGTTCTGCCTGTTCTTATCTGAGCACCATTTCTTGTTCTTTTCTCCCCAGATGACCTAGATGCAGATGATCTTCAGCTGGACCTTGACGAATCAAAGCTGCACCCCACTATTCAGTGCACACCAAGCCCCGGTGAGCAGCCAGGGAAATCCTTTGAACAGAGTTGGGATCCTTTGAGCTTCTCTAAATCCCCAGGATCCCCCAGGACCTTTCAGATCAGAAGCCTGATAGGTTTGGCTTAGGCCAAATGGGGACAGGTGAGGAGTTTCCTTCTTCCTATTGGATGTAGCTGCTCCCCTGTGAGGAGAGGCCCAGGTCAGGATAAGCCTGACCAGGAATCCCAGGTACCACCAGCTCCTCCATCCACCGACGCACTCAGATCTGTCTCTCCAAAAGCTCCTGTTCCCTTCCATGACTTACCCTTGGCTTTGTTTCAGCCAGGCTGGAATATTGCACGGCAGGGCCTAGTCCTCGATGTCCAGATCATACCTGTGGCACTGCAGACTGCAGAGATGCTTTGCCCTGTTTCCTGAGGAAGGGAGAACAGGGAGGCACTGGACTGCACATGCTGGCTGGGGCTCGAGGAAGTTGCCTTCTGATTTTGTTCTTGTTCATAGCTCGGTGGGGTCCTACACCAGCACACCTGGAGGCTGGAGAGGTCTGGTTCCAGCCAGCCTGCTGTGGGACACTGGCAGGGACAGAGTTTTTACCAGTTGTTCCACTGAGTTTGTTGCAAAAGGAACAAGACTTCAGCTGAAGGCATGTCCTGCTGTGTGGCACTCTGAGCTTCACCTCCTTTGAGATGAAAAAGATTTCTCCATTTCCTCTAATTTTGTTTGCTCTCTGCCACCTCGAACTTCTGCCATTCTAGTTTTGTTTTTGCTGAGCCCCTCACTGAAACATCCCAATCCCTCCCAGAGGCAATTTTATGCCATTGCCCACTCTCTCTTTCTCCTCTTTCTTCTTTTTCCTTTGGCAAACAGCTTCCACACCAGTCTTCTTTTTACCCCTCCATGACCTTCCCTTACTCACTCCCCCATCCATCCACTTCTATTCTTTCTTTCTCCTGATATCCTTCCACGTTCTGCCTGCCCAGACCCCTCTGTCCACTCCCTGCCACGCCAGCTCCCTCCCTCTCTCCCTCGTGCCCAGACACTTCACCTCATGGTGAAGTGCAGAGGCCATTCGTGCACAAACAGTCAAACACCTCGTAGCCAAGTCTTGAGTGTACAGGGAGAGGCTGGCAATGCCAGAGCAGGATACAGCATCCTGACAGATCTCCACACCACTAACACCCGAGTGGAACACAAGAAGGAGCAGGTAATGGTAGAGGGGCCCAAATGCCACGTCAACGCCAGGAGTGTTGGTCGGTCTGGAGTCATGACCTTTTTACATTTTAGGAGCTCTGATCAGTTTGTTGTTTCTCACATTTCATTTTGACCTCTCCCTGCACCTTTTTTCTACTCAAGACAAGATCTGAGAGGATGCCAGAGGCACTCCAGTGTGGGGTCAGGAGCGCAGGGGAGAGCCAAAAGCAGCTGCAGAAGAGGGTGGACAATGTCATATTTTCTTTGCCAGCCCTCAGCACTCACGTGGCTGGTGGGGCCAGGAGAGGGCTGGACTTGGCCACCACTCTGAGCAGCACCACTGGAGAGAAGCAGTGTCTGCTGGGTGTAACTTTGGGGTTTGTCTTCCAGGTCCCTTCAAGCCCTGTGATCACCTGTTTGAGAGCTGGATCATCCGCCTGGGAGTCTGGGTCATCGTTCTGGTCTCGGTGCTCTGCAATGGGCTGGTCATCCTGGCTGTCTTTGCTTCCCCCAGCTACCTCTCCCCAGTGAAGTTCCTCGTGGGCTCCATCGCTGGGGCCAACATGCTGACAGGCATCTCCTGCAGCATGCTGGCCCTCGTGGACACCCTCACCTACGGCCACTTTGCCAGATACGGCGCCAGATGGGAGATGGGTGCGGGCTGCAGGGTGACAGGGTTCCTGTCCGTGCTGGCCTCCCAGGCTGCCATCTTCCTGCTGACCTTGGCTGCTGTGCAGTGCAGCCTCTCAGCCTCCTGCATGCGGGGCTATGGAAAGTCCCCGTCCCTAGGCAAGGTCAAGGCTGCTGCCTGTTGCTGTCTGTTGCTGTCAGCTGTGGCTGCCGTTCTGCCCCTCTTCTCCATTGGGGAATATGGAGCATCCCCTCTCTGCCTCCCATACCCCATCCCAGAGGGGAAACCCGCCACCCTGGGCTTCACTGTGGCCTTGGTGATGACAAACATGCTCTGCTTCCTGACTATCACCGGCACCTACATCCGACTCTACTGCAACCTGCTGAAGGGGGAGTTCAGCGCTGTCTGGGACTGCGCCATGGTCAAGCATGTGGCCTGGCTGATCTTCACCAACTGCCTCCTCTACTGCCCAGTGGCCTTCCTCACCTTCTCCTCTACCCTCAATCTCTTCCTTATCACCCCAGAGGTCATCAAATCCGTCTTCCTTGTGGTCCTGCCCCTGCCCGCCTGCCTCAACCCCTTGCTCTACCTGCTCTTCAACCCCCACTTCAGAGATGACTTCCGCCTGCTGAGGCAGAAAGGGCAGGACAAGGGCAGCTTCCCCCAGTCCTGCAGGGCTGATGACATGGAGAAAAGCTCCTATGACTCCACCCAGGCTCTGGTGAACTTCTCCGACATCGACCACATGTTTGAGACACCTGATTCCCTGGGAGTGCGCCCCATCCTTGAGAGCTACAGCTTCCCCTCCATGACGCTCATCCCCTGCCAGCAAAGGGTGGGCACTAGGGGGAAGGAGAGGGGCTTCTCTGAGCATTGTCCCTGCCTCAATGACAGTGAGGTGCTGATAACTTCAGAGAGCCGAGATCTGTCCAGCAGCAGCCTCCGGATAACCTTCTTCCCCTCCCCACCCACACCGCCCTACACATCTCACTTATAAACCTCCTCGGAGCAGCCGTGGGAACGGCCCCACAGCACACGCCGAGGGCCAACAGCAGTGCCGAGGGGCCAGCAAGGTGACACAAACTGCTCCCTGAAAAGCACCAGTACAACCTGTCTACCCTCATCCCCATCATACCTGCCTGGGCAACAGGCACCGCTCTGCCAGCTGCCCCTGGCCTACACGGGCTCTGACTGAGCTCCAGACACTCAGGGCTGGCCATGGGAGGAGACAATCCCTGTGTGAGTCTCACTTCTGCTAGGAACTGCCTGGGAGAGAGCCCCACTCGTGCAGGAAGTGGGTCAGGGAAACCCTCCTCCTCCTCCTCCCCCTGCAGCATCACCAGCCAGGAGGAGCCTGCAGCGAAGTCTTCTCAAGGCACAGACGTCTTGGCCAAAGCCAAGTGGCAACCCTCGGAAATGGCCAACTGCGATGATGTGGCCACCCACAGGAACCCCAGACCTTGTCCTCTAGGGCTCTCTGCGGGTCCCACTCACCCCTGGAAATGGACTGGTGTCTGTCTCACGCCACCAAAAGCAGCATATCCATGTGTACACCTGAGTTTTGGACCGCCTCTATTTTGGGAATCCCCACTGATTCACTGGGAGCCTCATGGGTTGGACTCACTTCCAGCCAAGACCAGGAGCTGGGGATGCTCAGTCTTTCAACCTGACCCCCAGTGTCTCACAAGGGCTCTCTGAAACCCACAGCAGCCAAACCCAAACAGTTCCCAGAAAAGCCCATGTGCTCTGCGTGAGGTCACCCAGCAGCACACAGCCAAGGCACCCAAGGGCACACGGGGCCCCCTCCCTCCACCTTTGCCACTCCCCCCTTTCACACAGCACAGCACACCTGGGGCACTCCTGTCTGTAGTCACCCGGCTCCTGGTCAGACATGGTGAAAATGGGGTCTGGCTGCTGCCTCATTGCCCCCAAACCTCACCCCTGGAAGAGGCTCTTGGGTCTGGGTACATGTGCCGCACACAGTGTAGCCATTTTGGGGACTGCACGTGCCTTCTCCTATTTTAAGGGCAGGCAGCTGGTGTAGAAGGAGGAAACAGAAATCAGCATTGTGGGATGGTGGCATCAGGAGCACACAGGCTGCTGGGAACTGCCTCAAATCCACTCCCTGCAGCTCAGGGATCTCCCAAATCCATTGACTCCATCACAAACCCTCCCAGTGCCACCCAGTACAGCAGGGAGCCCCGTGCTCAGAGCTCAGGCCCTGGGCAAAGCTTTGGTTCTGCTGACGTTACTGCAGCTGTTTGTCACTCATTTTCATGAGATAATAAATGAGCCCCGTTGCTGACCAGTGGCTGCTTGCTGTCCTCTTTCATGTGAGGAGCACCTTGGTGGCTCTCTTGGCAGCTGCCGTGCCTTGGGTGTTGTCTGCATTGCCCGAGTGAGAGCTGGGAAATTGTGTTGTGTCCGTGTGAGCTGACACCACCCTCCCCACCCCTGCTCTCCAGAGGGAAGAGCTAAATCACCCACCTCCATGCAGCAGAACTGTAGCACCAGGGTCCCTCTCCAGGTCCCGTGGACCAGACTCCTGGGAGCTGTACCCTGTGATCTGCTGCTCAGGGGTTGGAGTTCGTGAGCAGGACAGAGCCTGCGCCGTAAAAGTGTAAGGGCATCGTGTAACAGGGTCTCCCGTGCAAAGCCAGGCTCACCAGCCACAACCTGGCTCTGCTTCCCTCCTCTGCACTTGACGCCTGTGCTCTTATCTCAACATGAAAAACTTGAGAGATAGCAAGGAATCAGAGGAACAAGATCCAAGGATTAGAGAAGAGGGTGGGATGTCCAAATTTAGTGACAGAATACAAAGCTCCGCCACTGTCTTAAGGTGAGTACTGTGAAAAACATGGCCCGTTGTGAGACTGGAATCCTGATCCAGACTTCTGATATCCTATACATGCTCAAAATCTGTTTTCATGTTTGGCTCATTAAAAACACTGAGCCATTTTCTTCCACGTCTTTAGGGTTGCTCACGTGCACAGGACTGGGAAAGACTCATCCTAGGTGGATTTCCAGAAACAAAATGCTCCTTTGGAAGTGGGATCAACCTCCTGGAGCTAGTCCAGAGGGCTACAAAGTTGGTTATAGAGATGAAGCATGGGGAAAGGTTGAGAGAATTGAGATTGTTCAGCCTGGAGAGAAGAAGCTCCAGGGTGACCTAATTGGGCCCTTCTAGTACATGAAGGGAGCCTGCAAGAAAGATGGAGAGAGACTATTTACAAAGGCCTGAAGTTACAGGACAAAGTGGAATGGCTCCAAACTGACAGGGAGTAGGTTTGATTAGATATTGGGGAAGAAATTCTTGGCTGTGAGGGTGGGGAGGCCCTGGCACAGGTTGCCCAGAGAAGCTGTGGCTGCCCCATCCCTGGAGGTGTCCAAGGCCAGGTTGGACAGGGCTTGGAGCAACCTGGGATAGTGGAAGGTGTCCCTGCCTGTGGCAGGGATGGGACTGGATGGGCTTTAAGGTCACTTCCCACCCAGGACAATTCTATGATCCCCAGCACAAACTCAAATTCCCCAGCACATATCCTTACTCCATAAGGAAATCTCTAATTGGAAGATACCCTAAAATAAACCCCACTGTCATTGACACAATGAGCATCACTGCAAGTGACAGACTGACTGCAACACTCTCTTGCCTGAAATCCCCTGCCCTGCACTGCTGCTGGGAGTATCTTCAAGCAGTCCCTGAGGTACCCAAATGCACACGGGGCAGAAGCTGTCCCCAACAGAGGGACACGTCAGCTCTCCGAGGACACTGGGCCATCAGGGAACAGCCCTACATCACGATGGCAGCAGGAGCTGAGCAGTACTGGGGACAAGAGCAGCTGGATGCTGCATGCCCAATGCAGCAGAAATGGAGTCCCCAGCAGGTACCTAGGGTTCCCAAACTGTCAGATGCTGTGCACAGCTCATGTCAGGCTGCCATCACTGGAGAGGCTGTGGGGTGGAGGCAACAGCTTCCTTTTGGGACTACACGAAATACAGCCCTCATCCAAAGGGTCTCTATGCAGTTGCAGCCTAGCTGGGATGTTGTTGTAAGTGTCTCAGGTGGTGGCCACTGTGGGCTAGAGCAATGGTAAACAGAGTTACAGACACCCTTGATGGCACTGGACTCAGAGGAACAGGGAGTCTGAGCCCAAGGCTGGCAGGAGTCTGGCACAGTCAGCTGTCCAGGGCTCATGCTCACCACCTCTGGAGCTGGCTGAAGAGGAGGGAGAGCATCTGAGAGAGCCCAACCCAGGAAGAGCCTGAGATAACGACAGGGTTGATACAGGTGAAAGCATGGCCCTTCCCATGAACAATTTCCCCAGGAAGCTGTGGAAAAGTACACTGTGGGTCTGTGTAAAAGCCCTCTGGGTTGTGTGGGGTCCTTGGTCAATGGGGGACTTCCCACACCCTCTTCTCCCAGACGAAGCGATGGCCAGCAGCCCTGCAGGTCCTGTCTGTGCTGGAGCCCAGGCCAGCCAGACTGAGACCCACAGCACCTCACTCCATCTCTCAGGGCCTCCACAGCAGGTGCTGCCCATGGAGGTGCTGACCATTACTTCCAGCTCACCCAGAATCCCCACGGCACCCTGTCTTCTGCCTCACTGATGTCTCCAGGCACATGCCTGGAGGGTGTCCCCGGTGAGCCAAGGACAGGCTGCAGGGCACCTCTGGGGAAGGAGGGACTGAGAGAGCACCTGATCACCCCAAAGGGCCCTGACCCCGAAAGCAGATGTGCTGAAAAGCACAGGAGCTTTTCCTCACTGTTCACTGGGGAACCTTTTTGCATCAAGGGTCCCTTGGCTCTGTCCAGGGAAGCTCAGGTGCCTCTGATAGCCAGTGCCCATCTCCTGGCAACTCAAGAATTGTCAGCCTCAAAGAGAACAAAGCTACTTGGAGCACTGCACAATGCACCAGCCAGGATCCTCTTATCCAGCTCTCATGGGGCACAGAGCCCTTCCACAGGTCGTTGCTGCACAAGCCAGACAGGGCAACTTAAGTGAGCACAAGCTGGTCGTGGAGCAGGGTGAGATCTGCTCCCTCTGCTCCCCCAGGCCCCTCTCAACCCACCTGCAGCAAACACAGCCTGAAGCCCTCTCCAAGCTGTACTCCTTGCAGGGTTGCTAAGGGGAAGGGAGGGAGCATAAACACAGAGCACATTCTGTACTGACCAAAGAGGTGCCTGAGAAACAGTGAGAGTTTATGGATCTGCCGAGGTGCAGGAAACAGAAACCAGCACCTTTCTATTGCTGCTGCAGGCCATAAATCCAGAGTATGAGCTCTCTGGCAAATGCTCATTAAAGCGCCTTTCACCACATCTCTAACAGTGTACACATCTTTCCACCCTACCAAACACTAAGTTCAATAATTATTCAAAAAATAATAAGTAAAAGCAATCCTACACCACTCCATCTCCCTTCCTAGCAGCTAATTGGGCCCTTACTGGTGCCACTCTGCCACCTTTGGGCAGCTCAGCCCTCAGCCAGTTGGTGGTACCGGGGGGTGACCCTGCTGCTTCCGCAGGCAGCACATCCTGCCCAGATTAGCCAGTCCCACACGCAAGCAGGAGTCAGCTTAGACTGTTTAACCCACTTCTAGTCGCTAACACAGGTGTGAAATAAACTCAGCAAGGCCAGAACAGAGGGAAGTTCTTGCTCCCCATCCTCCACCAGCAAGAGCTCATGAGGCTGCTTTTCTGCCTCCTCTCTGTTCTGGTCAGGTGAGACCCCACCTGCAGCTGCCTCCAGTTCTTGGGCCACCAACACAAGGTAGATGTGGATCTGTGGGAACAAGTCCAGAGGAGGCCACTATGTTGATGACAGGGCTGGAGCCCCTCTGCTCTGGAGCCAGGCTGGGAGAGCTGGGGGTGTTCATCTGGGGAAGAGAAGGCTCCAGGGAGAGCTCAGAGCCCCTTCCAGTGCCTAAAGGGGCTCCAGGAAAGCTGGAGAGGGACTTTGGACAAGGATCTGGAGTAGTAGGACAAAGAGGAATGGCTTTCCACTGCCAGAGGGCAGGGTTAGATAGGATACTGGGGAGAAATTCTTGGCCGTGAGGGTGGGGAGGCCCTGGCACAGGGTGCCCAGAGAAGCTGTGGCTGCCCCATCCCTGGAAGTGTCCAAGGCCAGGTTGGACAGGGCTGGGAGCAACCTGGGCTAGTGGAAGGTGTCCCTGCCTATGGCAGGGGGTGAAACAAGCTGAGCTTTAAAGTCCCTTCTGACCAAAATCATTCAGATTCCATGATTTTAAGTGGAGCTGGGCTGGAAGTCCCGATGTGATAAGGCCACAGTTCTGAGCCGATGGGGACACACTGCAACAGCCTGAGTGGGCAGGAGGGCACCGAGGCGGCAGGACAAGATGAAAGGGAGGAGGATGAGGCCATTGTGGGCTGCATTTTGGCTGAGGAGCAGTATTGGAGGCAGAGGCCTGGGGGTGGCAGGGTGACAGGCACAGCTGCTCTGGAAGCCATTGTCAGGGCTGGGCACCTTTGAGGTTTCCCCTGCACGTCAGCAAGGCACTGCCAGGACACCCTGAAGGGCAGACATGGCATGTTTGAGGAGGATTTTGGCCCTGAGGGACCCGGAAGCATTGTCTAGCAGGACAATGTGGAGGCAGTTTGTAGGCACGCTCAGATGTCAGTTTTCCGCTCGTCCAGCCCTCCTGGCTGGAGACGTGCAGCTCCTCTGAAACAAAGCCAGCGGAGCAAGCACCCTACGGTATTGTTTTTTCAATCTCATTGTTTTTCCACCAACATTGTGATTTCTGGAAGACTGGGCCATGATTGGGAACGCTTGGGATGGCAGCACTGCTGTGGCCACGGGATTGTAAGTGATGAGGAGCAAACTGTGCATGGGATGGCAGTGTCTGGTACTGGCCTCCTTGGAGGCCAAAGGAAAACAGATGTTTTGGAGAATGCAAGCCCATCTTCAAGACTGGGATGGACCACACATCAGGTCTGGCAGGTGACCTCAGCAGTTCCAGGTCACACCTGAGCTACCAAGGAGTTAACACCTTGTGCCAGCTCTCCAGTGACACAAAACCCACTCACTTTTTCAGGCAATCTCTTCCATTACTGTCCCAGACCTGACTGGCAGCTTCCAGACTCTCGTTCACACAAAGTTTGCTGGTTTGGACTCCTAGAAGCAAAACTGAGGCACTTCATCTCAGCATTTTGCCTGTGAATATTCTGTTAGCTGTAACTCCTGCTGGGATTTTTCCCTGCCATCCAGACCCAACTTTTCTCCATATGGACACTGTGCTCCCAGCCCTGAATCCCCATACACCTCTTCCTTCCATCACAGACCCAGGAAAGGGCTGCTGGTTGGTGTAGTCCAGAGCAGGAGCATCATGAGGACCAAATCTATCAGCTTTTGTTCTCCAAGTGAAAGACACTGTGATCTTCAATCTGCACTGCCCATGGTGGAGGTTTCCCTTGTTTCTGCTCCATTTCCACGGTCTCCATCAGAGTTTCAAGGTGGAACAGTCAAAGATGGGCAGACTGGCACAGGAAAAGGTGAGATCTGATGGGTGTTCACACAGAGGACTCAGCTACAAAAGACACTGGGTTGGACCCCAAACAGAGCAACGAGCCAGGGAAGAGCACGAAGCAAGCACCTCATGGCACCCTTTGCTGGGCAAAGGCCACACCACCTTCATGCAGCCAAGGGCTGGCTCTCCTCAGAGCCCTCAGGTACGAGCACAGTAAGTGGGGACCCCAGGGCTAAGGCCACACATCCATCTGAAATCTGCCTTGCTTCCAGCTGGATGTTTCCCAAAGGCAGAGGAGGTAGAGGCACCACTTTGAAAGGTGATAGCCAGGAACATGGTGCAGAGGAAGCAGGATTGGAAGGGGCTGAAGAGTTAACAGTCTGCTCTGATTCCTCTGGCCAGTACACTCTCCTATTCTGGGAAGTATTCTGTTGGGAAGCAGAAGTATTCTTGGAAATATTCTGCTCAGAGATTTCTTAAACCTTGGATGAAAGCGAAGTGTGTGCAAACTCTCTCCATCTGTGTTCCCAGGTACACAGCAAACCCCAGATCTTGCATCTTCTCTTTGGATGTATTAAGGACGCCATTGTACATATAACGTCAAGTGGAGACTTGGGAAAAATCACAGGAAAAGCTGAGGTCCCAGTATGAAAAGCCAACCTGGAAAATAGAAAAAAGCTTCAGCTTCCTGAATGCCTCAAAACTGGAGTAACTTCCCTGCAACTGTGAGGAAGAAGAATCCCACTCAAATAGTGATCAGTCACAAACTAAGTCAAAGACCTCAACCTCTTCTGTGGCTCCCCCCAGAAGACATACAGGGCTGCTGTCTGGGGCAGGGGGTCACTGCATAATGGTCACAATTCCTGTCCTACAGGGCTCCCAGGGCACAGGTGTCAGCAATGCACAGGTGCTTAAGGATGCAGAGAGATGTTTTCTAAAGCACTTTGGCATCTACTTATGAACGGAAACAAATGTCTGGGATCATCTGACTGTTCATAAAGCCTCAGTGTGGAGTGAGGGATGGAGGGAGCTGGGGAATGCTGCAGCTGGCTCTTCTCTTTCCCAGATATTCACTGCAATTTGCCCTTTCTGCAGCTCCACAAGGAATCAAGCAGAGGTGCCCACTTGGGAGCGAGGTTCCTTTGGTTCCCCAGGAGCAGAGGTGTGTGTAAAAGCACAGACAGCACCCCAGAAACAGTGAGGACACTCTGCCCTTTGGATACTGGCTGCAGGTGGGTGCAGCAGGAGCTGCACATTCAGGACATGGGTCACATCCATCTTCCCCCTGCCATAGGCACAGAGTTCTTGAGATGCTCTTGTACTGCCAACCATTTGATGGGAGTCAGGTGTAAGGACATCTCCCAGAGTTCCCGCCTCACCTGGTTTGAGGATGCAGAGGGCCCTGCATTACCCACCTGTGGCAGGTATTGCTCAGGAGCAGCAGGTGATATCTCATTCCCTCCAGAAGTGTGGAGCAGCAGTTCAGGTGCTTCCTTGAGCAGCCTGAATGGAAGAGCAGAGCACGAAACTCCCGACTGGCAAGAGCCAAGACTGTCTGCTGTACTGAACTGAAGCTTGGGGAACATTTATATTCTCCTTTCTCTCAGCTTCCAGTGCCATAAACTATCCATGATATCTGAGTGAAATTACTCCACATGCCTTACACGTCTCCTCCACTGCATCCCTTCACAAGCAGCTACCTGCAGTCAGATCCACCCAGATGATTGCGTATAAAGTTGTCTTTCTTGATGAGTACTTCCAAGTCATCATCTCCTCTCCCTCTTTATATTCCAGACAATCTTCTTCTGCCTGCTCAAAGGCTACCATTTGTCTTCTAAATTTTAATAATATCACTATTAACTATCATACTTTTTAATGTCAGTGATTCTAGTGGTAAGAAACTATTAGGCATAGTCTGCTTTTAAAAATAAAGTATGTATGTAATTCTTATCCCTTATTCTTAAGAATAATTCCACACTATTCCAAATCTGCATCAAGAATAATCACAAAATCACAGAATTGGAATCACTGAAGCTGGAAGAGACTTCCCAAGATGACCTAGTCCAACCTGTCCACTCAAGCAGGGTCAACTATTGCAGCTTGCCCAGAACTGTTTCCAGTCAGATTTTCAATAACTCCATTGATGGAGAAACTCAACAATCCTCTGAACAATCTCTCCCTGTGTTTGACCATCCTCATAGTAAAAAAGTGGAGGTTTATGTTCAGATGGAATTTTCTGTGCTTCACATTGTGCCCATCACCTCTTGCCCTGTCACCCACTGGGCAACACCGAGAAGAGTCTGACTCATCTTCTTCAATCCCCCCATCAGGTATTCAGACACATTGACAAGATCCTCCTCAGCTTTCTGTCCACCAGGCAAAACATCCCAGCCCTCTGAGCTCCTGTTCACATCAGAGATGCCTTGTGGCCCTTCACTGGACTCTCCCCAGGAAGTTCATGCCTTTCTTGTACTGAGGAGTAAATGGTCTTGCTGGCGTATTTGATTTCAGGCACATGCATGCACACGCACATGCACACATCCAGTGACTTCAATATGTGCATACTATTCTTATTTCTATGTAAAAACACCTCACCTCACCCCAAAGTTCTGCAGCTCCCATCCTAAACAGCATTGTGCATCATCCCGAGAAAGGAAGAAAATTGCTCTCTGCTGCAGGGTGTGGAGCTGGGTTTATTCCCAGCTCAGGGCAGAGCAGTAACCAAGGCTTCCCAGCATGGAATGAAGGGGATTAGGGATTTCTCAACAGTATCCAACACTATCTGTTAGACAGAGAACACAGAACTGGATCAGCATGGCAATCTCATCTCTCTTGTCTTTTCAGAGCTGTGGTTCTCACCTCCGCAGACCGATCCAATATGTTGGACTTTTTCTGGCATCCACAGCATCTCTACAAGCTCAGCTCCACTTGCCATGACTGGTATCTCAGCACTGTGAAGTTTCACAATCCAATTATGGCACTCTCAGTAATAATTACGCATTAATATGTAAAGGAGTAATACTGTAAAGGAGTGGAACATCAGTGTTAGGGAACCGAAAGATAAAGGACTAGAACAGCTTACTGTCAATGCCAGCCTCCTGTCCTGACTCACCTGTCAGCATTTTGCCCATAACTTTCATCCCCTTTTTCCCTTTTGATACCTAAAAGAGCCACAGAGGCTCTTGCCTTAAGCATCCAAAGTCAGACCAACTATCAGTGGAGGAGCAGGTGACAAGGGAGCAACATGCAAAGCTTCAATTTACAGCTGAAAGATGCCAGTTCTGCCACAAGATCACTAAAAGGAATCAAGTGTATGGCAAGAAATCTCCTTCAAGGCTCTTCTGGGACTTAACAGCAACCAGTGAGGTCATTTGCTCAACATGCTAAAATAACATGCTTTGAATTTAAAGCTTTGTTGTTGATGGCACAGTGCGATGATGGCTGGGTGAAATCTGGGACCCAGCAGTGCTCCTCATGGGTATCATGCAGTGAACACCACCTACACTGAACCACTGATGCTATTGTATCATCAATTACAATCTTTGAACTCCAGAGAAGGAAAGCAGGCATACTGTAGCCAGGCCTGTTGGTGCCCAAAACATGGAGAGTAATGGGACATCTTTTCACCATCAAAAACTCAAACCTGCTCTTTCATTACTCAGTGTGGTTTCCATCACCCAAAAATAACAGAGCAGAATGCTGGGCTGCCGAAGTACTCCAACAGTCCTAAGAAACTGTTCATTCATTTATGACATCATCAACACAGGGACTGTGACCATCAGGATGATCAGAATCTATTTTTTATTTATTCCTTTTCAAAGTGTTCTGAAATAAAATGCAAAATAAAGAGCAGGACCCACCAGGGGACGTGGGAGATGCTGTCATCATAAGGAACACAGTGCTGGGTTTGAAGGTGGTGACTGACACACATCAACAGCAACAACCTAAACCAGAGGAGACTGGCCAACCACTCACATCACAAAAATATTGTAAGATCTACTTCTTTATACCAGTTAGGTGATTTTCCTGAATTGTAAATCAAGTTGACAGCAAAGCCAACTACAAACTAATCTCACATTCTCCCCTGTTCCTGATTACAGCACGTTCTTTGCTTGGGGAGTTTAGATTCTTTGAGATATTGTCTCCCCTCCTTATCCAGCAATCTGGGACAGCCTTAGAGACAAAGAAATCTTCCAGCCTGTAGAACATGACCCAAAGTCCTGATTCTCCCGTTGTACAGCACACTCCCAGCCTCATGTCCAAGGTTTCCCACCACATTGCAGAGGCACAGGAGGGAAGCAGAGAGAGATGCACAGCTGATCTCATCCAAGCACAGTACTTGACCCCAAACATTGGGGAATAATAATAATAACAACAATAATAATTTTTAACACTTATAAGTTAAGTGTGCATTTCAGAAGTTGTAGGAGACAGCAAAGGGCCAGGAACTTGCTGAGTAAAAAAGGCAAAAACTGGTTCCTCCTCTCAGAAAACATGATTCTGCATCCACGTTTACACCACAGTGTGTGGGAAGAGCTGATCCTGAATTGCTGCCAGTCCAGGTATAAAATCCAGCATCTGTTCAACACCACCTAGGAAAAGTTTGAGGTTAATTCTCAACAACAACAAAATGCCACTTTCTTTATGGATGCTTTCCTGAACCAGGCAAAGAGAGGAGGATGGAACCAGATGAGTTGTTTTGGTGGCAATGACAACAGCTAACATCAGCTGTTCAGGCAACTACAGTCTTCAGCAACACAGCTAAAGCAACCCTAATACTGAAGGAAAAAAGCAGATGGCAAATTGAGTCCAAATTTGCCATTGAGGTTCAAGGGGTGCCCAGAAGAAATCCTGGCTCCTACACAGCTGGGCTCTTTCTCTCTTTGCTGTACTGCCCCATGGAGCCAGTCAACAAACAGAAAAACAATTGTACCAAAAACTCTGCAGTTGTTTTACTCTGAGCCCTCAGGAAAAAAGAGCCTTTTATGCTTTTAATTTTCTGGTTTTCTCTTGCAATTTTGCCAATTGAGTTAATCAATTAAAATAACTGGATTATTTTCTTTGCCTAACCCCTCTAACCCACCTCTCCTCTTCCTTCTCCGACTCTCACATTTAGACCTTTACTTCTCCCCTTCCTTCCCCCCCCGCCTTTTTTTTTTAACTCCTGGTTTGGAAAATTCCACAGCTGGAGTTTCACATTTCCTTTTGTCACCACACTGGAGACATTTGAGGAAGGCAGTGAGGGGAATGTCACAACGAGCACAGTTACACTAGGGGCAAAGGGAAAAGACACATTAAGGCAAAGCAGGTTCCAGTCCAGTTTCCTCAGCCTCGCTGACCTTCCCCTGCCTTGCTGTGACTGCCTGGCTGCTGAAATCCTCCATCCATCCCCATCTCTCTGCTTCCTCTTGCATCCCAGTCTTGTTTCTGGGAATCTATTCCTGCTATGTACACCCCTCATCACTCCACCCAGAATAAAATCACTTATAACAGAAATAAAACTGCCCTGCACATCTGAAGGTGTCAGGTGTGAGTTGAGTGAGCAAAGCTTTGAAGAGTCCAGTTCTCTCTTTTGACAAGTGCTGTGCCTTTCACTTCAAGAAAGACATCACCTGGGAGGACAGGTGATCTCAGGTTGGACATCAGGAGGGATTACATTCCTGAAAGGTTTGTTAAGCACTGGAGGGGGCTACCCAGGGAGGTTTGGAGCCCACATCCCTGGAGGCATCCGAAGAACACCTGGATGTGGCACTCAGTGCTCTGGGCTGGGTGACAAAGTGGGGATTGGGCACAGGTTGGACTCGATGACCTTGAGGTCTTTTCCAACATTAATGATCCTGTGATTCTGTGAATAAGGAACATCCCAGAGCCACAGAGATTTGCAGGGAACGAGGGGTTTGACCTGACTGTGAGGCCTGTCCTGCCAGAGCCTTTCCAAGACATGGAGCATTACTGGAGCGGGCTGAGGAGATCTGTGCCATGAGAACAGCCAGGCTGGGGCCCTGTGTGCTCTGCAGAGAGCACGAGCAGGGATGGGGATGTGCTGGCAAGGCTGCACCTTGGCCAATGTGAAGGGAATGGCAATTCCCAAGGGAGCACATGCCCATCACACAGAGGCTGGGCCTGCTCAGGGAACTCCCCTGTCCAAGCATCCAGGAGCCACTCTGGCTGTCACTGTCCCACCACCTGAGCTGGGACCGAGGCCCCTCTGCAGCTGCACCCCCACACTCACCAAGTCACTCCAGGTTTTCTCACCAGCTCCATTCTGGGTTTCCCATCAGAGGACTCCATCAGAGTCTCAGATGACCATATCCTTAAAAGAATTTAATCACGGTGCAATAGCTAAATAACAAAATAACAGCTTGAGCTGGGGCCTCTGAGGAGGCACCCCAAACAAAGGAAACCCTGGGCTTTTATCCTGTCACAGTCTAAGGACAGGAAAGTCAGGGAGTCCTTGGTTCCTGCCATGTCTCTGGGTGTCCAAGTCCTTGGCCTGGCGACAGGTCCCTGGGCCCTCTGTTGTGCAAAAGGTCAGCAGTTCACGGCCTCTTGCCTCAGGCTCTGGCCCCCAGAGCTCAACCTGCAGCTCCACTGCAGCTGCCCCCTGGGCCACAGGCACTGAATGGATTCTTTACCAGGCCAGTCGTGTCACGGCAGTGGTGGCTGCTCCTGTGGCTGAACTGGAGCCCTGGTCCTTTGGATTCTACTCCCATCCCACAGAGGACAGCAGGAGCCCTCACCTGTCCTCCAGATCTCCATGGAATGAGTGCACTGAGGTTAGGATTTTTGGAAAGCCCCTTCTCTTGCAGGTTTATCTGAAAATCCAGTTTTCAAACAACAACAGGACACAAAGTTGGAAAGCCAGTCAGACACCACACATGCTGCACCACCACCTTCCTCATCCTCCCATGTGAGCAAGAAATAGCAAAAAGATTTTGCATCAGAGAAGTTGTACTGCACAGGCTGTTCCATATCTCCTCATCTCCCTCATCCACAGACAGCTACAGATATCTTTAGCAATCAGTATAAGGGGAGAGGGCAGAGAGAAAATCATAGAATCATAGAATGGTTTGGGTTGGAAGAGACCTTAAAGATCATCTACACAGAAGTCTGGAGAGGCACATCATAAGAAGAGGTGTTGGAGAAGGAAAACCCTTGAGGTCGGTGTTCCAGATCAAAAGGAACAGATGCTAAATCCCCTGGCCCAGGTCACTCAGAACGTTAGCCCCCTCTACACAGCAGCTCTGGCAGGAGGTATTTCCTTCTCTAACTTAGCTGAAGCTTCTGTCTTACCTCCCTCAAGTGCCTGCTCCTGGCTTCTGACATCTCACATCCTCAGGGATCTCTTCACCAGCTCTTAGCAGCAGCTTCCTCCACATGAATACCTGCTCTGTGATCAGGACAGACATTCTCAAAGCCCTTTTTCCTCCTTCCTAACAGTCTTTGGTGACTGCTGTTAACAAAGCCTTGGGGAGCTTATAGTGAAGTGAATTTTATCAACCAAGTAAAAAAGAGGAAAAAATCAGCATAAAAAATCAGCATATAAAATCCTTCATCCTTAACTGAGGGTCTATGTTCCAAACACAGTGTCCAGGGATCCAACCCTCGCCTCTTAATGCCTTCCACATGCTCAAAACGATGGCAGAATTTGCAGCTGCCTCACCACATGCACAATATGGGGTGAGATGCAGTTCACCTTCCAGAAACAAATCCTTCCAAGCTGAAAGTGCTTTTTTTGTATGACATTTTTGCTCCAGAGAAAGTTTCTGAAAAGAGAAAAAAAACCCCAGAACTTACCAGAAGTTAGAGCTCAGTCAGGCACAGGGAACAAAGAGGGTTAATTAAAGTCTGCTGAGCTGGATGAGATTCACCTTACCAGCCCTAGTGAGTCTGAGCCATTCCAGTGCAGGATGAAGAGTTTCCAGATTTGAAAGGGAAAGAAAAAAAGAAACTGGACCTTGGCTAACTCAAGGCACCCAGGTAGCTCAGGCTGGGCACACGCACTGTTCCCAGCGAGCTTGGGGCAATGACTCTCTGTCCTCTCCAGTGTGGTTCTGCCTCTCCCCAGCCAGAAAACTGCCCTCAGGCCCACTGCTGTTCAGTCCTGTGCCCCAGGGTGTCATCCCAGCTGAAATGCCTCCTGTATCCAGCACGGTGGGCGTGACTGCAGCACATACTGCACGGCCCTTCCCAGACTACGCTGCCATCTCAGATGGATCACTGGGAATTTCAGGGCCACAGTGATACTCATGAGTGCAGGGGACCTGCCTGGTGGTAACAGCCTCCTGCAGCTTTTCTCACTCCCTTGGATCAGACAGGAGAGGCTCAGACCTGCAGACCAACCTCACAAGCAAGACAGCCATCAAGGACAGGCATGTTCAACCTTCTGGCAAAGCTCTGTGGGGCCTCTGGGTGCACACCTCCATGGGATGGACCTTGAGACGTTAAAAAAAGAGAGAAAAAAAAGAAAAGAAACTCCATTACATTTCTGACAATCCATAATATTGGGAACTTCATCTTCTGGAGAGTTCATTTTTCCTAATCAGTGTGATCTCTTATTTACCAGAACTTCAGGGACAGGAGGTATTGCTTATAGAAGAATTACGATTTTTACTGCCTATAGCCCCATAAAACTTTAAAGCACATGATGGCAGCAATCTTTCCTTCATAAAAGGCCTCCCCTATCCATTTCCCACCCCAACAACCCCATCGCTCAAAGCACAGTAACAGGTCCATTGCAATGCTACAGGCAAAAGAAAAACCCTTATGGCTATCTTAATGAACCCTACACAAGGTGGACGTTACCATTTTAGTCTAGAGGAAGCAGGTGCCCAGAATCCAATAGCAACAGAGAAGTCCTTATAGAAAAATTTTGCAGATATTAAGATTCTCAAAGCAACAGCTTTTTGAATAGTGTATAGGCACACAAACATTCACCTTTTCAGTTTTACTTCACCTCCATCCAGACCTTTTTGTTAACGAACAAATAAAATGTGAACTGACCTAGTTCCATATTCCCTGGCCCTTGTTATCTGACACTAAAACACAGACTGGTTTAGAAACAACATTGTAAAGTGTTCAAGGTTGCAAAACACGGCTAAAGGAAGTTTCACCTGGGTCTGGTGAACTACACAGGGATTTTGGAGCACTGTCCCTATGCAAAGAAAGTCTGTAAGCAAAATGTATTAGTAAAAACAACAGTACCAGACAGAAAACCCCTTAATGGCAATTTATGATTTTGAAATAATTTAGACTATCCCAGATGTGCTATAACAGCAACCAGCCCTTCCACAGGATCTTACAGAGCTTCTGCACAGGGAAAAATTAAATATTTTTTAAAATATCATATCATATACAAAACCTATATACAAAATAAATGCTGGAACTTTAATGGTCCTCAATAGGATGTTTAAATTAAACTCAAATACAGCCCTTTATGCAGAGAGATAAAAGAAACCTAAACAATTTTGGCCAGACCAGCCCTCTGGAACACTCCAGTCTAATCCCCTCCCCAAAGCTGGACTAACCCCAAGGCCAGAATAGGCTGCTCGGCACCTTCTCCTAGTAAGTTCTGAGCCCATCATGGATAAAGATCCTCCCAGCTTCCAGGACCTGTCCCAGAATGACATCACTCAAATGGGAAAACTTCTGCAGCAGAACTTCCCTTGCTGAAATTGCCTCTTGCCTTTCCAACGTGCCCCTTTGACATGGCCACACATTAGGCAGCTGCAGACAGCAAGGTGTCCCCTTTGTCCCCCCTCCTCCAGCTGAAACCAGCTCTGTCAGCCTCTCCTCATTCATCCTCTGTTTCAGCCCCAGCCACCTGAGTTGAGCCTACAATATGTCCATATCCATGGGGAAGCTCCAAAGGGACACAGCCCATCAGGTGTGACCTCCTAAGTACCACGCAGGGACAAACACACACGTTCCTCCACACGCCAGCTCCACTGGTACTAACACAGCCCAGGATGGGGTTGACCTTCACTGCAGCAACATCACACAGGAAACTGTGTCAGGAACCCTGCCAGGGCCAGGAGAAGCAGCACCTACTAACCCTGCATCCACGCAGGCAACAGGAAAGGTTCACCTTTAGTAAAGCCACACAGACTGTTCCCAGTTTCCTTCCTGTCCTTTGAGTGCCCTCACATCCTCGGACGTGGTTTCAAGGAGGGTCTGTTTACTCCAAAACTTTCCCAGGGGCTGAGGTGAGGCTGAACAACCAGTCATTTCTGGACCTTCTTTTTGTCCTTTTTGAAGATGGGTGTGACACTGACCTTCTTCATGGCAGTCATCAGGATCCTTCCCCAGCTGCCGAGAGTTTCCAAAGGTGCTGTGGAATGACCCTGCAGTGACATCAACCAGCTCCCTCAGGGCCCTCGGTACAGCCTGTATGGTCTCACAGGATTGTTGACATCCAGTTTCCTTGCATGACCCGTAATTCTCTCTTCCTCTAACGTACCTCTCTCTCCTGAGCTCTGTCTCTAGGCATGGACACCAGGGAGGCCACGCTAGGGAATCCTGAAGCCCTTTTAATGCCCATTCTGCAGGGGAACATCTCCTAACTCCACCCCTGCACACTCAAGCAATGTCTCTGTGTTCCTCCTGGGCAGCCCATCCTGGCTTTCACTTTCTGTGCGCTTAATGTGTATTTTTTATTTTAGTTTAGCCATGAGCCCTGTTCAATCACACTGGCCTTCTACCATGCTGGCTTGGCTGTCTGCAGACCAGTCTGGGCCTTTCTGCTCTTTGGGGAGGTCATCCTTGAAGACCAAGCAGCTTTTCTGAGAGGCTTTGCCCTCTGAGGGTAAATTAACCCCTAAATACACCAAAGTCTGATTCCCTGGTGTCAGAATTGTTCTTCTGCTGCCTGCCTTCCTAACTTCTCTCAAATCCACCAAGCTGTGAGTCTAGCAGCCAAAGCTGCCATCAACTATCACATCCCCAGCCAGCTCGTCCTTACTCCTAACTCGCAGATCCATCACCTCCCCTAGCTGGCCTGCTTTCTTCTTTCATCAGAAATGAAATCACCATTAGACGTGATGGTGAGGCTCTTTCTGCTTTTTTCTCTGCATCTTCCAACCTATGAAATCCCTGTCTGAAACCTCACAAAATCATGAGTCTTCTTCATCAGTTGCACTGGGGCCCTTATCATGCTGGCTAACCCCAACACCAGAAGAATGAAACTCAGTTGCAGGGGAAGGGGGGCAAAAAAGCTCCTCTGAACTGCAGGATCTAATCTTCCTTCATTTTTAAATAATTATATAATTATTTTCTGTATGTCGTCCCATCCAAGCAGGATGCACCAGACCCCTCCTAGGAGTGTGGGGCAAGCCAGGGGTGTTCCTGTGCATTACCCCCACTCTGGTCCTCTTGTTTTAGCCTTTTAGGTACACTGTCATCTTTCTCTCTTCATTACTTGTCCCATATGATCACTTGGACCCCTGAGTCTGGCCCTCCAGCCCTCCCTACCAGCAAGGGGCATGGAAAAGAAACAGTACAGGTCACATATGTCACAGTATTGCAGGGAAGAGACACAGACTGAAGGGTGTGTGTGAAATGGAAGGTCACAATTTGGATGCAAACCCATTCCAGAAAGGTGAAGGCAAGAGGCAGAGATGTTGGGTCCCACAGTCACTTCCTCAAAAGCCATCAGGGACATGCTCCCCCCTCGGTGCCCAATCACAAGAGGTGAGTAGATGTCCCTGAGGTACAACACATGGCCGTGGGGAGCAAAGTCAGGTAAAATAGGTTATAAAACAGAAACAGGGGTTCAGCGTGTGGCAGAAGGTGAAAAGAGATTGGTCCCAGTGGCAGCAGCACCAGCACCTGCTATGGCAGCCAGCAGGTGGGCTCTGCAGGGAGAGGCACAGCCTCACACCAAGCCCTAGGGAGAGGAACAATTCCCAGATCCCACAGCCACCAGTACTGCTTGGTGCTGCTGGGAGATCGCCCCTCCCTTGTGGTGTGCAGCCCTTCCAGGGCTGATGTCTGGGAATTCAGGCTCGGGAAACAGGTCAAGGACACAGGACCCTTACAGCACACCTGGCCTACAGCAGGAAGGACGAGCTTCCACAGCCATCCCACCAAGAGGGCGGGATAACAGGTGGGCTATATCTGCTCCCACGTCAGAACAATGACACTGCCTCGGACTCTGCAGATCCAGATGGAGAAAGTGCTGAGTAACCTGGACACAACATGGCCATACTCATGTTTCAGCTCTGTGTCCTGGGCTGCGTCAAAAGAGGTGCAGGCACCAAATGAGGGGATTCTGCCCCTCTGCTCCACTCAGGTGAGACCCCACCTACAGTGCTGCTTCCAGCTCTGAGGGCCTCAGCACAGGAAGGACATGGAGCTCCTGGAGAGAGTCCAGAGGAGGCCATGGAGATGCTCCGAGGACTGGAGCTCCTCTGCTCTGAAGACAGGCTAGGAGACCTGGGAGTGTTCAGCCTGGAGAAGGGAAGGCTCTTCTTAGAGCCATTTCCCGTACCTAAAGGGGCTCTAAGAGAGCTGGAGAGGGACTTTGGACAAGGATCTGGAGTAGTAGGACAAGGGAGAATGGCTTCCTACTGCCGGAGGGCAGGGTTAGATGGGATATTGGGGAGAAATTCTTGGCTGTGAGGGTGGGGAGGCGCTGGCAGAGGTTGTCCAGAGAAGCTGTGGCTGCCCCATCCCTGGAAGTGTCCAAGGCCAGGCTGGATGGGACTTGGAACAAACTGATCTAGTGGAAGGTGTCCCTGCCCATAGCAGGGGCTGGAACAAGATGAGTTTTACAGTCTGTCCCAACTCAAAGCATTCTGTGGTTCCGTAACACTCAAATATTGCCCTGGTAACCTTAGAGGGACCATTATCTCCTGCTTGAGGGTGTCAGAAGAAATGCCAGGGGTCTTTCTAGCCACTGTCACACACACACACACACACACACACACACACACGAGCACGCTCACTCTGGACTCTTCCCNGGCCACAGAGCCACAGAGCCACAGCCACAGCCACGGCCACGGCCACGGCCCCGCGGGGCCCCGCACCCCGGGCAAGGGGCTCTGCTGCTCGCACACGGGCTCGGACCGTCCCGAGCGTGCCTGACACATCCCATCCCTAATGGCACACGCACCCAGACCCCCCAACAGACACGTGCCATTCGAAGGTGAGTTATCATAGGAGGTTTTTAAAGCACTTCTCAGACCAATCTCGTGAGACATCTCTTACAGTATTCCTGAAGACATCCTCCAGTGCCAGAACCTTGATATCCCAAAGTCATTTTAAATTGACTCAAAGGCCTTACCTAAAGGACAGAACTATTTGAAAAATTATCCAAAGTCCCAGCCCAGGAACCAACCATTCTGTGACTCCTCTGAAAGCTGGAACAAATTCTGAACTACAGACACAGCACACCAGAAACCACAGCCAAAGGCAGTTATGAAAATACATAGATCTAAGGTCCCTGCAAAGAAATTTATCAAAAGTCTCAGAGATCCCACTGAAGGGACATTCAGAAAATGCCGTTAGGGCACCACTGATGAAACAATTGTGAAAATCATCAAGGCAATTGTAAAGCTGCCCTAGAGTCAAAACCATATGGATTTAGTGGGAACATCTTGGTGATTCTAAAATTGCCCCAATAACATTACATAGAAGCCATTTTGGAAGTGATCTGTAATGTCAAAGCATGGCAATAAACACCTCATTAAAAGGACCATAAAAAAAAAACCAACCAAGAAATCCCACAAAGCATCCAGTATTAAAAATCTTTTGTGTGATATTTGGAAGTATTCTCGTGGGGGCCTTTTGAAGGGATTTGTACAATGATCCCTCCATTTTTTATGGTTATATTTACAATGGCTCCTCTGTGGGAATTTGGGCTTACTCTTGATAGCTCCTTGGCAGTATTTTTGGTCTCCTCAGTGTGTTTTCACAATAGCTCCAGGATGAAGGTGGGGTATTTTTACAAGAGGCATTTCTTAGATTTTTTGGAGACAGTTTACATAATGGTTATGTAATGGTGTCTTGGGGAAGGATCAGAGATGTGATTTAAACTGTCTGAATGATGTTGGATTTGTGAGTGTTTTCCCTGTTCAGTCACATTCACTGGACCCACTGCATGCCATGAAGAGCAAGGTGGAGACAATCACAGTCACTCTGACCTCAGGGAAAGGTAGAACAGCCATACTGTGGACACCTGAAGATGACACTACCCCACAGTTCATGGGGAGAGCAAACTGGATCTGCCACAAATATCTCCATCCATGACTGCAACAATTCCAAACGGATCACCTGAGATCACCAGCCCAGTCTGGGTCCCTCTTTCACCACTCCCCTGACAGCGAGCATGAGTTTCTCATGAAGGGATCCAGATGACTTGCTCCACAGTGCAGCCAGACTGAAAACCACTCTGTAAGAAGTGAGGGATTAAAGAGTCTGGCTTCTTCCACGATCACAGCCGCAATAGTCTTGCCCATCCCAAACTGGTAAACCTCTGCTGGAGAAGAATCTGGAGCTCCGTGCTGCTGCTCAGACTTGAAGGAGAGCCTGGGTGCACACTGGCCTGTTTTTCCAGCAACATCAGTTTCTCTGATATAAGAAATCACCTCTTCCTTCTTTCCAGCTGAAGAACATCCATTGGCAGCTGGACTGGAAGAGAATAAAAACATTTCATAACTCAGGGCTTGCAATAGGAGCTGAAATGCAATAACTGAATTTTTCTCCTGGAAACTGCAGCATAGGAATTGAGAACAGACTCAGGCTCCTCAGATGAGCAGCTCCATGCAGGAGCTGAAGCCAGGAAACACTTGGCAGTAGCCTTTGAGTGCCTCTGGCTGATAAAGGATTATCCTCCAGAGGATGAATGTTCTCGAGAGGATATTCCCAAATCTGGTGGTGGCTTTTGTTAGTTTTGACATTAGTGGCTTACAGTCAACCCAGTTCCAACATTTCTTCCTCTGCCTTCCCCAAACCATCCTTCCTCCCACAGCACCACGGTTTTGCATGCCCCGCAAGCACAGAGAATGTGCCTAGAATGTGCCAAAGGGATGAGAGTCCTGGGAAAAAAGGAAACTTCTAATAAAAGAAACTTCAACAGAAAACATTTTCTCTGAGAATGAACAATAAAACACATCAATCTTGTGTCTAAAGTACATGAGCCTCCAAAAAACTTCTTATAACGGAAGTATTTCAAATAAAATCTTTTTTTTTTCCCATCAATCAGAATTGTTTGTAATGGTCCTGCCTGTACTCAGGCTAAAGCTCTCCTTGCTATCTCATGGGCACATCTGGTTTGTGTCTCCAGAGTTCTTGCACACCTCCACTCTTCGAACACCACAGTGCAATGCCTGAGTCACATTGGCTCTGTGAGTTCCTCAAGGTGTGAAGGCAAACAGGGCTGGCCTGGCTTTGTCCTCTCTGGCTTGGATGCACCCTCAACTCTTCCAAAATCCATCCATCTGTTCCTTGAAATCCTTGCTCCTCTCTATGACAGACTCACGCTCGTCCAAGCCGTATCAACCACTCTTCCAAGTGCAGTTGTGGAAGAACAGCCCTTCCCAGGTTCCTCTGCTGAGCAGTGACAGCTCCGAGGACTCTTATCCCTGTGAGCTACAGACAGCAGGGGAGGGGTGGGAGGGATTCCAACCACGATCCACAAAAACAGTAAATGCAAAACATCTCAAACTGGGGATCTGGGCTCTGCACTGCTGTTCCCAAGTGAAAGGGCCTGACTTGCCTTTCTAAGAGAAAGAGTGAGTACATCTGGGAGAAGGAGGGCTAGAGTACAGCTGGAGCAGCTGGGCTTCCTAGGGGTCTCATCTCAGTGTTCTTAACCTACAGAACCTGCAGACACAGACTCTGTGTATTCACTCAGATTTGCAGAAAAACAGGTTTGCTTGGCAGTGTGACAGCAGCTTCCCCAGTCTGGCTTGTGCAGGACACACTGAGCCAGGACACACTGCAGCCTTGTAGAGCCAAGCCAGCACAACTGCTGGGAACTGTCCCTGATGTCCCAGCACAGGGCTGGGAGGACATCTGAGTCACCAGGAGTGCTGTGTTTGGGTCAGGCCACCCTGCAGGAAGTCCTGGGGGCACAAGAGCTGCCTGACCAGCTCTGCTGCAGGTGAGATTCGGTACCATCTACCCCAAAAGTCATGGAATGCAGACCTCAAAAGTCATTCCACCACATCCCAACTGCCTCTTCAAATAAGCCACAGCACTGGGCTGGCCCTGTTCCAGTGGCAGGAGGTCTCTAAGTCCAAGCCAGTCTGAGGGAGAAACCCAAAAGGAAGCCATGGACAAAGTTCTCCCAAGCTTCTCCCTGGCGCCATACCAGCTGAGACCTTTTTATGCAATCCCAGAGGACACTCCAAGGACCAGACAAGTCCTATCAAGACAAGTCAAGGAACTTGGCTATGTGGACATTACCACAGGCCCAAAGCAAGCACAACGTAAGTCAGAAGCCTAGAGAGCTTGTCCCACCCCTCAGAGCAGAGCCAACACCAACATCACATCAGGTTGCTCAGGGCCTTGTCCAGGTACATATAAGTGTCTTTGGAGAATGGTGTGTTTGTATGGAGTGTTCTAGACAGCATCACCACTCTGGGATTGAAACACATTCCCGCACATGGGGTGACATGTTCATTTTCAAAGCCCCTGCTTTACTTATTTGCTTATTCTGAAATATTTGCTTATTCTGAATATTTGCTTATTCTGAAAGAACATTGCTGCAGTGAATTTATTTGTAGATTATTTCTGAGCCCTATGAAGCACCTTGTTCTTGCTTACACAAATTTGATAGTTTTGATTTCTCTATTTTAATTCCTTTTTCCTATTTTAAAAATACTTATTTAAAAGGATAAAAAATATGGAGAACATGAATGTAGAGAGCAATATATGTCACCATTCAAATACAAACATGTATCTAATTCACAAACACACAGTAAATTGTGTTGTGCTTTTCATCCTTTGAGATATAAAGTTTAATTTCAATATGCAATTTTTACTGTGGCTGCCTTAATTTTCCCCAGATTTTTTTTCTTGAAAAAAAACCATAGAATTATAGATAGAATGCTTGAGCTGAAAAGCACCCACAAGGATCATCAAGTCCAACTCCTGGCCCTGCACAGGACACCCCAACAATCCCACCCTGTGCCTGGGAGAGGTGTCCAAATGCTCCTGGAGCTCTGGCAGCCTTGGGGCTGTGACCATTCCCTGGGGAGCCTGGGCAGTGCCCAGCACCCTCTGGGGGAAGAACCTTTCCCAGATACCCAACCTAAATCTCCCCAGGCACAGCTCCAGCCCTTCCCTCAGGTCCTGTCACTGTCACAGAGAGCAGAGATCGGAGCTGCCCCTCATGAGGAGCTGCAGCCCCCAGTGGGGTCTGACCTCAGGCTCCTTCAGGCTGAACAGAACAAGTGCCCTCAGCCGCTCCTCGTGTGGCCTGTTCAGACCCTTCCCCATTTCCGTGTCCCTCCTCTGGACACTCTCCAATAGCTTCAGATCATTCTTATACTGCAGTGCCCAAAACTGCCCCCCGGACTGGAGGTGAGGCTGCACCTCATGCGGGTAGTAGGGGAGCCACCGATTATTCCAAACCGGCCTTTGACACTCGCAGGGATTCCATGGGTAGCCTTGGAAAATCAGCACCAGGTGGATACAGAGGCTGACTGTTGGGAAACGAGGAGCAGAGGGAGGAGAGCAGTGGGCAGGCATATGCTGAGTCTTTCCTCCGTTCCTCCCGGCTGTATCTCTCATGCACTGAGAGTCTGCTTTGACACTCTGGTCACACATCCCTCCTGACTCCAAGCTCCCACAGGACCAGATGATGATGCAGTCTGACACACATACTGGTACCTGCCTCCAGCACAATAATTTCTGCTTGAGCTGAATCTAGAGAACGAGGCGCTGCCGACTTAAAAACCCCCTGTGGCAGAGCATCTGCCAGCTCTGAAGGCAGTGGTAAACTGCCCTCCTTGCTGAACACTGAATTCTCATCTTCCAGCTGCTAGATCTTGCCAATCATTTGCTTATTTAGCATGGCTGAGGTCAAACGAATACTCCAAACTCTTATTCCATGCACAGCCTCCAAACAGACTGACCCTGGTTCTTGGAGGAGGAACCTTATGAATTAACGATCAGCCTCCAGGCCAGAATAATATCTCAACCTCGATGTACAGATCCCTAAAGTCATACTCTGTTCTACATTTAGCTGGGAATTTATCTCGGGTTGCTGACAATGACTCTATACCCGACTGTATGTATGGACTCGGGTTTTAAAATTCATCCCCAGGCAGGATTGGAAGCAAGCTCAAGGGCAGGGGGAGTGGAGGCGGCTCAGGGCTGTCAGCTGGAGGCGATCTGCCGGAGATGTTGAGTTGTGCGTGTGGGAAGAGCTCAAAAATAGCATTCATTTAAAAATCCTGGGATTCTAAAGCAGTCAGTCTCCTGGTGCCTGGCTCCCGCAGGCCTGGCAGAGCCAGTTCCAGGGGCTCGCCCGGCAGGAGGCACACCCGGGGACAGGAGGCAGCTCACGGCCGTGCCCGGCGCTCCATGAGGGCTCTGCCTGCCGGAGCACTGCAGCAGGGAACCCAGAACCATGGAATCGCAGGATCATTAAGGTCAAAAAAGCCCTCCAAGATCACTGAGTCCAACCACTCCCCCAGCACTGCCATGTTCACCACTAAACCATGTCCCCAGGTGCCACATCCACACATGTTTTGAACACTTCCAGGGATGCTGACTCCACCACTGCCCTGGGCGGCCTGTGCCAGGGCCTGACCATCCCTTCAGGGAAGAAATTTTCCCCAGTATCCAACCTGAACCTCCCCTGGAACAACTTGAGGCCGTTTCCTCTTGTCCTGTCCCTTGTTCTCTGGGAGCAGAGCCCGACCCTCCCTGGCTGCCCCCTCCTGTCAGGGAGTTGTGGAGAGCCAGAAGGTCCCCGTGAGCCTCCTTTTCTCCAGGCTGAGCCCCTTTCCAGCTCCCTCAGCCGCTCCCGGTGCTCCAGCCCCTTCCCCAGCCCCCACGGCCTCTGTCCCGCGGGGGCCGCTGGGGGGCGCTGTGGGGCCCGCCCAGCCTCGTTGCTCGGCAACCGCCCGGCACCCAAGGGCGGGGCGCTCTGCGCGCGGCGCGGCGGGATGACGCAATCAGAGCGCGCGGCGCGGGGAGAGGGAAGGGCGGGGGGAGGCGAGGTGCGCGGGCTGGGACCTCTCCCCGCGGCGGTGAGTGCGGCCGGGCCGGGCAGCTCCGGGCCGGGTCGGGCGGGGCAGAGCGGG